>CM021104.1:325154126-325529106 GCA_007115665.2 Sequoiadendron giganteum
TTCTCTCCCTTCTACCCCCTCTCCCTCTTTCAGGCCTCTCTTTGTCTCTCTCACTCACTCCCTCTATCTCTCTCCCATATCCTCTCTCTCTCTCTCTCACTCCCTCTATCTCTCTTCCTCTCTCTCCCTCCCACCCCCTCCCACTCTCTCTTTCTCCCTCTATCTCATGTATCTCCCCCCACCCCTCCATCTCTCTTGAAACCCTCTATCTCGAGTACTCCCTCTCCCTCCCACCCCTTCTCCATCTCTCAAGTCTCTCTCTCTCTCACTCCTTCTATCTCTCCCATCCCTCTATCTCTCACTCCCTCTCTCTCCTGCTCTCTTAGGTATCTCCTTCCCACCCCCTATCTCCCATTTTTTCTCCCTCTTCTTCTCTCTTGGGTGTCTCCCTCCCAACCTATCTCCCTCTCCCTCTCTCTTAGGTTTCTTCCTCCCACCCCCTCTCCCTCCCTCTATATCACTCTCTATCTCTCTCTCCATGTCTCTCCCTCTCTCTCTCTCCCACTTTGTCTCTCTCCCTCTCTCTCTCTTTCACTCCCTCTATCTCTCTCCCACTTTTTCTCTCTCCCTCTCTCTAATGTCTCTCCTTCCCACCCTATTTCCCTCTTTCTCTCTCTCAAGTGTCTCCATCCTACCCCATCTTCCTCTCTCTCTTTGTCAAGTCTCCCCCTCCTATACCCTCTCCCTCTCATAGTGACTCCCTCCCTCTCTCCTTCTCTCTCTCTCTCTCCCTCTCCATATGCCTCTCTCTCAAGCATGTCCCTCCCACCACCTCTCCCTCTCTCTCTCAAGTAGAGGGTTTAGGGATTAAGGGTTAATATTTGAGGGTTGAGGGATTGAGAGGGTATGGGGGTTGAGGGATTAGGGTATAAGGGTTAAGGGTTGAAGGTTGAGGGATTAGGGTTTAAGGGTTCAGGATTGAGGGATTAAGAGGGTATGGGGGTTGATGGATTAGGGTTTAAGGTTTAAGGGTTGAGGGTTGAGGGATTAAGAGGGTATAGGGATTGAGGGATTAGGGTTTAAGGGTTGAGGGATTAAGAGGTTATAGGGGTTGAGGGATTAGGGTTTAAGGGTTGAGGGTTGATGGATTGAGAGGGTATAGGGGTTGAGGGATTAGGGTTTAAGGGTTGAGGATTGAGGAATTAAGAGGGTATAGGGGTTGAGGGATTAGGGGTTAAGGGTTGAGGGTTGAGGGATTAAGAGGGTATAGGGGTTGAGGGATTAGGGTTTAAGGGTTAATGGTTGAGGGATTAAGAGGGTATGGGGGTTGACAGATTAGATTTTTAGGGTTAAGGTTTGAGGGTTGAGGGATTAGGTTTTAAGGGTTGAGGGTTGAGGGTTGAGGTATTAAGAGGGTAAAGGAGTTGAGGGATTAGGGTTTAAGGGTTGAGGTTTGAGGGTTAAGGGTTGAGGGAGTAAGATTGTAGAGGGTTTGACGGATTAGGGTTTAATAGTTGAGGGATTAAGAGGGTATGGGGGTTGATGGATTAGGGTTTAAAGTTTAAGGGTTGAGGGATTAGGAGGGTATAGGGTTTGAGGGATTAGGGTTAAAAGGTTGAGGGTTGAGGGATTAAGAGGCTATGGGGGTTGAGGGATTAGTTTTAAGGGTTAAGGGTTGAGGGATTAGGGTTTAAGGTTTGAGGGGTAAGGGTTAAGGATTGGGGGATTAATATTATAGAGGGGTTGACTGATTAGGGTTTAAGGGTTGAGGGTTGAGGGATTAGGGGTTAAGTCTTAAGGGTTGAGGGTTGAGGGATTAAGAGGGTATGGGGGTTGAGGGATTAGGGTTTAAGGGTTGAGGGTTGAGGGTTGAGGGTTGAGGGTTGAGGGATTAAGATGGTATAGGGGCTAAGGGATTAGCGGTTAAGGGTTGAGGGTTGAGGGATTAAGAGGGTATAGGGGTCGAGGGATTAGGGTTGAAGCGTTGAGGGTTGAGGGATTAAGAGGGTATGGGGGTTGAGGGATTAATATTGTAGAGGGGTTAAGGGATTAGGGTTTAAGGTTTGAGGGTTGAGGGTTGAGGGATTAAGAGGGTATAGAAGTTGAGGGATTAGGGTTTAAGGGTTGAGAGATGAGGGTTGAGGGATTAAGATTGTAGAGGGGTTGAGAGTTGAGGGTTGAGGGATTAAGAGGGTATAGGGGTTGAGGGATTAGGGGTTAAGGGTTGAGGTTTGATGGATTAAGAGGGTATGAGGGTTGAGGGATTAGGGTTGAGGGTTGAGGGTTGAAGGTTGAGGGATTAAGAGGGTATGGGGACTGAAAAGTTAGGTTTAAGGTTGAGGGTTGAGGTTGAGGAGTTGAGAAGTTAAGAGGGCATAGGGTTGAGGGATTAGGGTTTAAGGGTTGAGGTTGAGGTTGAGGGATTAAGAATATGGGGGTTGATGGATTAAGGTTTGGACAAAAGTTGAGGGATTAAGAGAATTATGGGGTTGTGAGGGATTAGGGTTCCAAGGTTGGGGATTAGAATTTATGAGAATTAGATGGATTAGGTTGAAGGTTTGAGGTTGTGAGGGATTAAGAGGTATGGAGGTTGAAAGTTAGGGTTTAAGGTTAAGCAGTGAGAGGTTGAGGATTAAGAGGTATGTATGGGGTTGAGGGTTGAGGGATTAAGAGGGTATGGGGGTTGAAGGATTGGGTTTAAGGTTTAGGGTTGAGGTTGAGGTTGAGGAGTTAAAGGGTTGAGAGTTAGTATTGTAGAAGTTGAGAGTTAGGTTTAAGGAGTTAGGGACTGTGAGGTTGAGGGTTGAGGGTTGAGGGTTGAGGGATTAAGAGGGTATAGAAGTTGAGGGGTTAGGGTTTAAGGGTTGAGGTTTGAGGGTTGAGGGTTGAGGGATTAAGAGGGTATAGGGGTTGAGGGATTAGGGATTAAGGGTTGAGGGTTGAGGGATTAAGAGGGTATGGGGGTTGAGGTATTAGGGTTTATGGGTTGAGGTTTGAGGGTTGAGGGATTAAGAGGGTATGGGGGTTGAGGGATTAGGATTTAATGGTTGAGATTTGAGGGGTTGAGGGATTAAGAGGGTATGGGGGTTGAGGGATTAGGGTTTAAGGGTTAAGGGTTGAGGGTTAATTGTTTAGGGTTGAGGGATTAAGAGGGTATAGGGGTTAAGGGATTAGGGTTTAATGGTTGAGGTTTGATAGGGTATAGGGGTTGAGGGATTAGGCCTCACTTACCTCCCACCCTACTTTCTTAGGTCTCTCCTTACCACCCCTTCTCTCCCAATTTGACTCCCTCTCCTTCTATCAAGTTTCTCCCTCCCAGCCTCTCTCTCTTAGGTTTCTCCCTCCCACACCCTCTCCCTCCCCCTCTCTCTATCCAACTCCCTCTCTCTCTCACTCCCTCTATCTCTCTCCCACTTTGTGTCTCTCCCTCTCTCTGAAGTCTCTCCTTTTCAAAGGAACATATTTGGTGAGCGCCAAATGGGTTTTACCTTGAAATAGTAAAAATAAGGGTTGACCCAATGATTCAGGCCCACATTCTCCTCTATTTGTCTAGTTCAGTGCTTTATCCAAGTTAGAAATGCCTTTTTTTCAATAGTTGACTTCATATTGTACCAATCTATGTTTGATCCTTCCCCTTTTTACTACCAATCTGCATGGTAGACAACGTACAAGAAGATATTTTGAATTTTCTACATCATTTTACTTTATCTGAGGTAATATATTCATTTTGGTAAATTGAAATGTTTGTATTTAGTATATTTTTTTATTTTTGACAATATAAACTAAACTTCCTCAATGATTTTATTAATCATAACAATTGGACTTAGAATTCAACATTGAATTAGATGGGATTTGCATAAAAAAAGTTGAATTTTTAGATTTTCATATAAAAGTTCAATTTTTATGAGTTTGAAGAATAGAAAAAATAAAAACATGACATTTACTTAACATAAATTTAATATGAATTCTATTTGCATTGCTTATATTAGTCCATTTCCAGCATGGATAGTGGAATTCACTGTATTTCATTTTTTTTTCAACTAATTTGGAAAACTTTTACTTTCATCTAATTTGGAAAACCTAATGGCTTTCATCAATGTTAATGCAAGTGTCTATTAATTTTTTTGTTCCATAAAAAATTCAGCTTCATCACATGTGCTTAGATAAATTCAAGTTAGTTGACATAGTTGAGAATTCTTATTTTCTTTTTAAGTTACCTCATTACCAAAGAAATAGTGAATAATGATAAGATATAGCATCACAAACCCTTCTTTGAATCCATATTCTTCATGACTTTGTTGACAATCAAAAATTTGGTTTTGAGAAAATAAAGACAGGAGTCTCTAGTTTTCATTTATGTGGCAGCAATTTATACCCTAGGTTTGTGATTCTCATTGATTTTCTATATTGAATTATTTCCACCCCTCTTTGCATCAATTGTTTTGTAAAATGCATTACTTAATTTTGTTCTATGTGTGTTTGTGAACATCTAGCATTCAAGGTCATGCCAAGGAAACAACCAAAGCCTCTAACACCAAAAGAATGTGCAATTAAAAATGCAAGGAGAAGAGAATCAAAAAATGTAGCTTGTGAAGCAAAGGAATTGTAGCCCATACAACAACAAATTCCTGTGCAATCTAAGAGAGATGTCAAATTGGCAAAACAAAGGGCACGAATGAGGAAATTTTGTGGAAGGACATGAATGGATAAAAAATTTGGGGTCACATCATCAACCATAGGTGAAGCTCAATGCACATCTCTAGTTGAAGACACATTGAAAACAATATGTGGTTTTCCAGGAACATCGGAAATCACATCTCCAATTGAAGACACACCATCAAAAACATTGCGTTTTGAAAGTACATTAGCAAACACATCTCTATTTGAAGGAACTCCACAAACGACATCTCAAGTTGGAGGTACAACATCGTTTACATGTAAATCTCAAGGTATGTCATCAATTGCACCTCCAATTCAAGGTACACGATCAATCCCCGATGTTGTTGACCTTCCCAATATTGATACAAATTTACATTTGAGAACTCCTCCTAGATTTTTGCATAGAAAACCTACATTTTTTATTGATATTGATTCCAATGTTTTGAAATGGATTCCTAATAAGATTCCAAAGCGTACATGTCCAAGATATGCAGAAAGGATATGGAGTTTGTTTTTTGCGAAGCTAAGTGAGGGTGGAAGATGCCAACTATTTGTTGAAATGATGAGGCAACTCAAATTTAGGCCCACCATGAAGGCTCTTGGGCTAAGAATTTTGAATGACTCAAGTGAAAATTCTATTGTAAAGAACTTGATGAGTACATATGAGAGCCTGGGTTCCACCTCACACACGAAGGATAGTTGTGCCACACGACGTGTGATGACAACACTATTAAGCAGTCAAACAAGGAACAAGGTGAACCTTACAAAGGCAAGTAAGTCTTTGAAAATAAGTAGATCATCTCTAATGAGATCCAAATGAAGGCATGAAAGAGTGGAGGATCTAAATAGCAATGAGTTATGGGAATTTTCAGGTAGAGTGCCACGGAAAGACACAAGAATTGCTCAATGCCTGAGATCTTTAATTGTGAATTATTGGAAGGATAACACAAGGACCTCTCCTAATCAAAGAGATGTTGTAAGAAGGAGAATTGGTAGTAGAAATTGTGAGCCACATCCAATGCATTATTTGGATACCACTCAAACCCAATTTTTTGTTGATTTTGTATAGAAGTTTCCTGAAATTAAAATATGTCAAAGGTATTTTGCAATGCTAAATCCTTTTTATGTCAAAATAAATCACACAAGCACTACTTGTTTTTGTAGGGTTCATATTGAGTTTTCTAACCATTATTATGTTTATTGACGTATATGTGTAGATATGCATACTGACAATGTTTTGTAGGAATGTAACATAATGCCTCCACCTAAATCGTCAAGGAAATTTTTGTCTTCTATTTTATGTGAAAGAGAGGATGGTCAATTTTTTCACAAAAAATCATGTTTGGATGGCACATGTGATCATTGTGGTGGCATGCAACATTTTCCAATTTGCCAACACATGGCTAGTACACACACAATTGGAGACAAAATTGTGGAATTTGGCAAATATAAGACAGTGGAATACACTCTAAAAGATGGGAAAGAAGCAAAGAAGTGTGAATTGGTCAATGATAAGATTCCAGTGTATCAATTTATGGGAATTTTTTGTGATTGGGTGGTTTATGATTATGCAACACATACACACAGAGCACAATGGTTGGACTCACAGTTCAAGTTATGCAAGGACGCATTTCCACTTCGTCATATCATTTCAGTTGTCGACTTCGCTGAGAACTACACACCACAACCATAGAACAAGGTGCAATCACAGTACTAAAACTTTGTGCAGGTTGCTATATTTGTACATATAGCATTCATTCATGCAAATGACAGTACAAAGGAAAATAGGAAAGTATTGAGGGAGTATCACTTTTACATCAGTGATGATCGTACATATTCTACAGAGTTTGTTCAAGGTTGCTTTCATATGTTCTATGCCGATCTGGATAGCAGGGGCATATCATTTAGTCAGCATATCATATGGTTAGATAATTGTACATCACAATTCAAGAATGCTAGAATGTTTTACTAGTTGAGCAAGATGTATAGGATTAGTGTTGTTCAACATATTTGGAACTTCTCAGAGGCCGAGGATGGAAAGGGGGAGCATGATGGAGCAGGAGCATGTATCAAAAGAGCCCTAGCACAAGAAGAGTTAAATTACACAAACAGTGTAAAGTTGAAAGATGCAAGATCAATTGTCTAGTGGTGCAATGGTTCAATGGGTTCAGGTAGTGAAGGTAATTCTTTAGTTCATAGATTTTTTCATTTAGTAGATGATACATACATTGCAAAATATGAGGATTGTTGTACACTAATAGGATCAAGCGAGCTACACTCTTTTAGAAGCTCCAATACAATGAAGAGGGTACATATTATTACTTGTGTCATTGTATCGAGGCCAAAAATAAATTGGAGTCCCCAAATATAGACGGAGAAAACATAGAATATCCTATAGGTTCAGTGGTTGTTACTGGAACATGTCTTTGAAGGTATCTAGTTAAGAATGTTGCAATTTGGTTGTTTGAGGACTTTGACACGCATCAGAAAATTCTTTACCATTCAAACCTTGTCATCGCCACCAACGTTCATTTGATCAATATAAGGGTAGACCTACGAATAAGAACTTATGGAAAGTGTGTGAGTTTGACCAAGAGGAAATACTCGACACAATAAAGACTAGAGAAGACCTAGATGGTTCCCTAGATTGATTTGTAAGTATGCACATTGAATTTGTAAAGCCATGTTATTGATCACTCTTTTGGACCAACACCTTGCAATAAGGATTTTTCACCATTACTGTTTGATGTCATATGCATTTACGACTGTCATTAATCCTTTTTTTATTGTGACTGTAGGTAATACTGAATTTTGTCAAATTATATAAGAAAAGAACAACATCGATTGTTGGTGCAAGTGTTTAGTGGTATGAGAAACATCAGTTGCTGGTGCATTTTCTAGTTGTTAATCTTCTCTTTCTTTTCCATCTCCTAGATTTATCGGATTCTTATATGCTACATGTTTTATGTTAAGCCTCTCATTGATATATTTGAAATTTATACGTAGGATCATCGAGAGATGATAAAGTAGCAAAGGGGAACATCACCATTGTAGGACCTTCAATTGACCTCCTTATCTAGCATGCATGAAGGTGATAGTAGGTCTCATCAGCTGTATGACTGACATTATTTAGTTATTGCTCTTTTAATGATTTTTATGTGATTCTGTGTCTAAGATTGAGAGGCTTTTGCAGGTTTTTTGTGGACCAAATTCCTATGATACTACACAACCACATAGAGGCTACTACCCATGTGTTTCATAGGGAGTAGGGGATGTACATGTTTTGAACCATTTTGGAATGCAAATAGTTGGGCCAACTGAGGTGGAATGGAAAAATGAAACTGGGTAGCAACTCCTTTTGTCCTTTTCTCAAGTATAATATATTTCATGATTTGTGTTGGAAATGGGAGGATTATTTCCCTGCATGTCTTGCTACAAGTATTGACAAATGAGAAGATTTTCAAGATGTTCTTCCATCACTATTGTAATATTTGTCATTGACTTAGTTTATTTTTTGATATATTAAAATCATGAGAAATTAATACATGAAAATGTGTATATTCCTTAATATATGCCTCAATTAAATGTGTATATTACATTTAAAATTAGTTGTAATGCTTCATGGTTTACATTTAAAGAGTTAATTGAAGACTCCACATTCATAAGGAACTATTGTTGCATACAAAACCATAGCTCTTGGAGTCTTGAGACACTGACTAACATAGACTTGATAGTCATAGGACATTGACTGTGGTGAGTGAATTTGATTATCAAGCACTTTATAATCATACACTCACTATACTTAACAACTGATCACTACTTATTCCTAATCTGTCCTTTTCATTTGCACATTGCCATGTACAATGACCCTTCATAGTTCCCTTGTGTTCATACATTCATGATGCTTGTCTTAATGAATAGCCTTCCCTTAAATCTATTGTCCTTTGATGAAATGATGACTATCTTCATACCTCACTTCCCTTGACACTATCAATTGACTGTACATTTGTTTTTTTCCTATCTAACTACAGCTCTCCTAAATTGAATCTTTTCAATACCCTCATAATAAGGAAGTGACTGACCTCAAATAAAGGATATCAAAAAAGGGAATCATCTTCATTACTGCTTATAGAAACTACATCATTTACTTCTGCACCCTCCTTGCTAAATGATGACCACGGTTTATTAATCCTTGGCTCTAGTTTTATTCCTTGAAAGTGCAGAAGACTAGCAAGAAACACTAGATTATTTAGCCCAAAAGCCACAAAAAAAAATATTATATTCATCTAAAGACTACCTAACCTCATTCACAAAACCTTCTGATAGAATTTCAAATACCCTAACGAACTGTTAGCAGTGATCTTCCTTGAAATCCTGAATGGTCCCTCGATCTGAACATCTAGGGTTTCTTCAATCTATGTTATCTCTTGATGATTTGATATGTTGCTACTATTTTTTTCCAATTAATTGTCATATGCCATCACTTCACTCCTATGAGAACTGACATTAACTTCTTTTTAGTCTTCCATTTGAAAGCTTTTAGCACATTTGACTGCCATGAAAGCTTGAAAAACTGGTAGAAGAGACCTAAAAGGTAACAAAACCCTAACGTCTCAACTCAGTCTTTATTAAATTCAATCGTAACAAAACAACCTACTCATGCATGTGAATTTGACTCATTCAAGGCATTAGAGACTAACCTCTTACAAATTTTAATAGAAAAGGTTTTTTTGACCCTAAAGGATTGAACATAGACTAACAATTATAATTGCTTGGATCTACCAATTCATACCCCCTCTTAGTTGATTGTGCGCCCTTCACCCTTGGCCTTTCCATTATTATCATAACTTTGAAGAAAACAATCAAAAACTACTCCAAGTACCTAACAATGATATTGCCTCACATTCATCATCCTATGTTGATCCATCCACTTTAGCCTCATCATCCACCTCACATAAATCCTTTCCAAATATCAAGGTCCAAATACAAAACAAGACAAGGGTTGTAGAGACTATGGTCTTAAAGGGTATTTTTATGTAGGACAACTCCAATCTTCTCCTAAGACATATGGAAAACCATAACACATAGAGAAAATCCTCTTCTATCATCAAATTTGAACCCATGGTTTTCTCCAAGTGGGGAGAGCTAAACAAAGAGGTTATAGAGGAAGACATCTCCAAATTGTTGTACCAATATGAGAAAGAGAAAGCAACCCTACCAATAGATCAATGTGGTAAGGGTTTCCAATTCATTAAGAACATGGGGGATTCACATAACATGGTAGCCTTGGTCTACATAAACAAGGAATAAGATAAGTCATTTTTCTAGAGAAATGACAAAAATATCAAGGGCTTGGGTATGGTTCATTATACGTTACTCCTAACATCGAGAGTACCCCTAAAATCATATTTCTTAGGGTTTACAAGGTAGGGGCAGCATATGCCTCAAAGAAATTGATGCAACCTAGGTCATCTCTAGCATACCTTAGGGTATGAAATTCAACAAAACAACTACTATGGTTCAACCGACTCGATCCCTTAAGGGTGCAAAGTGCAAAAGGGAAACAATATTTGACAGGGTATTACTCATAAATTGTGGTGATTACGAAATCTCTATCTAAACCTATGAGATCACGTTGGACCCCTCTACAATAACCTCTCTCGATTATTTCTATCTCAGAGGTGTTTTCACTTGGAGAAAGAGTTGTCAAATGCAAGTAGTTGAAAGTTGCAAAGTGGTGCAACTTTCATTCTGCAGCTCGTGTGACCAAAAAAACTGTTCCAACGTGTCCAGATGGGTAATTTTGCACTAGGAACAGTCCTCTTTTTCACCCAAACATGCAGAATCGCTCCAAGCTACGTTCAACCGGATCAATCCCTTAAGGGTTCAAAGTGCTAAATGGCTGTGAAATTCAGCATGCTATTACTCGGACACCATGATTCTTAGAAACTTCTCATCTAATCCTACAAGATCATGTTGGGCCCATCTACAATAACCTCTCGCGGTTTTTTCTATCTCAAAGGCATTTTCCTATGCTGACGAATTTTCACTCGGGGAAAAAGTTGTCAAATGCAAGTAGTTGAAAGTTGCAAAGTGGTGCAACTTTCGTTCTGCACTCGTCTGACCAAACGAACTATTCCAACGTATCTGGGTGGGTACATTTATGCTAGGCACGATCCTATTTCACACCCAAATATGCAGAATCACTCTGAGCTACATTCAACCGGATTGATCCCTTAAGGGTCCAAAGTGCAAAATGGCTGCAAAATTTAGCATGCTATTACTCGGACACCGTGATTCTTAGAAACTTCTCCTTTGATCCTACAAAATCACATTGGACCCATCTACAATAACCTCTCTCATTTTTTGCTATCTCAAAGGCATTTTCCTGTGCTGGCGAATTTTCACTCAGGGAAAAAATTGTCAAATGCGAGTAGTTGAAAGTTGCAAAGTGGTGCAACTTTTGTTTTGCAGCTCATCTAACCAAACAGACTATTCCAATGCATCTGAGTGGGTAATTTTATGATATGCATGGTCCTCTTTTACACCCAAACATGAAGAATCGCTCTGAGCTACGTTCAACCGAATCGATCCCTTAAGGGTCTAAAGTGCAAAATGGCTGTGAAATTTAGCATGCTATTACTCGGACACTATGATGCTTAGAAACTTCTCATCTGATCCTACAAGATCATGTTGGGCCAATCTACAATAACCTCTCTCTGTTTTTTCTATCTCGAAGGCATTTTCCTGTGCTTGCGAATTTCCACTCGGGAAAAAAGTTGTCAAATGCAAGTAGTTGAAAGTTGCAAAGTGGTGCAACTTTCATTCTACAACTCGTCTGACCAAATAGACTATTCCAAAGCATCTGGGTGGGTACTTTTACACTAGGCACAGTCCTCTTTCATACCCAAACATGCAAAATTTCTCTGAGCTATGTTCAACAGGATCAATCCCTTAAGGGTCCAAAGTGCAAAATGGCTGTGAAATTCAGCATGCTATTACTTGGACACCGTGATGCTTAAAAACTTCTCGTCTGATCCTACAAGATCATGTTGGACCCATCTACAATAACTTCTATCGGTTTACACTATCTCGAAGGAATTTTCATGTGCTAGAGAATTTTCACTCGGGAAAAAAGTTGTCAAATGCAAGTAGTTGAAAGTTGCAAAGTGGTGCAACTTTCATTTTGCAACTCGTCTGACCAAATGGACTATTCCAACGCATCTGGTTGGGTATGTTTATGTTAGGCACGGTCCTCTTTTGCACCCAAACACGTAGAATCGCTCTGATCTACATTCAACCGAATCGATCCCTTAAGGGTCCAAAGTGCAAAATGGTTGTGAAATTCAACATGCTATTACTCAGACACTGTGACGCTTAGAAACTTCTCGTCTAATCCTACAAGATCACATTGGGCCCATCTACAATAAAACCTCTCGGTTTTTGCTATCTCGAAGGCATTTTCCTGTGCCGACAAATTTTCACTCAAGTAAAAAGTTGTCAAATGCAAGTAGTTGAAATTTGCGAAGTGGTGCAACTTTCTTTCTGCAGCTCGTCTGACCAAACAAATTGTTTCAACACATCTGGGTGGGTACGTTTACGCTAGGTACAGTCCTCTTCGGCACCCAAACACAAAAAATTGTTCTGAGCTACGTTCAACCACAACGATCCCTTAAGGGTCCAAAGTGCAAAATGGCTGCAAAATTCAACATGTTATTAATCAGACACCATGATGCTTAGAAACTTATCGTCTGATCCTACAAGATCATGTTGGGCCCATCTACAATAACCTCTCTCATTTTTTGCTATCTCAGAGGCATTTTGTTGTGCTGACAAATTTTCACTCGGGGAAAAAGTTGTCAAATGCAAGTAGTTGAAAGTTGCAAAGTGGTGCAACTTTTGTTCTGCAGCTCGTCTGACCAAATGGACTATTCCAACGCATCTAGGTGGGTACGTTTACACTAGACATGGTTCTCTTTTGCACCTAAACACATGGAATCGCTCCAAGCTATGTTCAACTAGATCGATCCCTTAAGGGTCCAAAGTGCAAAATGGCTACAAAATTCAGCATGCTATTACTCGGATACCGTGATGCTTAGAAACTTCTTGTATGATCCTACATGATCATGTTGGTCCCACCTACAATAACCTCTCTTGGTTTTTGCTATCTCGGAGGCATTTTCCTGTGCTGGCGAATTTTCACTCGAGGAAAAAGTTGTCGAATGAAAGTAGTTGAAAGTTGCAAAGTGGTGCAACTTTCGTTCTGCAGCTCGTGTGACCAAACGAACTATTCCAATGCATCCATGTGGGTACGTTTATGCTACGCATGGTCCTCTTTCACACCTAAACACGTGGAATCGCTCTGAGCTACGTTCAACCAGATCGATCCCTTAAGGGTCCAAAGTGCAAAATGGCTACGAACTTCAGCATGCTATTACTCAGACACCGTGATGCTTAGAAGCTTCTCATCTGACCCTATGGGATAAATTTGGGGCCCCCTACAATAACCTTGTTTGGTTTTTTCTATCTTGGAGACTTTTTCTTATGGTGACTAATTTTCACTCGAGGAAAAAGTTGTTAAATGCAAGTAGTTGAAAGTTGCAAAGTGGTACAACTTTCGTTCTGCAGCTTGTGTGACCAAACAAACTATTCCAATGTGTCTGAATAGGTATTTTTATGCTAGGCATGGCCCTCTTTCACACCTAAACATGCAGAATCGCTCCAAGCTACGTTCAACCGGATCAATCTCTTAAGGGTCCAAAGTGCAAAATGGTTGTGAACTTCATCATGCTATTACTCAGACATCATGATGCTTAGATACTTATCATCTGATCCTACGGGATCATGTTGGACCCCTCTACAATAACCTTGCTCAGTTTTTGCTATCTCAGAGGATTTTTCCTATGGTGGCGAATTTTCACTCGAGGAAAATGTTGTCAAATGCAAGAAGTTGAAAGTTGCAAAGTGGTGCAACTTTTATTTTGTGGCTCATGTGACCTAACGAACTATTCCAATGCATCTGAATAGGTATTTTTATGCTAGGCATGGTCCTCTTTTGCACTCGAATACATGGAATCGCTCTAAGCTACATTCAACCATATCTATCCCTTAAGGGTCCAAAGTGTAAAATGGCTGCAAACTTCAGCATGCTATTACTCGGACATTGTGATGCTTAGAAATTTCTCGTCTGATCAGCAAAAACTAAAAAATCAGCAAAAAATGCTTTTAAAACCTGCAAAAAAATGCAAATAAAATCGTGTTGATTTTCATATGAAAAAAAAACAATGGACCATAGCTTGTTGCTTACTATTATGCTTTGATAGAATTTTTCCAAGCATCCATAGCTTGTTCGAAAGCACCTATTTTAGGCTTTTAGCTATAGCAGTAAGGCAATGAACTATTTGATAAAATGCTTTGGTAGAAATGTATGAAATATGTCGTAGCATAGACAAGGCAGTGAACTATTTGAAAAAATTCCTCAAAGAAAGGCCCTCTCATGGTGATCGAATTCCATGACAATCTATAGCCATAGGCATTCTTCATGGAATTCCATCACCATGAGACCACATTTCTTCGAGGCATTTTTCCAAGCAGTTCACTGCCTTATCTATGCTATTGCTTACTATTATGCTTCAATAGATTTTTTCCAAGCACCCATAGCTTGTTCGAAAGCACTTGTTTTAGGATTTTAGCCATAGCAACAAGGCAGTGAACTGTTTGACAAAATGCTTTGGTAGACATGTATGAAAAATGTGGTAGCATAGACAAGGCAGTGAATTGTTTGAAAAAATACCTGAAAGAAATGCGGTCTCATGGTGATTATTGTCATTGCACTCCATCACCATGAGACCACATTTATTCGAGGCATTCTTTCAAATAGTTCACTGGCTTGTCTATGGCTTGTAATGCCTTCAAAAGGCTAGTTTGTCCAGTTTGTATGTTCAAGCCAAAATAATGTGTCAAGTCCTTGTAATGGCTAATTTGAATGTAATCAAGTCATAAAATAAGTCACTAGGAGGTCAAAATATAAAAAATGCAAATAATACAATATTGTTAAAAATTAATCATGATGTAATAATGTAGCAAGAGAGAGCATAAATCAAGGAAGATTAAGAGTTAAAAGGGTAGTTGCACTGATGAGAAGTTAGAAAAGGAAGTTCCTAAGAGGGAAAAATTTATAAAAGGCATTGTAAGGTGTGCAAAAAGGGGGCTGGTATAGTTCTTTTTACAGTGGGTTTGAGAGTCTAATAGAGCATTTCATCACTACTCCACCAATGTAGGCCAAGTAGATTGGTGGAGTAGGTTAATGTTAGGGTGTTTTTAATGTTTTTAATGATTTTAGGTACAGGGGAATGCAAGAATGCTCAGATGAAGTTGTTGTTACAAACATAAATTGAAGGTTTCCACACAAAATTTGATGCTACAATCATGTGTAATGAAGAAATAGAGTTTTCCATGGCTTGAAAAGGGTATAGATGATTTTTTCAGGTGTATTTAAAGGTGTTGGAAGATATGGCACGTTGGTAGAAGATGTGGAAGGTGATATTCCAAGAAACCCTCATTATTTTGCTTGCAAATCCTATATTCAAGGGTTTTTATATTTAAATGTTTTAGTGGATCTAATAACTCTTGAAAATGATGGAATTCTAAGTTTGGATGTATGAAAAAAGACTGTTTAAGGCTGGTTAGTGATTTGGAGATGATTTTTTGGTAGTCACCTAGCAAATTTGGCCTAATTTGTGGCTAGGAGCAGCGTATCAAACCAGATTTCTAATGTTTCTCTCAAAACAAGTGGCAATGTTTTTTGTGATATGTCTAAATACTCTGTAATGGGTCTCCAAAACTATAGCAAGCTTGTGTTGATGCAAAAATGGTAGAGTTGTATCACCCGATTTAGGGCTTTGCTAACCTACAAGGAAACTGATGAAATGGGTGTTAAAACAGAGGCCAATGGTATTTGTGATTAGATTTGTGATGTAACTGCTTAAATATTTTTTTCAAATGTAATTCAATGATTTGGGAAAATGTTAAAGGTTAAAGTTGTTGATTTGATGTTTAGACTAGGGTGGAATCTTGATGAAGAATGGTGTTATGACTATGAAAATCAGTAAATCTGATAACTCTGAGTTATGTGAATATGTTATTGGTTTGTTTCTATTAGAAGCATAATGATTATGAGGCTCTTGTAAGTCTGATAATAGTTTAAAGGTAAGAATGTATGTCTATTAGCCTTGGGGAGTGTGAGTTGTATCAAGGAGGGTTTGGTGAATATTGAAGTATTGGTTGGTTCAATGGCTTTCATCAGGTTTTTTTGTTAAGAGTAGTCAATTAGATGTTGATAATGGTCTAGAATATGATTTTGGTGATTTGGGAAACTAACTTGTTGTCTTGGAGTTTTATAGAGCTGAAGAAATCAAGTGAATTTGAAGAGAAATTTATGAAAATTTTAGTAAACAAGTTGTTTGTTTAATTTGATCTTCTCCTGATTCTATTTGGGATTGAAATCCCTTGAAGAAATGATGGTGTTGAGGATTTTGGTTATTGATGCTTTGCATCATAGTGGTATCAGAGCATCAGGAAGTATATTTGTTTTCATTTTGCAAGTTGAAGAAGAAGGTGAAGAGGCAAGGTTGCTAAGATGCCTCCAAAGAAGAATGATATGGCTAACGAGATGAAGGAGATGAAAGATAGGCATGCAAGAGAACTTAGAGAGTTGGAAGAGAGAGTCGTAGCCTTGGAGACAAATAAAAGAATGGAATTGGAAGAGACTTAGACTGAAGAAGAGGAAGATGAGGACTTTGAAGATGTGGAAGAAGAGCTTACTCCAGAGGATCCAAGAATTGCAAGGTTGTTGAAGGTAGTGAAGACTGACAAGCCTAAGGACCAAGATCAATCTGATTCTAGAGGTGGATGGAGAGGTTCAAGGGGAAGATTTAGTGGAGGAAGAGGCTCCTACCAATTCTCAGGAAGATGCTACACTTGTAACCAACTTGGACATCCAACCTTCAAGTGCCCTAAAATGAAAGGCTCAAGTTCCTATGGTGGAGAGAGGAGGAATAAACTAGTGCATGAGGATGAAGAAAGTGTGACCTCACCTGTGGTGAACCTTACATCTGAAGTTGGAGAGAGTTTAATGATTAGGAGAACATTACTCAAGGCACCAATCTCTGAAGAATCCCCACAAAGGAAATCACTCTTCAGAATCAATTGCAAGGTACAAGGTAAAGTATGTAGGATGGTAGTGGATTTAGGTTCAACTGAAAACATGGTTTCTTGGGAAATGGTGAATAAACTAAATTTGAAAAGAATCCCTCATGGCTTACCTTACAAAGAATCTTGGTTAAGTGATGGTCAATCTATGTTAGTAAATGAGCAAGCTATTGTAGATTTCTAGATTGGTGAGTATAGGGATAGTGTTATTTGTGACATTCTTCCAATGGACTATTGTCACATACTCCTTGGAAGACCATGGCAATATGATAGGTGTGCCATGCATGATGGGAAAGAAAATAATTATACCATAAGGAAAGATAGCCATACGTTTGTTTTGACTCCACTTCTAGAGGATGTGAAAGGGAAAGCCAAAGTAATCATGTGTGGGAATAGGGAGCCTGTAAGTGTTGTGAGCGAAATCAAAAATTCTGGTTTTGGGAACCATTATAGGTCTGGTAATATAGGGGTAGTGGATATAAGGACCGATGTAGCAGCAAAGGAGGTAATGATATCAGGTTTGTGTGAAAGTCTTATGGTGGGCACCGTAGAATGTCTTGTTCTTGTAGATGTGAGAGTAAAGAAAGCAAGGTTCATAACTACAGAGATAGATAACACTGATAAAATAGTGAAGAAGCATGGTGGAAGTTTGTTGGGATTGATGATAGGGGTACAAGGACAACTTTTTGTTAAATGGGTAGAATGCTAAGTTTTGGAGATTTCAATGAGCTTGACTTGGAGATTGTTTTCAAATTTCCATTGTATGAATGTTGAGAGTCTTTGTAGTGCCTTGGTGGAGATTTGTTGTTATTTTGCAAGATTAAAAGTTTTAAAATTTTGAGGGTGAGTTGATGCCTATTAGGCTTAATCATTATGAAGAAGAGTTCTTTGACTGAGAATTGAAATTTCCATTGTTGTGAGTCTTCTCCACCTTGGCTCTACATCAAAGCACAACTAAATTTATCATTTCAAAGCAATTTTTTTTATGCATTTTTCAAGCAGTTCAAAGAAATGTGTTCTCATGGTGATGGAATGCCATGACAATCCATCACCATAGGAATTCATCATGGCATTCCATCACCATGAGACCACATTTATTTGAGGCATATTTTCAAACAATTCACTGCCTTGTCTATGGCTTGTCATGGCATTCCATCACCATCAGACCACTTTTCTTTGAGGCATTTTTCTAAAAATTTCAATGGCTTGTC
Source organism: Sequoiadendron giganteum (assembly GCA_007115665.2). Classification (NCBI taxonomy): domain Eukaryota; kingdom Viridiplantae; phylum Streptophyta; class Pinopsida; order Cupressales; family Cupressaceae; genus Sequoiadendron; species Sequoiadendron giganteum. Next base: position 325,172,147 of record CM021104.1, read on the forward strand.
TATGCTATTGCTTACTATTATGCTTTGATAGATTTTTTCCAAGAATCCATAGCTTGTTCGAAAGCATCTGTTTTAGGATTTTAGCCATAGCAAGAAGGAAATGAACTATTTGATAAAATGCTTTGGTAGACATATATGAAAAATTTCGTAGCATAGACGAGGAATGAACTATTTGAAAAAATTCCTCAAAGAAATTTGGTCTCATGGAATGCCATGACAAGCTAAAGCAATTGGCAGCTGCTCCTAGTTATTATTTATGCAATGTGAAGTAATTGCATAACTGCTTAGGTTGACTTTGTAAAAAGCTATATTGTAATTGAAATTTTGTCATCTATCAACATCTAGTTATTTTTTATGCAATGTGAAGTGATGCTTTGAGTTTGAAAGATGTGCAATGCATGAATATAAAATACAAAAATCTATTTTCTACATTTCATTAGTTAAACTCTTTATTTTATTTTCTCTCTATATCTCTATGCTATGGAAATGCCTTTCGATTTCAAAAAAGATAGTTTTTATCTCTTGTTATAAATAGGAGCAAATATACAATGTTAAAGAAGAGTGAAATCCCAACTAAATTTATCATTACAAAGCAATTTTTTTGATACATTTTTTTCAAACAGTTCACTGCCTTATCTATGCTATTGCTTACTATTATGCTTTTGATATATTTTTTGAAGCATCCATAGCTTGTTCAAAATCACTTTTTTTAGGCTTTTAGCCATAGCAACAAGGTAGTGAACTATTTGAGAAGATGCTTTGGTAGACATGTATGAAAAATGTGGTAACATAGACAAGGTAGGAAACTATTTGAAAAAATATCTCAAAGAAACTTGGTCTCATAGAATGCCATGATAAGAAAATGCAATTGGCAGCTTCTCCTAGTTATTAGTTATGCAATGTGAAGAAATTGCATAACTGCTTAGGTTGACTTTGTTCAAACTATATTGTAATTAAATTTTCAGAACCTATCAGCATCTACTTATTAGTTATGCAAAGTGAAGTAATGCTTTGACTTTGAAAGATGTGCAATGCAATGTAATCAACGACATGAATATAAACTACAAAAATCCATTTTTTACATTTCATTAGTTAAAATATTTATTGTATTTGCTCTCTATATTTCTATATACTATGTAAATACCTTGCAATTGTATTTAAAAGGATTAATAGGTCAGTTAGGTGGTATTTGCAAAATCAAGTTGTGAATGAATGGTAATTAAGAGAAAAATTGGAAAAATGCCATCTTGAAGTCTAACAAAGGGTCGTTATGGTGGTTGATCGACTCAAGGGGTAGTTAGAAGGTGGTATCAAGATATATTGTTGTAATACCTTGAGTTGAGGGTTGATTTTGTTCAGTTTCTAATAACAAAATATACTTGAAAATGTTGATCACCGGTTTTCTTTGTTTTCCTAAATTTTCTTTGCCTTGCACAGGCCCATACAAGTCTATCAAGACTTGAGGCTTTGGATACTTTATTGCATATGTGTTTACTCTCTTTTCATCTATTCTGAAGGTTTAAATCCATCATTGGTGTGTGTGGAATCAGAAAACTTGGTTACTTCTCTGTTTTCTGTCTTAGAGGTTTTGAGGGCAACACCATGACACATTAGCAAATCCACATACTATTCTGACCCTGTTGCTTAGTGGATTGGCATGTACCATGATTAGTTTGGTGTATGAATACTTTGGAGGCTGATATAATGAATAAAGTCAGTGGGGTGTGAAGTTCTAATGTTGTTCAAGGGTATTTCCACCATGAAAGTAAGAAACTCAAGTACTGAATCTGAGAAATACTGAAAGGAATGGGATTGTGAGTGTCTTTTAAGTTAGGGAAGAGGTATTGTGGGGTTTTTGTACCTTTGGAAGGATTGGAGGAGGTTTGGAGTTATGAGTTTCTTTAAAACCCTTGTTTTTGTGAAGGTTTAGGATGGTTTGTGAGTAGAGGAATAAAACAAGTTCTTGGGGCTCTTAAAATGGGAGAATCCTGAGTTTGGTGAGCATCCCTAAGACTATTTCAAGTTTCCTTGGTTTGGAGGTGAGTTTGTGAGGGGGTTCCTTTGGAAGTTAGGCCTAATTATGAAGCCTAGAGCGAGGGAGCTGTATTAAAAGTTAATGTTGGTACAAAAGAGTTACTATTGGTTTTGGCATATGTTGTGTAACCTTGAAAAGGGTATCTTAATCCACCTTTAAATGGTCAGGTGTTTTGGAAAGGTTGGGAGAAATTAGGCTTAGACTGGGTTTTGAGTTTGGTGCAGGAGCACCTACACCACATCATCAATTTTTTTTATTTGAATACATCAATAGGGAAATGTTAGTGTCTTTAGGTTTATTTTTTCTAATAAGCTTTGAGAGATCAAGAATAATGCAAACAAAGGGTGTTTTGTGTTTTAGAAGTCAATTACAAATCATATAAGTTGTAAAATGCTGACAAAGCAACTTTAACACAAACAAATGTAATTAAGGGACAAACTAATCCCAAGGTTGGTTATGGGTGTTGGGGAGAATATGGTTGTTGTAAAATTCTTTAAAAATCCTTACCAAGGCTCGAATGAGAGAGTGGAAGAATTTTTGTAACAATTTTACACAATAAACACCACAGTTTTGAGCAATTTTCTAGAAAAATATTGTTTTCTTGATCTTTTTGAGTGTTGTACGGGCACATACAAGTTCTTCATGGTTTAATAATTTTAGAGGATTTGTCTATATGTTTTATAATTCATTTATTTTTTATTTGGTGCCTTAACTCTTTGTTTGTAGAGAGAACCAACACAAACATTGACTATCCCAATGTTGTTGAATCAAGGGTTTGAGGGGAAATTTGTGATGTAACAATCAATCCACCTATTTTTTGCTACTGTATATTAGTGGATTGATAGAAAAAATGTTATAATAAGTCTTTCAACTTATTTTTGAATAAGGAGTCATAATTATGTGGTGTTTTTGTGACTGTTCTAAGACTGAACAAGGGTTTTCCAACATGGAAGTGAGGAACCAAAGAGAGGTTTTTAAGAATTAATGCCTGTAAGGGTTATGTGAGGGTTTGATGAGTCTGTGTAGAAGTATTTTGAGGTTTTTGGGGCTTTGGAAGTGTTGAGAGAGGTTTGGAGTTGTATGTTTCTGTAAAACCCTTGATTTTGTGAAGGTTTAGGAGGGTTTCTTGGGTTTTGTGAGTTAGAGGCTCTATAGACACAAACTAATGACAAAATTTGAGGTTTGGCACCATGCCCTGAGACTCTCCAAGGCATTTGGATAGATACCTAAAGTTGGAAGGGTGGTCCCTTTGGAAAAAAAGGGCTAATTATGAAGCCAAAATTGAAGTAGGTGTGTTGAAAATCTATGTTGGTCCAAAAGAGTGACCACTAATTCTTTGGTATGTTGTGTAGACCTAAAAAGGGTATCTTAATCCATCTTGTAATTTTCTAGTGTTTTGGAAAGGTTGGGAGAAATCTAGCTAAATCTGAGTTTTGAGTACTACAAGAATAACCAGTCACAAATGTGAGTTTTGGAAACCTTGATGAATCTGACTTAGGGATTGTTCTCAATTGATTCAATTTTCATTGTATGAATTTTGATGGTATTTGTAGGTCCTTGGTGGAGTCTTTTTGTTCATTTGCAAGGTTGAGGAGTTGAGACCCTTGAGGGTGGGTTGATGCCTATTGGGCTGAATCATTATGAAGAAGAGTTCTTGATTGAGAATTGTCATTTCCATTGTTGTGAGTCTTCTCCACCTTGGCTCTGCATCAGAGTGCTACAAGGGTGGATTTTTGGGTAAGGTGTTAAATGAAGAGTTTGGTTTGATGGGGCTTTGAGGTTGTGTAGATTTCTCAAAAAAGGTTGTACTAATCTTGTTAGGAGCCCCTTGAAGGCAAGTTGTCAGACTGATTGGGTTTGAGCCTCCTTGCCTCTACATCAGTGAGGCACAATTAATTGAAGCATTCCAAAGGATACAAACCACCACAAATGGAGATTATTTATACAATACGCTTTAGATGGGGCTTATTGAGCATTTGACAGTAATTAATTAAGCATTAGATGTAAACAAAATCCATGCCTACAACATTCAAGCATACAACTTACACGATACGCATGATAACATCATTCAAGAATGGAAGTAGCAAAATAAGAGTTTATTTAATCAAAAATCTAAAAGGCTATATAATGATATATATTGATAAAAGTATATAAATATATCCAAAAGCACCATATAGGCTTAGTACAAAGGAGCCATTTGGACATAAAATATCACGTATATATATCAATAGTACAAAAAATATGTTCCAAAATGTCACATAGGAATACAACAAACAACACTAATACATAGTCATTTCCCTCTAGGGGAAGGAAATAGATCCCGTGTTGCCTTTGAAATTCAGCTGGATGGAGTGACTGTTGCTTGTCTTGTCTTTCGAACATGCCCACTACTCCTCCTCTCTTCACTCTGGACCTTCAACTGATACAATTAAAAGTAAAGATGTTAAAACATAGAAATTGAATTATGGAATGGCATATAACAAAATATAATCACTTACCGCATACATATAGTCATCATGCACATTTAAAGCATCACCATGTCCACGATCTGGAGTGACAACCACCTATAGCAACCATGAAGATAGAAATTAAACTACATAAAATTATCATGAAAATTTTCTATAATAGACCATAAAAGAGCAAATATAATGTCAAATTGACTAATCTATTCCATACCTCTCTCAATGGATCAGAACTGGCTATTGTTGCAGCAACTCCATGGTCCATCAAGCCACCAACATCACCAGGGCTATCTCTTGTCAACAGCTACAAATGAAATAATATCTCAGGTATCATGTTGATATAGGAGAACATAATGTGACACAATCAAGGAATACTTGAATGCAATGTTTGTGTTTCTCATCAATTTTTTAGATTTGTATACATGCAAAATTATGAAAACTAGCTAACATAGATTTACAACCCTATTAATGAATAAAGGCTACCTAAGTGTACATTGTTTGAGGCTATGAATCACGAGGTGTGGAGGAAGAAGGTGCACCAAGAAATTGTTTGAAATCCGAAGCATGTTATGAGACAAACATTCAAATATAACATTCAACTATTCAAATGCAATAATAATATCTTTAATACTAGTTGCATACCTGTGGACTCATCGTCGAGAATGTATAAGGGTTTGTAGGAATAGAGAATCCCTCATGAACAGTGTGACCCTGAAATTTCATCATATCAAAATTCTACTAATTAAGTTATTCTTAATGTTGGTGTAATTAAATGTTTTGTACCTTGTCCTAGGTCATCATTTCACCTTAGTTAAGTTTACTTAGGGACCACATAGGAGTTGCTGGAGATTTTCCACCTTTGGTGGACTTATCTTCTTATTACTTTATCACCTCCACCTTTCATGGACATATCATGTGATTAGGTTTCCACCTTTTGTGGGTGATCCACTATTTGTGGTGGTTATCACATTATCACTTTCCACTTTAGGTGGAGTGATAACTTTTCATTATTGTATCATGTCATAAGATTACAACACTTGTCATTATCTTATGCACTCCTATGTTCTCACCTTGACTATATAACCAAGGTTTCTCTACTACATTTGTACATTGAATTGAAGCATATCATATCAATTGACATTGAATACAATTTATTCTTGTCACATTATTTTCTCTCTTCTTTGTGCTTTCCATTTGGTCCATAGATCTTGGCATCCATATCCAACTCTAACATGGCATTAGAGCATGTTTGATTCTAACATGGTATCAGAGCGGGTTGGGTGCCATTGGAGAGTCTTTTTCTGAAGAGAGGTACCAGATTTGGGGAGGTTCCATTTTTGGCTTTTTATTGCAAGTTTATATCGGAGCTTGTTGATGCAAATCTAAGCTCACCATTGCATCTGGAAGGTTTGAGAAAGTCGATTTTGTCTTTTATTTTGTCCAAATCGGACATATGAGGCCAAATCTATGAGGGTTTGAAGTTGCATTATGGTTGCCAGATCCAGAAGGTAGCTACATTTTTGGAGCATTTTGAGTCAAATCTGACCCTGCCATCGCATCCAGAAGGGCCAGAAACCCTAAAATCGACTATCAATTTTTCCATTTTGGAGCAAGTCATCCGGTGAGGCAAAAAAAAATTGTTCGAAGAACTGTATGGCCCCCAGGTTGCGTCATAATTACAACGGTACGATTTATTTTCAAAAAAAATAAATATAAAAAAATCTGATTTTTTTTTTTGAAATTTTTATAATTTGTAATAAAAAAAATTGATTTGAAAAAAAATTAACATATCAAACAAAAAAAATCAAAAGGAAAAAATATTTTGTGAACTATACCGCATTGCAAACTGGTACCCTCTATCCAGTAGGGTACTCGGCGTACCCGCCACCCTCTACCCAGCGCCCATGTGGTGGTCCCTCATATTCTGATGGGTGTTCAAACTCGGTCGTTGGAAAAATAGAAGAATCCAGCATCCCTCCACGAAATCCAGCCAGCCTCCAATTCCAGCGACAAGGAAGAAATCCGGCGAACAAGGGAATATTCCATTCGAAAAGACCATATTCCGAGATTTTTTTTGGTAGAAGGGCATTTTTTCCTTTGACAGGCCCTAGGCAGTCAACTTTAATGCACTGGAATGCTGACATCATCACACCTCAGCGTGACATCAGCACCCATTTGAAATTTTTTGGCCCCTCACCATTGAACTTTTTGAATTTGCAGTCCAACTTTAGAGGCTCATATCTTGCTCATTTTGGCTCCTTTTTTCGAGAAATTTTTTTGATTTGGGCTAATTTCTCATGCTCTTCGTAGTGGTGCAATCAATTTTTGGTTTTGGCTTCTGTTTTTTCCATAAATTGCAGATTCTCACAAGTGTTGCTGCTTCATCCTCATTTTGGGCACTTTGGGAGCTCATAACTTGCTCCTACAATAATAGTTTTGAGTGCCATTTTTTTTAAGTGCATAATATTTTGTGTAATTCTCAGTGGTATGGATCAGATTGGTCTCATTTTGTACCAAGAATTGTACTTGAATCTATGGCCTATTTTGGCAATTTGCATGTACCAAAATCAAAGCCCACTTTGCTATTTTTGGCAATGGCAATTGTAATCGCACTAAGTATAAAGTGCCAAATCAAATATTTCTTGGGGGGTACTTTGATTGAGTGAATTTGGGGGGGGGTGGGGGGGGGTGTATTTTGTGTGATTGCACCTATTTTGTGCTCTTGCATTCCATCATGGGTTCATCTAAAGTTCCACTCTTAACTGCACATAATTATGCTACATGGAAAGTACGTGCATGGAGTAAACTAATGGAAAAAGGTTTAATTTACTACATTGATGGAACCATAACTGCACATGTGGATCCTAAGGCAGATCCAACTACATATATGGATTGGTTCACTAAAAATTCTATGGCATTGGGTACACTTAGAAAGTTTATTTCAGATGATCTCATTTTTCATGTTGATAAATGTACTACAGCCAATGAAGCTTGGGATAAGCTTGCTACTTTTTATGGCAAGGTTGATAAGGTTAAGGGATACAAACTTGAAAATGATCTCCTAAGCCTTGATCCTAAGAATTTTGACACTATTCAAGATTATGTCACTAAAGCAAATGAGCTAAGAGCCCAACTAAAATATTTTGGTATTGAGAAAGAGGATGATCAATTGGTCTTTAACTTGTTGGACAAGCTTCCAGCTGAGTATGCAGCCTTCGTTTCAAGTTTTCAGACTCAACAATTGACAATTAGCAACTTCAAATCACCATCTTTTAAGGCTCTCACAGATCCTTTGATTCGAGAGAAAAATAAGCTTATTCAAATGGTTACTTTGAAGTCTTCAAAATCATATGCTTGGTTGTAAAAGATGAGAAGTCTTCAAGTGGCAGAGAAAAGAAAAACAACAAGCCTAAAAAGAACACATAATCCATAGAAGAACATAAAGATTCATCTTCAAAAGAGAAATCATCTAAGAAGGAGAGGTCCTTTTGTGCATATTGCAAGAAGGATGGACATGAAGAACATTATTGTTATAAGAAGGATATTGATGAGTTGAAAAATCTTCTCAAAAGAAATCAAATTGATTTGCCTTCTATAATGTCTGAATCACCTTCTTCTTCTTCAAAATAGTCCAAGGGAAAAGGTCATGCTGATTTTTCATCTACATATGGATATAAAGGACAAGCTCTTTGTGCTTTTTCAGGTTCAGGATCAGGGAGATGGCTTCTAGATTCAGGAGCATCACATCATATGGCATCTTCACAATCTATCTTCTCTTCATTTCAGCCTTGTTCTATGTCTCCTATCTTGATGGGAAACAATACATACATGAGTGTAATTGGGAAGGGATCTATTAGTTTTGGGGATAACACTTTTCAGGATTTTTGTGTGTTCCTCATTTGACGAACAATCTTCTTTCCATATATCATATTACACATGGTGGAGATGGGGGAACTGTGGAGTTCACACCTGATTCAGTCATCATTTGAGACTTGGAGAGTAGAGAGATCATTGCTACTGGGGTGGTTGATCGTTCATCTCGGTTGTATACCTTTGCAAATTTTTCTTCTGATGATGACATTGTTCCTTCGACTATTGATCACACTTCTAGTGTGAACCATGATTCAGACGAGACATTTGGCTACTTGAACTTGGGAGTTCTCACATCAGATCCAGTACTTGAGCCATGCATTTCATCTCCTCCATCTACTATTGCAGTTGATGATACTTGTGATTCCACAGTTTGGGTTCCTTGTGATTCAGTGCAGCAGGATATACATTGTCTTCCAGATATGGCTACTTTGGATGACTTCTTGACAGGTATTTCAGACTTGTTTATGGAGTCTCATCTTGCAGATTTGGGGGACATCATTGATGACATCCATCTTCTCTTTGATGAAGATGCTCCTTCTTCAGTTGTTACGGGGGAACACTCTTACCCTCTTGTTCATTCTCTACATGATCACTCTTCACAGATTGGCGTGAGTGTGGATACTTTTGGACAACATTTGGAGGAGGCTTCTTTGTCTTTAGAGGGGATATATTTATCTTTGGATCATGCTCTACATTCATCTCTACTAGATGTTGGTTTGTACTCTTCAGCAGTGTGGCCTAGAACGCCTATTTGGAGTGTGTCAGCTTTCGACATCGACATGGAGACACTTGAGCATCATTCAGAGACATACATTCTTGGTTTTGTTTCTTCCTAAGGGGAGGAATGTTGTTCGGCGAGATTGGATCATCTTCAGTATTCAATGTTGAGCTTCTACCATCATTGTAGGAGACTCAATATTGAGGGGGGGTTGCCTTGTCTCTCTTCTACTTCTCTCTTATGGGGGGTCTTTTTCCTCACATGGGGTTTTTACCTTCTCATGCATCATTGAGAGAATTCCTATTTTGTATTTCATCTCTCTTTTGGGGAGGATTTTTGTCCCACTGGGTTTTCTCCTTTTCTCCGTTTGTGAGAGATTGCATTGCATTTGTACATGGGTACCTAACATGGCCTAGTTGTCAGGACCCATCTTGCATTGTTTGCATTTATGTCATTCTCCCTAAGTTTCACTTAAAGGGGGGTGTTGGTGTAATTAAATTTTTTGTACCTTGTCCTAGGTCATCATTACACCTTAGTTAAGTTTACTTAGGGACCACATAGGAGTTGTTGGAGATTTTCCACCTTTGGTGGACTTATCTTCTTATTACTTTATCACCTCCACCTTTCATGGATATATCATGTGATTAGGTTTCCACCTTTTGTGGGTGATCCACTATTTGTGGTGGTTATCACATTATCACTTTCCACTTTAGGTGGAGTGATAACTTTTCATTGTTGTTCATGTCATAAGATTATGACACTTGTCATAATCTTATGCACTCCTATGTTCTCACCTTGGCTATATAACCAAGGGGTCTCTACTTCATTTGTGCATTGAATTGAAGCATATCATATCAATTGACATTGAATACATTTTATTCTTGTCACATTATTTTCTCTCTTCTTTGTGCTTTCCATTTGGTCCATAGATCTTGGCATCCATAGCCAATTCTAACATGGCATTAGAGCATGTTTGATTCTAACACTTAAATTTCAAAATATATTTTAATAAAAAACATTAAAATAACTTGCTAAATTTTACCTGAGTGTCAATGCCAAATGTATCATTCAGAATATCATCTGTGAAATCCATTGCCTCTACAACTAACATAGGTTGTGTAGCTACATCACGAGCACCCTGATAATCATACGTGCAAACAACACCACAAGCACCACAATGGTGGGGTGGAGCTCGGGGCCTACACGTCTCCTCCACACTAGGCTCTACTAGAGGACTCGCACACTATAAAATGGTCTGGGTGAGTGAGTCAATCGACTTCATCGTGTCCACCTCTAAAATGTCCTTAACAATGGAAGGAACAATGACATGCTCCACCACGGGTTTGCCCAAGGCTCTCGGTGCTAACTATGGATTACATCTTGCAACAGGTCTATCGTGTGTGAAGCTCCCACCTCTACCCTGAAAGTCTAAGATGTCAAAATAGTTTGGCATTTTATTGAGGACAAACTCACAATAGAGTTTCCTCAAAAAGTATTGTGGCACCTCATGGTTATTGCATGGAGGTTGGTCAAAAACCATCCACCACCGCTCGCAAAATTTGTTTCTAATTAAATCATGGTGGCACCAATGGATGGGGAACCTCTTGCATGCATGGGACAAAGGTTCATTGGTTTTTGGGTCTTTAAATAGGGCACACAACTCAGCTTTGCTAATTTTTAGTTTTTTAACATTTGCATATGGCAAACCATTAGCATAAAATCGCCTCATCTCATCTCTCTTAGTTGACCAAAAATTCATTTGCTCACTCATTTCTCCTACATGAGTTAAAATTGACTTAAATGATTCAACAATCCCTCTCCTATAAGGGTGGGTTTCAGCATGCTCGGTTAATCTTGCAATTAATTGTTGAAAGTCTCTTTTATTGTTTTCAATTTGATTTTGAATATTTTCTTGTGTTCCTTAAGGATGCCTATGAATTGATGGAGGGGTTTCAGGTTGTTCTTGTATAGGAGGCTCTTGATGAGGGGGTGATTGTGAATTCTCAATGTTTTGAGGTGGAGATTCATTCCTTGAGAATTAGAACAAAGTTTTATTATAAAAATCTATTTAAAGTTGCATTCCAAATCAAATTCGAAATAAATAGAATAAAAATACACACCTCTTTGCAATCTTCGACCTCTCTGACGTGTTGGTGGCATCCTCGTGGAAAATGGCAAGCTAAGGATGCAAATAATGGAAGAGATTTGGCGAGCATGAGTTGCAAACCTGAAATTTTCCTTCTCAAGCCATGGGTTGAAGACAAAATGAGGGTTCCAAACCCGAATTGTGCATTTTATGTCTAAAAAGACATTTGGCATGTGCCAAAGGCCTTATTTCAAGGTTTTTTGATCATTTTTTCAATTTGGCACCTAAATTGTGTCACAAATTGGTGCACTTACCCCATTATCAAATTTTTCGACCAAAGAGAGAGGAAATTCAAGTTTGGTGCAAAGTAGGTAATTTGGTGAGCACCAAATGACACATCACATTTGGCTCACGCCAAATGACCTACTTTGGACGTGTTAATTGATAGGATATGCCAAATTTCCTCATATTTTTGTCTGTGTGCCCTGTCTCATTTGCACGTCTTTCAATGAAACTATATAAAGAAAAACATGATAGCGTTAACCTCTCTCTTAGCTATCTAAATATATAATTGATTTTTCATTTTGATTTAGTTAAGGTTTTGATCCATCACTCCTTTTGTAAATGCCTCTATTTTTTGTCAAAAACCAACATGTGTTAGTTTTAGGATAGATTTTTGCTCATTCATAGAAACATGAAACAAATTACATTTTTTGAAACTAGACTCCATTCTACACATGCTGAAAAAAAAAAAAAAATTCGACTAGTTTTCAAAAAATTTAGGGGGGAGCACGCTCAAATTTCAACTTTTCAGGATGTGACCACTTTGAAAATTCATAAAATATTATACATTCATTAAAAAAATTATCCAAAAGAATGAGGATAAACTACATGGTGTTAGCTAATATCTAACCGTTGGGATTTTTGAAATTCTAAAAAAAAGTTAATCAAAAAGGGGGGAGCCCTCAGGCGCTATGCTATTTTTTTGATAAAAATAGGACCCATCTTGGGCCCCCCTCCTTTTTAAGACCCTTAATCTTCATTAATTTCAAAAAAAAATAGTAGCTTAGAAACTAGACTTGCAGCACTTCAAATTTTGTTCTTGTTGCATCTTGAAATTTTCAGCATATCTATCTTCATTTTCTCATGCAAATCAGATTTTACTAATTTCAGAAAAAAAAAAAAAAAAGTGGCATCTTAAGAGCCAAAATTGTGTCACAGATTGGTGCACTTACCCATGGTTTTATTACTTTCATTTTTTGTTTCTACTTTTAATGATTTAATACATTAATAGAGTAAGGTTTTTGTGAATGCTAGTTGATCTAACTTGTGGTGAAGAATTTTAAAGGTTAAAATTGCTACAACTGATTTACCCCCCTCTCAGTTGTCTTGTTCAACAAGCTCCACCTATATTATTCTAATTGAAAGGATCCAAATGAAAATTGTTTCTTGTAAATGTTTCCTCTTAAGCCATTCTAGAAAGCTTCAACTTCTAAAATCCTCCCTATAAATAATTGCATTGTACCTACTTTCTTTATTCAAAATCCCTAGAAATATGGTTGAGAAGATTGAATAAATTCAAAGGTTCTTCCTTGCATCTAGCACTGAATAAAAACATATGTTTTCCCTTTCTTCTTGGTATTATGTGTGCTCCCCTAAAGAAAATGGTGGGTTGGGAATAAGAAGATTAATTCTATAAACAAGGCCCTTTTGGCCAAGGTGGGGTGGTGTCTTATTCATTTTAAATTTGAATGGACTAATATAATGAAGGTAAAATACTTAAATGGAAGAGAGAAAATTATTTTTTACAATCTCAACACTTACCACTAGGTTCTAATATTTGGAACAATATAGTCAAGACTAAGGATACTCTCTCTTTGGGCATTAACAAGTAAGATGGCAATGGTGATCATGTTATATTTTGGGAAGATCCTTGGATTTCTACACTTCCACTTGAATATCATCCCATATGATCTACTATCCAAGATTATTTTAAAAAGAAGATTGTGTATTTTTTCCTAGATTACTAGAATCTAGATAATAGTCCTACTTCTTGAATGGTTTCTTTCAATTGGTTTGACCCTTGTTTTAATATTGTTGCATGCATCTAAAATTTTAAACATCATTTATAACCATAATTTTTATAGAAGATCCCTTTGGGATAAATTTATTTAGGTTGCCATCTACCTAAGGAACTATTCTATTAAATATGTATATAACTTAATGGATCCTTCAAGCAACTTGTCTCTTTTAATTGGAAGAATGTTTGGATGTATTTAAAACTATTCCCAAAATTAATTTTTTAGGTTTATATTTCACCACAAGAAGATCCTAACTATAGACAACCTCAAGAAAGAGGCTTGCATATGGGGGATAGATGATCGCTATGTGACCATGATGAAGAGAGCATAGATCATCTTCTAATCCCATGTAGTTATACCTAGAGTGTCGGGGGAAAATCCTTGGTAAATTTTATATTTAATGGCTTTAATAGGACAATGTTTGTAGAATTACTAGTAGTTGGAAGTCTCCCTTCCTCCATACCTTGATTAAGGAATTATGGTGGTAGGATTTTCTCCACATTGGTTGGGGCCTATGGAAAGAACAAAATAATAGAATTTTTAGAAATCAATCCAAATCTTGGGATTTATTGACTAAATTAAATTCTCATAACATTTTTGAAAATATTAAGGTGGGTGATATTTGGAAACCTAGACTCAACCCCTCAGATATTGAAGAGAAGATAGCTAAAATATGAAGTGTATCTGATAAATTGGCTAAATTTGATCTTTCCAAGCTAGTCTCTGGTAAGACTACTACTTGGACCTCCCTGATCTTGGCTAATACAAACTTAACTTTGATGGCTCTACTAAGGGTAACACAATTCAAGCAGTTGGGATGACATAATAAGGGATGATAGGGGTCAAGTGATTGGTGCCTATGTTGAGAACCTGAGGATTCAATCTTGTAACTTTATTGAAGCAGTTGCTACCCTCTAAGGTGTAATATTTGTTGCAAAAAAAGTTATAAACATATTAATTCTAGAAGGTGACTCCAAAATTTTGATTGATATGATATGTTCTAAGGCCACCCATTTTTGGTCTTATAAATATTTAATTGAATAAATTAAATTAAATTTGGTTAAATTTGCTGAAATCAAAGTCCAACATGTGTATGGGGAGGGAGATTTCTCAATCAATGCTTTGGCTAACCTAGCCACTCAAATTAAAGGCATATTTACTTGGAATGATTTATTATCACTCCCATATCACATTGAAATCTAAAGTGAAAAATAAGACACAAAGTAATAATTATCTATCTATCAAAGGGTGATGTTAAGGATCTATGTGGTATGAGTGGAAGAACTCTCTAGAGAGTTAATAATGGCATGAAAAGGGGAAGTTATTTCTATACTTTATCATTTACATCCTTTGCATTCTTACTTTCATTTTTAAATTTTTCTCTCTTGTGTAATTGCTAGCCCTCTATGTATCCAAGTTTTCATCTATTACCTCTCCTTAACTATGTGTGGTGACCTACTTCAAATGGAGTTATCAAGTTGTGAGAATGTCAAAAATGACAAGGAGGTTTGGGGAATTATATAGAATAGAAATATTTCTTCACGCTTGAAGGCCATGAATAGTTTTGATACCATCATCTCCACTAAATTTTCTAGCTAATTAAAGGTTGGCACGAGTTATGTGTGGGGTATCTCATTCCAAGTCTAAGAAGGTGATTATTGTTGCTACAAGTCTCAAACTAGAAGATGTTTGTATCCCCATGAAGGTGAAAGGTAATTATTAGGAAGACATGCAATTTTTTTTAAAGAGGGGAGAAAAAATCACCATTTGCAGAATGGTTTCAACATAGAACAACTCCCTATGATTTGAAAAAGGGTGGTGGATATTTGTTACAAGATGATGTGTCCCTTGGTATTCCTTGTGTAGTGCAGTGCTTGGGTCTGTGTCATGGCTTAACTGCCTCTTGTGGATCTTGTATAAATATGGCGGTTGTATCAGGCATTAATAGGTCAATCTTTTGGTGCAACAACCACCAATGTAACAATTAGTATCAGATCTGAGGTCACAAGCTCAAACCCCTCACTTGCACTGGGGGGGATTGTTGCAAGATGGTGTGTCCCTTGGTCTTCTTTGTACAACATGATGCTTTGGTTTGTGACATGGCTTAACCACCTCTTGTAAATCTTGTATAAATTTGATAGTTGTATTAGGCATTAATAGGTTGATCTTTTGGTGCAACGACAAACACCAATGTAACAAGATTCTTATGTGCTATGGAATGCTATCTAGGGAAGGTACAAGATGTTCTAGTCTAATCTCTTTCCCATTTTCTCCATAATGTGAAGACGATTTTTTATTTTTGGCTTTACTCTTCCTTGGAAGAATTTATGCAAAAAATGTTATTGAATAAAAAAGAGTTACTCCTACATTAGGGGATTATCTATTATCTTTACCACTTCCACCTTTCTCATACCTTAGTCCCTCTTATCCATATGTAGTTTTATAACCTTTCCCTTGTTTTGAGGAGGGACTCATTGCCAAAAAGCATAAAAAAATTATACCCTACCCTATGAGTTGGTTTGATGCCCACATCCATTGTGGACCCTTCCCATTTCCCCTCTAGTTTCGATAAACACAATGTATCCTTCAATAATCTATTCCTTGGAACCCCTAACTCCACCTCTAACGATTATGACTCCCTCCCTAATTATCATGTGCAAGACCCAAACTTTCCCAACTACAATACTAGACCCAAAGGTAAAGGATAAATGTCTTTCACTATCCCTAGCCCCTTAGTGACCATCCTTTCCCAAAGGTTCCTTTTGACTCTTCTACGCACTTGGGCCCCTTCAACTTGTTAAAAGATAAATCCCCTCATATATTAGACCCTCTATTACCCATGGTTCATAGGAGGAATTCACTACAAGACTCGTGGAGGGGAACCCCCATTACAATTTCTACCTCAATCTTGAGGAGAATTTCAACACCCTATTCAAGGTCATCAACATCCAAAATGAAAGTATAGTAGTTGGAGTCTAGACCACCCTTTCTAAAGTCTCCAAATAGAAAATGTATGTAGTTGAGGATGATATTTAGGAGTATTTGAAAATAATAGGTAATAAATTTGATAAATGGGAACATTTAGAGAAAGAGGTGGACTCTCTCAAGAATAATCAGGAAAGCATCAAGAACAATATGAAGGAAATCATCATCTTCAACAAATAAATTGTGAAGATTTTGACCACCACATTACATGTGCTCCAATCTATGATGGAAAAGATAAGAGCTAAGCATCAAGTGGACCAGACCAACACATGTCAACCTGGCTCTAAAAAAATAACTTAGGATAAAATATAGGTTAATAAGGGCAAGACTATTGTTTAGACCAAGTCTTCCCTAACAATGTTTGTGCATAGAGTAGCAAATCTATAAATGTAACCTTTGAAGAAAAAACTAGGCTTATCAATCATGAGTGGAAAGCCATCAAGACCTAAAACTTCTCACGAACGTGCAATCAATCCCCTCTATTCTCTTGCTATCTCTTTCATTTTTTGCTAGTCCATGTTGGTTATGTTCTCTTTTTATTTTTTTGTTGTTAGTTTCATTCTCACTCCTTGTGTGACCCATTTTGTTTTCCTTCCTTGATTTCATGTAATGGTTCTAGACCCTTCCCATGTTCTTACCTTAATAAAAACAAATTAAAATATTTAAGAAAAATAAAAAATTACAATTCCCACCCATTTGTTGTCTTAAGATGTCTTGTTTTTAGCATTTCTTTATGACCATGAAGCAAGGGATGCATAGATCATGCTTGTGCTTTCTTCTTTGAGTGTTCTATGGTGTGCTTAGACCACCCACATTTTTTGAGATAGTGCTCCTTAATATGTTGGTTGTTAGTTTTTTAGCTACATTGAGGTGTATGTTTTGCAATGTGTCAAGTTCCTTGTGAGGTCTTGATGTATTTCATTAATGTTATATATTCCATGATAGACATGTATTATGTTGTCTAGTTATCATAGTGATTTATTTCATGGACACCAATATATATTTTGATTTATGGTTTATATGTATGATGTTGAACATCATTGCATGATTTTCACATAATTTAGCTATTATATATTGAGCAAGTACACTTGACATGTGCATTGAGTGGGTCTAGGTAGAGGTTTGTTTCTCCACCGAATTATGTTGATCTAAGTTATTTCCCAATTGTGGTTAATCAAAGATGTCACTTTGAGCTATTGTGTTTGGTAACCACTATTATGCTCAATTGAGTGTGAAATGAGCCATATTTTTCCTTAATAGTTTCAAAAAATTAAATCTTTGGCAATTCTAGACTTCATTTGTTGTAGAAAACCCATAAATGCATTTTTTAATGAGGTTGTTTATTTCTCATTTGCATTAAGCCTTGTTTTAATATGTGCGGCAATCAAGAAGGAATAATAATAGCTAAGGACCACCCTTTACCACAAACGTTGGTGTATGGACATAATATGATCACATATTCAATACAAGGTATGAGGTAGTATGATTAGACTTTAAACATCATACATTAACAATCTCATTCATACACCACATAGATGATTTATGTATTGAAAAGATCTTGAAAACATGCTACAACATGAACATCACAAAACCTTAAGATAAAACAAAAGACATGAAATGTAAAGGCCTTACTCTAAAATTTGATCGATAAGAATTTTTGAAACCACAAACAACCAAAAATATTTATAAAACTATAAACATTAAATTTGTATACTTTAATAATTAATTTTATGTAACATCAGCATTAACTCTTTATTATTATCCCCAAAACTATGTGCAACCATCAATTATATTTGATTTAAAATATCATTTTATACTTATCAATCCAACTCATTCAATTTTATTTTATATAACATTAACATTTACAATTTATTATTATGCTCAAACTAAATGCAGCCGACCATTGTATTTGATTTCTTAAAAATAATTTCATACTTATTGACTTAGCTCACTAATGTATATTTATTGTTCACAATTATTTGATTAGGCTGATTTTATTCCCTTACAATATAAAATGAAAGAACTGAAAGTTACATTCTTGTCCGAGCATGAGATTCGAATGGTTAAAGTTCAATTGAATGATACGTGACCATCATTACAGACCGACCTATAATTCATCCAAAGGAAAATAATGGAAAAAAACAAACTTACATCCAATTTTTCAATAAACGGTACTTCATTACAATCTCCACTATCTGGCGAAATTCAAAGCATCTAAATCCACAAAGTGGCCCACAAATATCTACAATCTAGATGGGAATCTATGACACTACGTATATCCACCGACCATCCAATGAACTGCAAACAAAAAGAATAGTAATACTTTTCGTCTTTTATTCATAAAAACTTTCATTACATATAAAATATCTCACATCCTAATCTGCCATTAGAGCCAAAGCTTGAAAGAGAAGCCAACCATTCTTAAGGTCAATGTGGTGGAGGGTTATTTGCACCAGGGTCCTGATAATCCAAATGCTCTTCAACAGCCATACGATGTACCTGAGGTTGCATTCAACAAAACATTAAAAACCATTCACTCTACTTAAAACATCATCTGACCTGCACAATTTACTTTGTTTCAGTTACCTGATCTGACCCAGAAAACTCATACTGGTTACCGTCTTCTGTCTCTACAAACATCATCTCTGCAAACCCAAATGATCATTCATTAACATTTTAAAATACCATGCAGGTATTAAAAAGATTACTTCTAAAATTAATTGATGTTTTTGAATCAATATATTTTTAATCAGCGTTTCAGATCACTCTCAGATTATTTTTAAAATCAATTATTTATGTTTTCAATGACATTTTGATCATATTCAGATTATTTCTACAATCAATTATTTTGTTTCAGATCACACTCAGATTATTTCTAGAATCAATTATTTATGTTTTTGAATCGACCGTTACAGGCTGCACTCAGATTACTTCTAGAATCAATTATTTATGAAACTATCATACAATCAATTGAAAAAAATTGCATCGATACCAAAAACTACTCTACAATTGTAGAACTGAATTTAACTGTAAATAGTTGTGGAAAACAAATCGATGATACATACCTTTAGTGTATCTCGTGCACGAGACATGCAGAGCTGCAGACACAAAGAGAAGGGCTATTAACACAACTAAATAAGACTTCGCCATTGTTGATCTGTTTACACCCACAGTGAAATGAAATGGTTTGCATATATAGTATTCATTGCTAGTCAGATCAAGATATTATGAAGATGCTTTTTAAAGTGCTTTCCAGATCACAATCAACACGTACATAGAAAGCTTTTAGTGCCGTCCCTTAATTTGGAATTATTTTTGTTGTCTATATCCAAGTGAAAGTTGTCTCTGGATTCTTCACCTATCTCTGGATTGAGATTCTATTATTGCGGCGTATCTTCAGAGAAAATAGAAACTGCTTAACCTTTTGTTTATCTATCGTAACAAAGTGGTATATACAACAATACATCTACCAATTGCTTGCTTATGATGGAGCAATCTACGAGGCTGGATAAGGATTCTCCTTGGCGATCCTTCCAGAAAGTGTCATAATATGTGGAGGTTAAAAAAAGAAATGTCACTAGATGTATTCAACTGCATTAATGAACAATAAATGCTTCATTTATTATGTATAAATAATTGATTTGTTGGAATACTAAATAGTTTTTTGTGCACTATTAGACCAACTATGGACCACATGCTTTATGTAAAGCTTTAAGGAAACAATCTCCTAGCAATGGATGTTTCATGTTTGTGGTCTTATTGCAATTATAAGGGAAAAGTGCATATTATCTTTTTTTAATTTTAGTTTATGCTATATTGTACTGTTTTGGTTTTTATTAATTGTGTTTTATTTTTTATTGATTTGATGTTTTAGTTTAATTTTAGAAATAAAGTTTAACATTTATATCTTTTTTAATTTTCAAATTATTAGTTTATATTCATAAATCAAATTTGTAAAGGTTGTAAAAATAGGATTATAATCACTAAAATCAAATATCTTTCATATGAACAATTAATACAAAAGTATTCAAAATGAAAGAATGAATGACATGACCTTGTTATAAAAGAAAAAATGAAACCCTAAAACAAACTCATATTACGGAAGTGTCTTAATCATATAAAAACTTAATTAAGCTTAATTAACAAGGTGTGAATAGTTCCTAAAGTGAAACTAGTTAGGCAAGATACACTTTTCACACCAACAAAGACAAAATTAATTTAGAGTAACTTTGTAGTGTAGATTTGACCCTTATGTTCAAAATTCAAACTTACCTTAGGCCCAAGTTCACTCAATCTCAACTTGTCATTATGTTCTTTCTTTCACATCAAAACATTCAAATTGAGTGTCTATGATACACATAAAATGACTTTCTAGGTCTTTTTCAATTAAGATCCATCGATCAATCCATCAAGCATCTAGGACTTGTTCATCATTAGAACAACCTTGTTAGTGTAGGATTTTTATTTTCCTTATGTTAGGGGTATTTCTTTTTTCCTATACATATTATTTAAGCTTGCTTAGGTTTATTAGGTGTGGTTGATATGAGGACACGTGGCGAATTACATCAACTATATGTGTCACTCTCTCCCACACATGGGTAGTTGAGTTACACATCCTCTTTTGGCTTGCTATGCCACCTCTCATAACCACTATTTTGTGTTTACCTAGGAGGTTATGGGATAGTTGGGTTTCTCACCCTCTTTTGGCTTTATGTGCCACCTCCTTTTGTCTTCACCTAAGGAGGTTATGCCACATGTTTTATCATTTACCAAGTAGGTGATAACCTTCCACCTTTTATGGATAGAAGGAGTTAATGCACCTCTTCGATGTATTTGCCCTTATTTTTCTATATATTGAGCATTCTCCTCTCACCTTCACTAGTTCAGCTAGTTCGTTGATCATTGGGTGGGAGTATTAAGAGTATTCTACATTTTATCTTGCCTTATCTCTATTTTAATCTCATTTCGGATTTCTATTCATTCTACTATTTTGATCTTCGATCATCTATTAAGTGAAGTTGCATGTGATTTATGACCGACATCAAAACCTAGTTGGGTTCTAGCTTCTTGTAGAATCTAACACGGTATCAAAGTCGTGTTGTCTGGTATAGTTCATTTTATTATCTGATTTTTTGAGAGACTTGAAACTAATAAAGAGCTAATATTTTTCTCAAAAACCTAGTATGCTCTTCTCTTGCATCTTTAGATGAACTGGAGAATTAGAACAGTTTAAGAGGAAAATAAGCATATATTTAATCTGGTTTACATACATCTGTTCCTGTGAGATCTAGGTGATTTATAGCTTTTTGGTAATATTGGAGGATTTTTTCAGCATTTCCAAAGAGTCCAAAAGGTTTGAGAAAGTCAAAATTGACTTTTATTTTGCCAAAATCAGAGATTTGAGGATGGGTAAACCCATAATACTGGTGTACAATTTTGATGAGGAAGGAAATTTGTAAAAATGCACACACATTCGAAATTTCATGTTTTTAAGGGTTCGTTCGAACTAAGGGGTTCCCACGAACCCAAAAGAGGGGTTCAGTCGAACCCCTAGTTCGAGCAAACCCCCTTTTGCATGGTGGGTTCACTCGAACCCTATGATGTCACGTTTCTTTATAGAAACGAATGGAAAATTCAAAAAAAGGGGGGTTCAAGTGAACCCCCCTTCGAACAAACCCCCCTTCACCCTTTCGAGTGAAGGGGATTCGTTCGAAGGGGGGTTTGCTCGAACCCCCCTTTTTTGCCCTTCTCCCCCTCTTCCACCAAATTTTAGCAGATTTCTGCCCTTTGAAGCTCAGGTTGAGGATGAAAATGGAGGAGACTTCACAAACCCAACTGGAAGATAGTGGTCCTCAAAACGAGCTATCCAATGAATTAAATTTGAATATGTTTTGGTTTTATTATGTATGTGTTTTTTTAGTTTAATTAAACATACGTTTTTCACCGAAAATCAAGCTCTCTATATTGCACATGTGGAAAAATAGCAAATTATCAAAATAAAAAAATTTAAAATACATTGAGGCTGGGTATTGATGTCCTTGATCCATTAAAAACAAAAATTGAATTTCGATTCATACAAAAAAAATTATGTTGTATACAGTCTGCCTATGTCTGAATTGCAATTGGTTTGACTTTGAAACTTGATTAAGGAAAAAATATTCAATAAAAAACTATGAGACCAAATGAAAGTGCTAGATATTGTAGTTAAAAATCTAAATTTGAAAAAATTAGAATTTTATCCTTCATACAAAAAAATTTATGTTGTATACGGTGAGCGTCACTTTTTCAAAATGATGTTTTTTGAAAAAAACCAATTTTCGTGGGAGATGAAAAAAAAAAGTGCAATCTGATTCCAAAAATTTTGAAAAAAATATTTTTAAAATCTACAGACAAAATGTGATGAGACTCTAGTTTGCATCATCTTCAAAATCCTCACAATTTAGCCGCTATAGGTTCTCGAATATGAAGATTTAGTTAAAAATAATAATTGCAGTGTCCAGTTTGGCCAAAAATTGTAAACCACTATTGTGGAATCACTCGGATACAGATTAAAAAAATTAGAGTTAAATTTATTTTTTTATTGGAGCCGTTCTCATTTTGGCCTCAAAAATCTGGCTTCTGCTCATTTAAAAAATATAATTTTACAAGTTTTGTTCCCAAGGTCAAAAAAGCATCTGGGTAATTGTTACTTTTTGCATACAGTTGATAAATTTTGAAAAAATCAAATCAAAAGAAGGCATGATTCGTTCATCATAGGCAAATTTTATATTTTTCTTCAAAAGTGCATAACTTTTGCCTTGGGTGTTAGATTTTCGCAAACAAATACTTGACAGAAAGCTAGAAATGAGAACTTTCCATCCATGAAGATTTTAATTAAATTTTTTGCCTTTTTCAATGAGATATTACAGGTTGAATTGGCCGTGTTTTTTATCTTCAATAAGTCATATCTTTCACTTTTGTAATCCATTTTTCAAAAACAAAAAAGTATTAGAAAGGTATTGAAGAGTAAAAGACAGCTACAAGGTATTTTTTTAAATTTTATTTGAAAATTGATTTGCATCTGAACTGCAAATTTTTATAGAAGGATGCTCTCTTACACTTCTAGGGTTTTTCACCTAAAAGGAGAAAGGTATTCTACAAAAACTTGGGGGTTCACTCAAGCCTAATGCTAATATGATTGAAATATTCCTAAATGAAATAAACTGATAAAAGAGATGAATTATTAACATGCAAAACTGCAAAATGACTTAAGAATGCAAACAAACAATAACAAAAATGAAAGGGATTGGAGAGGTGTACTTGGAAACTAGAGTTTGATGCAAAGATGCTCTGAAATCCTATAGAATTTGTTGTTGAGGCCAACTAGGGCACTTACACCAAGCTGGGCGACTTAGTCTTGTTTTACGGAGATTCTGTCAAGACAGGTTTCAAACAAATGGGTATAAAGAAATGCATAAGACACTTTTTAGGCCTAGCAGTAGGACTCATTCTCCACTAATGGAAACTTAGTCCACCTTTAGATTTCGGGAATTTTGAAGATGCAATTTGTAGCTTTTGGTATGCACTTTGGTTCCTGACAGGTATCTGGATTTGAATTTTTAGAATTCAGTTTGTAAGCAATCTCCAAGCTTCTTTTAGGGCATTGTTGACTTCAAATGACTTTGATGAAATGTTGACACCTTTTAACACCTTTCTCTTTAAAAAATCTGCATACAATACCAAACCCTTGATGTAGAAATCTGAACATATGCAAGTAGATGCTCCAATGGATGAACACTTGATAATGCCTAAAGTGATTGATAATTGTTGGGTATGTGCAGGATCATGATGGGCCAAAAAGTGGTGATATGTAAGTGATATGATGGCCCATGTGGCTGACGACTTTTTTTTAACCCAAAATTGATGAAATGAAATGGGTTTTTAAAGGAGATTCTCAGCTTTCCACCAATATAAATTATGCTTTACTTTGAATTTAATAAATAATTATTATTCATTTTCTATTTGAATTGTGACTAAAATCCAAATTGATTGGTTGATTGAAAAAAATATATAGATTTCAAATGGTATCACATTTTTTGAATCTGAAACATGTGTCACATTCTATGCTTCACGTACTATAGGATTAAAAAAAAAATTAAATTTCATGAATTTTTGACCAAGTGAAGGTGGTCAGACATACGAGCTTTATATTTTTTAAATGTTGTAATAAAAAATTCATAATTAATTATTTACTTGGAAAAAAATTACAAAAAAATATGGACCACATTGGGACATGAGTCCTCTACTTATATCTAAAATATTATAAAAAAATATTATCATTTTATTGTGGTTAGGGTGGTCAGACAGACACCTACTTCTTATTTTTTCCCTAAAATTTAAGTATACTGCATTGAAATTTCAAATTTTCACCAAATAGAACTATTTATTAAAAAAAAAACCTAGTAGTTTAGAAACTAAATTCAATTTGCTACAGATTCTATTCTTACATATTTTTGAAATAATATAGATAACTTATTCAAATTTTTATGTCAAGTTGCCTAACTCAGATTTTTCTAATTTTTATTGCCACTTAAGGGCCTGTTTTTTCCATGATGATCCTACACATACCCTGCTTGAATGCTTGGATACTTGAAAAATGAATTGTTTGGGGGGCTTAAAATGAGAGGAAAATCCTATATTTATACATGATTATACAAAATTTCTCAATAATACCATATCACAGGCCAGCCTCAAGATTAAGAGAATAATATCTTGCCAGAAATTTAAAATGATTTTGATTTTTGTGCCATGTGGGACTAAGTCACCCTTGGTGAGAGAAATTTTACTATGTGTCGAGAATTAAAGTGCATTTAATGATGTTTAATGGGATTATTCTCCAAAACACACTTAAGTAGGGTCAGAAAGTGTATCAAGGGGTCATTTAAACATAAGAAAGGGTCAAATTATTGATGAAAAGCCTAGAAAAGCGTGAAAGGTTGTTATAACTCTTTACAACACTTTTAAATAAGGTTTGGTAAATGATAAAAATAGGTTATTTAAGTGAATTATAATAAAAGGGTCCTAGAAAAGTGTGAAAGTGGGTTACAACACTTCACGACACTTTACAAGACATCATAGAATTCTTATTGATTTGCAAGGCTCTAAGACCTAATGTGAATATGTTCACCACATTACAACATTAAATCTAGGAAAAATTAGGCCAACATCCATAAGAAAGACTTAAATGAGTATAAAAATGTCCAAAGATATATATTTTTGTGGTACATTTAGCCCCCACTTTAGTGAGAGGATGAAATTGCTTCAAACTCACACTAAAGTAGCCCAACATGCATATCAAGACGGATCCAAATACACTCATGCTAGCAAGATGAGACAACAATTAGAGGGATGATCAAGCCCCAAAGATCAAGATCGCATGGCAAACCAAAAATTATCATAAAGGAAAACACAAAAAAGTGATGTAAAATAATGAAAGGGAGAGAAGGAAAAGGAAAAGAGAGAGTCGGATCAAGCTTCGATCATTTGTCCATCTTGTTGTGGATCAAATCTAGGTTTTTTGTCTGAAAAACACATATTCACTCTGAGGTGATGGAACTCATGGTTTTCCATCAAGTGGGAGGGCCCAAAAAGGTGAGAAACATACACTCATGGCTGGTATGCACTCACACACACGTAGGTGGCTATGGGGAAATTCATGCCTCGGAATGGGCTTCCCGCTCAACCATACTAAAGTTATACCTCCTGATAAATTTAATAAGGCTCCACAAAATAAAATGGCATTTCGAGCTTCACGAGACAAGCGAAACTTTGTATACTTGGAGCTCATGAACAAACAAGATGGCACCACAAGCATACAAGCTATGTTATGTGCAAGGTAGCCATATAAAAAATTCAAAATGCAACATGTAAAAGAATGTTCAAAGGAGTCTCGATTAGTTCATACGAGGTCTTTAGCTTAGGGAACATTATGCCTAATGTCTCCAAGAGAGGACTGATCAAAGAATAGAAAATTCACAACTTAGGGGATGCAGTGTGTTGCATCAAGCCACCAAGAGGAATGCAATATGCTAAGATAGATCACGTTCATGAAGGACATCACACCCAATGTCATTCGCAAAGTGACAAACACGTCATATGAAATAACAAGGCTGCACTAAGAACCAAGAAAAATGAAAAATACAAATAAATAATGCAAAAGTATGTCCCCAGTTTAAAGGAATTGCTACACACCATACTGTGAGCAATAACTTTAAAGTAGCAAAATGAAAAATGCAAAAAGAAAGAAAGACATGAGAGCCAACTTGGAAAGTCCCTATGCCAAGTCATATGTTTCTGAGGGAGGTTGTGTCATGCAAAGGAAAAGAAAGTAAAGGGAAGGGAAGGGGTTGTTCCCAAAATTAAAACACTGAACATGTATAAGGGATCTATGGATTTTGGGTCAATATGTTCATTGCTGCAATTTTTTTAGAGAGCTCGAAACTTTCATCATCCCCAAATACATAGAACTAGAAGAATGACACAAAGAGAGTGAAAAATAAATAAAAGCAAAGATCCTTTTGGGTCAACATGGAAGAGACATAGGGTGTCTCGATGCTTTGCATCCTCCCCAAAAGGAAAAGAAAATCCAAAAGAGAAAAGGAAAAGGCGAAATGAAAAGAAAAGCCTTTTGGGTCAACATAAAGGAGACATTTCGGCCTCAATGCCTTGTGTCGTCCCCAAAAGAAAAACACAAGAAAAAATAAAAAGGCAAAGAAAAAGAAAAGGGTCCTTTTGGGTCAACATGAAAGAGACATTTCGGTCTCAATGCCTTGTGTCATCCCCAAAAGGAGAACACAAGAAAAAGAAAAATAAAAGGGGCCTTTTGGGTCAACATGAAAGATACATTCCAGTCTCAATTCCTTGCGTCATCCCCAAAAGGAGAACACAAGAAAAAGAAAAAGGTAAAGAAAAAGAAAAGGGGCCTTTTGGGTCAACATGAAAGAGACATTTCAGTCTAAATGCCTTGCATCATCCCCAAAAGGAAGGAAAAAAAAAAGTGAAAAGAGAAAAAGAAAAAGAAATGCATGACATATAGAAGAATGAAGGTACAAATAGAGGAATTCCACACACACAGAGAACATCAAATAGAAGATCCCTGGAGTACATACATTACACACATGCAAACACATAAAATAAAATGCAAAAGACTAATAAGGAAAATGAAATTCAACCGTCGAGTAATTCATCTGCCTCCCAATCTCAGTCGGTATAAGTGGAAGGTGAATAACGTAGCTAAGGGACAATGAAAAATGTATTACTAGGATAGGGCTAGCAACTTCTTTCTCCCACTAAGTGCAAGGCAAGAATGAACTGAGTTAGGTGATGGGAAGGGTCATGTAATAGTGAGAAAAGAATTTTCTACAACTATTACATGATAAGGTCTTGGATAATAGTTTATGGCTTCAGGGGATGGAAATTATCACCATCGAAATGATACTTTATCAGTATTTCTTTCAATTCATGACACTCATCACTTCTATGTCCAAGAACACAATGATACATGCAAAATGGGGAAAGTTAGCATCTTTCAGATATATAACCAACCTATTCATAAGTAGTAATAGGATGAGTTCTTTGTTTAGAAGTATTTGCATTTTCCTCTCACATTCAAGTGGTGGACGAAGATGAAGCTTTAGTTTTTGTAACTTGTAAGGCCTCTTGTGTTTGCTAGATTCTCCAACTTCGCGAGAGAGATTAGAGAAGGAGGTCCTAAGATGATTTTATTGTTATCCTTGTTATCATTATGAGATGATGATTATTATTTAGGAAGAAGGACATTCAGATCAGGAGGGGAATCAAAGATTACTGTGTCATCATCACGAAGCCTCGGATATTCTCTAGGAGTCTTGTTGTCATGAGAGGGATCTTGATATCCTAACCCTGTCATTTTTTCATCTTGTGGATTTTCTTCTAAGAGTTGATGAATGTCATGTTCAGTTGTTGTGTCACATCCTTGTTTTCTCAAAATGGTAAAACCTTGTCATAGGTTTCTGCAAGGTTGATTGGAGTACTAGTGAATTTTTATCATAAAATGGTTGAGGGGTTGCTTGTTTGGAAGAACTAGGTTCACCTAATGGAGGGACCTTAGGTCCTTCATTTGTTTCAGGATGTAAGTAACCAAACATATCAGGAGGTGGTGTTGTAGGAAGGTCGTATTGTTTCATGGATGGATAAAAGGATACATTAGCTTCGAGGTTGTCAAGGCATCCATATAGGAAATTATTCATACTATCATCATCTTCTCCAATGATGTCAACATCACGAGGAGGATATTCATGAGGAGTTGAAAGAGCATGAGGAAGCTCAATGTCATTAGGATCAGTTATAAAGGAATAGCTTGACATGTCAACTAAGTATTTCAATGACATCCAAAACTTATTAAAACACATATCCATAATGCAAATGAATGAAATCAAACTAAATGAAAGAAATGGGATAAAACAACAAATTTGGATACTATAACAAAAATGCAATAACAAAAAACAGAATTGTAGAAAATGCTTTGGAAATGACATAAATTATAGTGCAAAATGTGCAAGTAGACTAAGTCACTCAATGTGGTGAATTAGTCTAGTTACTGATTTTTATAACGATTTTCAAAATTCTTAAATGGAATTTTATGATTTTTAGATTTTCAAATGCAGATACGGTATGAAAATGCATAATTTTTTGAATTTTTAATGAAATATAATGCAAAAATGCAACCTATATGAGCTTTTCACTAATGCAATTTTAAAAACCTTAGAATGAAAAACAATGCAAAACCTAATTCAATGTTGATGCACTTTCTATTCCTATTATGCACTTGAAATCGGAAGTAAAAATATATTCTAAAGGCGAGTTCACCAAAATGAACCACAATTTTTTTGTAGAAAGATGATCTCTTACACTTCTAGGTTTTTCACCTAAAAGGAGAAATGTATTGTAAAAAAACTTGGGGGTTCACTCAAGACTAATTCTAATATGATTGAAATATGCCTAAATGAAATTTCCTAAATGCAATAAACTGACAAAAGAGATGAATTATTAATTCAAAACTGCAAAATGACCTAAGAATGCAAATAAACAATAACATAAATGAAAGGGACTGGAGAGGTGGACCTAAAAATTGGAATTTGATGTAGAGAGGCTCTATAATCCTATAAAATTTTATTTTCAAGCCAACTGGGACACTTACGCCAAGTTGGGCAACTTAGTCCTATTTCGAGGAGATTTTGTCGGGACAGGTTTCGAACAAATGGGTATCCGAAAATGCAAAAGACACTTTTCAAGCCTGGAAATGGGACTAATTTACCACTAATGACGACTTAGTCCACCTTCAAATTTTGGTAATTTCGAAGATGCAATCTATAGCTCTTGGTCTACACTTTGGTTCCTAACAGGTGTGCGGATCTAAATCTATAGAATTTGGTCAGTAAGTAATCTCCAAGCTTCTTTTACGGATTTGTTGACTTTGAATGACTTTGATGAAATGTTGACACCTTTTAACACCTTTCTCTTTGAAAAATTTGCATGCAAGACCAAACCCTTGATGTAGAAATCTGAAGATATGCAAGTAGATGCTCCAATGGATAAATGCTTGATTAATGCCTAAAGTGATTGATAATTGCTTGAATGCCTAGATGCTTGAAAAATGAATTGTTCGGTGGGGTGAAAATGAGAGGAAAACTCTATATCTATACATGATTATACAAAATTTCCCAAAAATAACACATCACAGGCCGACCTCAAGGTTGAGAGGATAATATCCCATCAAAAATTTAATTTTGATTTTTGTGCCATGTGGGACTAAGTCGCCCCAAGTGGTGACTTGGTCCCACTAAGGCAATTTTATTGGGTGTTGAGAATTAAATTGCATTTAATGATGTTTAATTGGATTATTATTTGAAACACAATTAAGTGGGATCAGAAAGTGTAGTAAGGGGTCATTTAAACATAAGAAAGGGTCAAATTATTGATGACAAGCCTAGAAAAGTGTGAAATTTTGTTACAACACTTTGAATTAAGGCTTGGTAAATGATAAAAAGAGGTTATTTAAGTGAATTATAATAAAAGGGTCATAGAAAATTGTCAAAGTGGGTTACAACACTACACAACACTTATACAAAACATCATAAAATTCTTATTGATTCATAAGGCTCCAAGACCTAATGTGAATGTGTTGACCACATTACAACATTAAATATAGGAAAAATTAGGCCAACGTCCATAATAAATACTCAAATGAGTGTAAAAATGTCGAAAGATACATTTTTTGTGATATAGTATCAAATATTGTAATTTTGGCCATTAAAGGCCTTAAAAGCATTGTAATCTATAAAATCCTTGTAAACTCACTAATCATAAAGTTCCACAATTGTAATATTTTGGGGGTGATTTTTGAGACTAGTGGAAAGGGGGGATTTCTTGCGTGCCTTCTTTCTTTGCAATCTTCTTTTCTGCTCTCATGGATGCATCTACAATTCTTTTTTAACACCATATAATTATTTTGAATGGAAATCCAAGATGACAATATATCTGAAAAGACATGGATATCATTGTGTAACAATGGAACTTGAAACTGAGCCACAAGATGATGCAAAAAATAATAAATGGTTAACAAATGTGATGAAGTTTTTGGTACTTTGTATATGTTAGTATCTCCAAACCTACTATTTCATATTGAGTTTGCTAAGAAACCAAATGAAGCATGGAAAACTTTGGAAACACTATTTGGTAAGTAGGATGATTTAAGGGGTTATCAATTGGAGAATGAACTCATAGGGTTGAGTCCTAATTTTGACACCATACAGGACCTCTTCACAAAATCCAAAGTTGTTAGATTGTAATTGGAATGGTGTGGAATCGAGAAGGATGATAAGCAACTGATCTTGAGTATTCTTTCTAAGCTTGGTCCTAACTATTTTGTATTTGTTTCTACATTCTATGCTACAAAACATGCCCTAGGTTCCACATATAAAATGCCTTCTCTAGAGGAATTTTCTACATGACTCACTAGGGAGAAAGACAAATTAGTTCTAATGGGTAAAATTAAACCCTCTAAATCACATGACTTGGTTGTTAATCAGCACACAAAAGAATAAAAAGGGTCTAACAAGCAAGATAATAAACAAAAGAACCAAGGAGAGAAGAAGAAAGATCAAAAAATTTCTACTTCAAAAGTAGATAATTAGACCTCTTCATCAAAAGGTGAGCAGCCTAATAAGGAGAATTTTTTTTTTTTTTACTATAAAAGGCCTAGTCATGATGAACATAACTTTTTAAAGAAATAAATTGATCACCTTTCACATATTCTAGAAAAGAGCAATATCAAGGTGCCTAATTCAATCAAACAGAGTTCATCAAAAGGTTCTTCTAAGGGCACATATAAAATTAAGGGGAAAGGAAAGGGCAAGGACCTAGTTGTTGTTGCTTCACACCCAGAGTCTTGGACCATTGAATCGGGTGCTTTGCACCACATGGCCTCATCAAAGGATAATGTTACCTCTTTGGAGCCATGTTATATGCCTACCATACTTATGGGTGATGATACTCTTGTTGAAGTGCATGGGAGAGGGTTTGTTGATGTGGGTGAAGGGACATTTTAGGATGTTCTTTGTGTTCCATCTTTGTCAAATAATCTCCTATCTATTTATCAGATCACTCACACTGGTTTTGGCAAGAGATTTGAGTTCACTCCACATATAGTGGTAACTAATAAAAATGCATAATGAGTCTACAGTTGCTATGGGAAAATAAAATCACCAATCTAGACTATATTAGTTTTCTCACTTTGTTCTTGACTCTCCTTTGACAGTCTAACTCACTCCTATAGATGAGGTATCAATAGTTTGACCACTTGAACTACCGTTACTTGCAACAACTCAATCATTATGACATGGTTTCAAGGTTTCCTTCTATTTGATTTTCTGATGGATTTTGTCAAGGATGCATTCTTGGTAAGCATCCTAAGGAGAAATATGATAAAGGAAAAGCATGGAGAGCTACATATCTATTGGAGTTGGTACATAGTGACTTGGTAGGACCATTTCCACAACCATCTTTCATCAAACAGGGCTAGATATGTCTTAATATTTATTGATGACTTTTCTAGATACACTTGGGTTTATTTTCTCAAACAGAAGTCTGAGTTCTTCGATCATTTTATAGATTTCAAAGATTTTGCAGAGAAACAATTTGGGAAGTTCATCAAGATTTTGCATACAAATAATGGGAGGAAATATGTTAACTGTCATTTTGAGTAGTTTTGTGCTTCATAAGGTATCAATATGCAACACACAATTTCATATAGTCCTCAACATCTAATGGTGTCACAAAACATAAGAATAGATCCTTGAA
Organism: Sequoiadendron giganteum; assembly: GCA_007115665.2. Taxonomy (NCBI): domain Eukaryota; kingdom Viridiplantae; phylum Streptophyta; class Pinopsida; order Cupressales; family Cupressaceae; genus Sequoiadendron; species Sequoiadendron giganteum. Next base: position 325,204,764 of record CM021104.1, read on the forward strand.
GGAGAGGGCCAATTGTATGATTCACTCCAAATATTTGCACCTCAGTACTAAGTAGAGGCCATCAACTATGCATGTTACATCCAAAACTAAGTTCCTCACAAATTTGTGAAGCCCGGGTAACTCCTTTTCAATCTTGGACTAGTCAAAAACCCATAGTTAAGCACTTTCAAGTGCTTGTTTCTCTTGCATTGGCCCATATTCCAGTATAGAAACACAAGGTTATGGATCCTCATAGCAAGCCTTGCATATTTTCTAGGTATATAGATGATGCAAAAATTTATAGGCTTCTCCATCCCACCACTCATGATTTTTTTATTGAGAGGAGTGTTCATTTTGAGGAGAGATCTTCTAGTTCTTCTCCTACCACTTTTTCATCTACCATCACATTGGAGAATTTGCATCATGATGAAAATTCTTCAGAATATCTTAATCCTCCTAATATTGATGAGGATTTTTCTTCCTCCACTTTAGATGGTGATACTGATGGTGAGGATTCACATTCTTCTTCTAGTCATCATTTAGAGGGTGATGATTCTCCTCCAGATTCTCCAGCCTCAATACTTCTTTGTGCTTAACAAACATTGGAGTCAGAAGGTGATTGGGTTGGTGATCCATTAGACACAAGAAGAACACGTTCATAGTTTCAGCAGGCTCCACATCTGTTCATTTCTTTAGCTTTTGATCCATGATCTTTTCAAGAAGCTTTTGGTATCCCTGAGTGGGATGTTGTAATGTAAGAAGAGTTCAATTCCTTAGAGAGGAATCACACATGGGATTTAGTCCCTCTTTGTAAGGGAAGAAAAATTATTTTATGCAAGTGGATATATCAAGAAAAAATTGTAGCAGATGGGTTGGTTGACAAGCATAAGGCTCGCTTGATAGCAAAAGGATTCTCCTAGGTACTCAGGATTGACTATTCTCAAAATTTTGCACTAGTTTCTAAGATGAATTCCATCTAACTTGTCCTTTCTATAGTTGCATCACATTGTTGGGAAGTTAATCAGATGGATGTGAAGAGTTCCTTCCTTCATGGTGACCTTCAGGAGGAAACCTACATGGGGAAGCCACAAGGGTTTGTGCAAGATCCTTCATTTGTGTGCAGACTTTGAAAGTCTCTTTATGGCCTCAAACGGGCTCCTTGAGCTTGGTATGCCAAGATGGACGCTGTCCTTCGGATAGTTGGGTTCAAATGATCTATCATTTTGATCCGAACATATACATTATGTAGTAGGATGACACTCTCACATTGTTGGTTCTCTATGTTGATGACTTATTGATCATAGGGAGTCACTCGTACACCATCAAGGTAGTGAAAAATTCTCTATAGGATAAATTTTTGATGTCTAACTTGGGTGTTTTGCATTATTTCTTAGGGATTGAGATCACTCAATCATCTTTAGGCATCTTCCTTGGAAAACCCAAGTATGCACTTGATATGCTCTCCATATTTTGTATCGTTGAATGTAAGCCTACATCGACTCCATTTTTGTTAGGGGTCCAACTTGAGGCTAAGTGTTCTTCACCCTTGGTTGATGACACTTTGTACCGACAACTTGTTAGGAGTCTCATCTACTTGACTCATAAAAGACCTGACCTTTCATGTGTTGTGGGTATGGTCTCTCGATTCATGTAGGAGCCACATGAGTTGCATTGGAAACTAGCTAAGCAGATCCTTCACTACATTCAGGGTACTCACAATTATGGGATTCAGTATGCAGTGGGCATGGATATTAACTTGGTGGGACACACAAATTTAGATTGGGCAGGTGATTCTCAAGATTGCAAGTCTACTTCAAGGTATTACTTCTCACTTGTTTTTGGTTCAATTTGTTGGTTGAGAAAGAAGAAATCTACAATTGATCTTTCACCTATAGAGGTTGAGTATCGAGGGGCAGTTAATGCCACCACTAAGGCTATTTGTCTTCAGAATATTCTCACTGAGTCTAGTATTTCAATTAGAAATCCTATAGTTATATTTTGTGATAATCAGAGTGCAATACAAATGTCAAGGAATCCAGTTCATCATCAAAGGATGAAGCACATTGAGATTCATATGCACGGCATTCAGGAGCTAATTCAAGAAGGCATTATTGATCTTAAGTATTGTTCTACATCATGTAGAAAACTATGGAAATCTTCACCAAATCCTTCATAGAAAGTAAGTTCCTTCATCTGCGAGCTTTGCTTGGGGTGCGACAAGTGTCTACTTCAGGAGGCGCTTCTTAGTCCTTCATTTTTCTCTCTATATGTTGGGGTGTCTATTCCTCTTATGGGGGAATTCTTCTTATGGTGGAAATCTCTATATACATGGCTTCATTTGTCGAGACCCATATTTTCACCCACTTAAGCTACACTTAAGGGGGGTATTAGTGTAGGTTTTTTATTTTCCTTATGTTAAGGGTATTTATTTTTTCCTACACATATTATTAAAGTTTTCTTAGGTTTGTTAGATGGTTAATATGAGGACACATGGTGAATTACATCAGCTACATGTGTCACTCTCTCTCAGACATGGGTAGTTGAGTTACACAGCCTCTTTTGGCTTGTTGTGCCACCTCTCATAACCGCTATTATGTTTTTACCTAGGTAGGTTATGGGGTAGTTGGGTTTCTCACCCTCTTTTGGCTTGATGTTCCACCTCCTTTTTGTCTTCACCTAAGGAGGTTATGCCACATGTTTTTCCATTTACCAAGTAGGTGATAACCTCCCACCTTTTATGGGTAGTAGGAGTTAATGCACCTCTTGGATGTATTTTCCATTATTTTTCTATATATTGAGAACTCTCCTCTCACCTTCACTAGTTCGACTAGTTCGGTGATCACTGGGTGGGAGTATTGAGAGTATTCTACATTTTCTCTTACCTTGTCTCTATTTTTCTCATTTCAGATTTCTCTTCATTCTGCTATTTTGATCTTTGATCATCTGTTGAGTGAAATTGCATGTGATCTATGAATGACATCAAATCCTGGCTCGGTTCTCGCTTCCTGCAAAATCTAACAAACTCTAATGCATCTATGTGTCACAAGGGACCAACCCACAATCATATATTAGAATAAAAGATATTTCCTAATTAAATATTTATTTAAATATTAGGTCTATTTTCCTCTAATTACTTAAGCTTACTTAGATCATGTTATTTTTACATCACATGTCATAGGATGAGGACACATGTCATGATCTTTTTTTATCCTCACCTAGGGTTTTTACGTTTATTATCTTTTTATAAGGATTTTTTATTGTATAATTATTAAGATGAATATTAATTTTATGATTAATGTTTTTTGAATCAATAGTTCTTGGCCTCCATAGTTTTTTATTCTCTCTTTCTGTGATAGGTGTTTGATTGCAAGTGATTTTTGGGAGTTATGGAGTTGATGTTTTTCAACTTCAAATTGGTGTCAAAGCTTTGAACCTATAATCCTCTCTCCTTTTGATTTTTTTTGTCGTAATCTATCATTCAGTGCATCTTGGATCAAAATGGAGTCTTCCATTGGATTTAGAGCTATTGAAAAAGTTAGATCCGCCTTTTGTTTGGCCTGATTTGGACTCCAAAGGTCAGATCTACAAGGGTTTGAAGCAGTTGTTTTTTCTAGATCCATAGGGTAGCTACAATTTTGAAGTATTTTGAGCTAAAACAGACATTTCCATCATGCTCAGAAGGCCCAAAAACCTTAAAATCATTTGTCAAATCATTGAAATCCATTTCAAGAACATTTGAGGCAGAAAAAAAAATTGTCGAGTTGATCGTATGGCCTCTCCGCATGCAAATCAAGGTATTTTATTTTTCAAAAAAAAATCTTGCAAAGTTTTAAAAAAAGAAAACTTTGATAAAGGTATAAAAAAATTTTGTTGTTTTAAAAAATATATATTTTTTGGGAGGTACCCATAAGGTTATCACCCCCTACCACCATGTGGTAGGGCGGCAATACCCCAAGCCCTTCCCCTCTGTGGGGGGTACCATGAGGGTACCGCCCCTATCACATTGTGGCAAGACGGTAGCCCCTTAGGCCCACCCAAGGCTAGTGTGGCTGCCTTTTTTTATATTTTTTAATATAATTTTTTAGTAATTTTTTTTTATATACTTTTTCTTAACAAAATATATTAGTTTTTTTGCAAAAAAGTTTAACTTTAAACAAAAAATTGCAAATAATCTTTTTACAATAAACCCACCCTATACCTTTACATGTACCTGGAGATTTTTTATCAAAGGTTTTAAATTTGGTAAATCTTCACATTTAGAGGCATTTTTTCCAAATTTGGTGGAGGTGCCCTTTTTGCCCAACCCTACCCCTCTTTGTTGGGCTTTTCAACTTCACACTCTATCTTCCTAAAGCAATATCTCAGCCATACAATGGTATTTTTCAGTGTTTTTTTTTTAAATGAGGTAGAATTTCATGCTCTTCACAATGGTGTAGGTGGTTTTAGTTTTGGATTTTAGTTTTCTCTAAATTATTTTTCTCAGTGTTGTTGTACAATCCTCATTCTGGAGACATTGATGGACCACATCTTATACATTTGGGCTCCTTTTTAGGTCCCCTTTTTAAAAGTGCATGATTTTTTATCTACTTCATCGTGGTGTTATCAATTTCCTAATTTTTTTCTAAATAATTATATTTTGAGCATGTGGTCCTTTTTAGACATTTGAGTTTCCATTGTAAGCACTTCTCATATGTAAATGCATTTAAATAAAGTGCCTCAACATCGTACATGTATTATTGGAGATTATGCACATCATGTTGTTCCTTTTGTACTCACACTATGATATAAAGTTCCATGGGTGGGTTATGTTAGAATTGTGAAAAAAATGAGCCCCAGGATCAAACAACAAACAAAAACACCTTCCATGCAAGAGATTTGCAAACAATAATATGTAATATTCCTCAACAAGAAAAAGCTACAAAATAAACCTCAAGAATCTTCAAGGAAAACAAGAGTCTTTGAAAGGTTGAGAGTTCTATCAAAGGCATGGTAAAGGTATGATAATACAATGATAGTTGAGTGTTATATAGAAGCAACCCTAAATGATAAAGGGATTAGTTTGTGACAAGTGTCAACATCTCATGCAATGAGATAAAATGATCTAATAATAGCTCTCTAATTTACATAGAAAATCGCTCCTAAGTATAGTTTAAGTGAATGAAAATAAATTAGACTAATAATTAATTAAAGATTAATTAATCATTAGTTAATGCATGATTAATCAAACACCCCCCTTAAGATGAACTTAGGGAGTAGCTAAAACCCCTATAAAAGAGAATGCATTTTGGGTCCTGGTAAACAAGGCCTGGTGAGGTACCCATGTACAAACAATATGATCTCTCATAATTGGAGAAAAGGAGAAAACTACATGGGAAAAAATCCTCTCCAAAAGAGAGAAAGGTAAATGAAGGACTAAAAACTTCTCCAAACCAAGGTGAAGGACTAAGAATCCTCCAACCAAAATAATGTCCCAAAAAGAGGAACATGTAGAACATCACAAAATTGTGTGAAGAAGTTGTAGAAATTTTGTGAAAGATTACTAATATAGTGTTGAAATGAATAACCTCCAAAAATAGGAATGCAAGAGTGTCCATATGGTAAATTTTTCATCTCACCAAAATTCATGGTTAATTAGTCGTTAATGTACACTGCATCCACCTAGTACATAGCAACAAGAACTAGATATATAGATCACTCCAAAAATGAAACCAAGGAAGCATTAACACCAACAGTATAAACCTCTCATAATGTGGAAAGGGAGAGACAAGACAAGTACACTGAAACTATGTGAAACCAATAAGTGCATGTAGGAGAAACAACCTACAAATAAAGGGTGTGCAAACTAAGGCACACACTCATGAGGCAAGAATAAAATCACTAGGATTTGATATTGTCGTGGAAGGAAAACTCACTTGACAAAAGTGTGCTAACCGAAAAAAATTCCTACACAACCCTCCATGGCACTTTATGTCATATTTGGAGTACAAAAGGCGCAACATGATGTGTGAAATCCCCAAAATGTATACACCAAAATGGTACTTTATCTCAATGTGTCTACAAAAGAAAAAATATGTGGAAAAGATGTCTAAAATGCCCAAATAGGATAGAATATAGGAAATACATATAGAACTACCAAAAATGAGTGATCCCATGCAAAAAAATAGTTCCCAAGAGCTAAGACATCCAAGTAATTCACTGGAATGTGAAAACACAAAAAATTGAATAAAATGTACCTAGAGAGAAATCTAGAAAAAGTGCATGGATGGCTACTAAGAGCTTTGAAAAACCATCCAAATGTTGCTAAAATCACAAAAAAAAGGAGTAAAAAGTTTAAAATTATGAGCTCGGGATTAAAAACAACACCTCTGACTTCATCAGGCTGTAGAATGCACCAACAAAAAAAAATAGTGATGAGACTCACACTAATGGAAATTCAACAAAACCAACTTTCCCACAATATCCCATTCACCCAATTTCAATATTGTTGTTGGTGTTTGTTTTCATTGATGTCAACACTAATGGTTATGTTATTTTCATTAATTTCAGCACTCATGGTTGTCATTGATTGAGACTATTTGCAGTTTTTGTCAACATTGATTTGTAGTTATAATTGATGTTATTCCTTGGCATTGATTGTCATTGTTACATTCGGTTTCGGATAACATTAGTTGGATGCCATTCCTTAGGGTAAACCCATAATAGTGGTGTACAATTTTGATGAGGAAGTAAATTTTTAAAAATGCCCACACATTCGAAATTTCATGTTTTTAAGAGTTCGTTCGAACTAGGGCGTTTGCACGAACCCAAAAGAGGGGTTCGGTCGAACCCCTAGTTCGAGTGAACCCCCTTTTGAATGGTGGGTTCGCTCGAACCCTATGATGTCACATTTCTTCATAGAAACGAATGGAAAATTCATAAAAAAGGGGGGTTCGAGTGAACCCCCCTTCACCCTTTTGAGTGAAGGGGAGTTCGTTTGAAGGGGGGTTCGCTCGAACCCCCCTTTTTTGCCCTTCTCCCCCTTTTCCACCAAATTTTATCAGATTTCTGCCCTTCGAAGCTCGGGTTGAGGATGAAAATGGAGGAGACTTCACAAACCCAGCTGGAAGATGGTAGTCCTCAGAACGAGCTATCCAACGAACTAAATTTTAATATGTTTTGGTTTTATTATGTTTGTGTTTTTTTAGTTTTATTAAACATAGGTTTTTCACCGAAAATCAAGCTCTTTGGTTTGCACATGTGGAAAAATAGCAGATTATCAAAATAAAAATTTTAAAAATACATTGAGGCTGGGTATTGATGTCCTTGATCCATTAAAAAAAAATGAATTTAAATTCATACAAAAAAAATTATGTTGTATACAGTCCGCCTATGTCTGAATTGCAATTGGTTTGACTTTGAAACTTGATTAAGGAAAAAATATTTAATAAAAAACTATGAGACCAAATGAAAGTGCTAGATATCGTAGTATATAAATTCGAAAAAATTATAATTTTATCCTTCATACAAAAAAAAATTATGTTGTATACGGTGAGCATCACTTTTTAAAAATGTTGTTTTTTGAAAAAAAAAACAATTTTCGTGGGAGATGGAAAAAAAATGCAATCTGATTCCAAAAATTTTGAAAAAAATATTTTTAGAATCTACAGACAAAATGTGATGAGACTCTAGTTTGCATCATCTTCAAATTCCTCGCGATTTAGCCACTATAGGTTCCCGAATATGAAGATTTAGTTAAAAATAATAATTGCAGTGTCCAGTTTGGCCAAAAATTGTAAACCACTATTGTGGGCTCACCCCTTATCAAAGAAGAGAAGAGTTGAATAAGTTGAAGAATTTCATAGTTGGATTTCATGCCTTATCAAAGAAGAGAAGATTTGAAGAAGTTTGTGGTTGGATTTCATGTCTTGTCAAAGAAGAGAAGTGTTGAATAAGTTCATGGTTGGATATCATTCCTTGTCAAATAAGTATTTTTGATACTCATATAATACATTATTACTATCGGCAAAATTTGATTTCATGATAATATATTAATATGAGGATTAGAAGCATGAATAATGTTGGGGAGATGTTGTTGAAGGTATAAAGTCTATCTCATGCTCTCTCTTGATGTTCCTAATATACATGTCTTGCTAAAAGGAAGTTGTAGAAACCACAAGTTTCTCAAATATTTCTAGTTCAGGAAGCTGCATTGGAATCTATAAGGGAGAATGCTTTGCATTCCTCTATTGTTGCAGTTTGGTATTTAATATCAATTCTCTGTGTATGGTGTACTCCTATCTTTTCAGGTCACATGTGTTGTAGAAGACATTCCTAAGAATTGTAGAAGGTTGGCAGTATTGTTAGTTGTCTAGACCAATCTGAAAAATGCTCTACATTTCTTTGAATTGAAGTATTTACTCCTAGCTTGGTGAATATGGTCACAAAGTCTATGAAATGTCTCAATTTCAATCTCATATGCTAAATTGGTCTGCAAGTTTTTCTACAAATGTTGCACCATTCGGTTATGTATTCTTTATTTCTTGAACAAAGGTTTCCATACCTTTTTGGTCGATGGTGGCTATTGATGACATGAAAATATAAAATAAGTGTATAGAAGTGATTTTGGATGTTCAAGGAACATCCCTATGTGATCTGCATGTTGCTAAATTGTCCACTTTGGTGTCACATTATGTCTTGAGTTGGCTTTCTAGGTTATTTGTGGGTATCTAGCTAACAAGACTTGTTCCTTTGCTTGGATCATGTGTTTGGGTGGCTATGTCAGCAATGGAAGATGTGTCATGATAGATTTGGGTACTGGCCTATCCTATTTAAGACCACATCAAGTAAATTCAATTGAAAGAGTGTTTATGGGCCAACTGGTCATGTGCTCCAATGTTTCATCCACACATTTCCTAGATGTCGATTTAGGTTGATGTGCACCTATGTAAATCATTTTGGATCACATTGAAAGAAGTGTTAAGATTTTTTTGGTCCTCTCTATCCTTGCGATAGGACTGTATCATGCTTTGGTTTCCAACTAGTTGAATTCATTGTTTATTCTCTTCCTAGGCGACCTAATTGAAGAATTAAAGTGTTGTAATGGATATAAATGCAAGATCATTTTAGATGCAACATGAATGGAGAAGTGTGCAAATGAGAAAAAATGAGTTAATGAGTTGTATTGAATATCTAGTAAAGATAAATTGATCTTGAACACCTCAATCAATAGAGAGTTGTGTTGGCAATCTTTGTAATTCTCTATAAATATTTTGTACATCCTACTCCAAGATAGTGAATCTCATCAGGTCCTCTATATTGTGCTGCTGAATTTGGTTGGTACTTTAGTGTTGTACATAATTTTTGTATCTTTCTCTAAGGCAGTGAGCCTTATATTGTGAGTTAACTCTCACCATGGTTTTTCTCTTATTGGTTTTTCCATGTAAATCTAGTGTCTCTTTGTACATGCGTGTGTTCTCTATCTCTATTTTTTTTGTTCATCTAATTACTGCTATATCTTTCATTGGTAAATTTTTTTGAAGGTTTTAAAGATTCAAATTTCTATATTCTTCTTTGCTAGTACTATACTTAAATTTCTATCTTTATCTACTAAAGGAGTTTGAGTTATGTTAAAAGTTTCAAGTTATAGAAGGGGTTAATTTTTGTGTTGACTAATTCACCCCCACCCCCTCTTAGTCTCTCAAATTTTTCACCAATTGGTATTAGAGCCAATTTCCTTTGTAGAAGCTTAACAACTTGCGGCAAATATCTAGGATTGTGCATGATGGTTCTAAGCTTGATGGGACTAATTACTCCTGCTTAAAATTAAGAATGGAAGACACCTAAACTCTCTTGAGTTTGGTGTTTGGAAATCATTCAAAAGTGGTTATACTAATCTTACCACTCCTATTACAGATCTAGTTTAAATCATACTATAACCATGTAATGCTAAAGCCAAGAATGCTATTTTGTGTAGATAAGTTGATTCAAAACTATTGAAAGTGATGAATTTCAATTATGTCAAAGATGCTTGGTAGAAACTTAGTAAAATCTATGAAAGATATTATAAAGTGAAGCAACCCAAGATGCAGATCTTCAAGAAAATATTTGCAACTATGTGGATGACTGAAGATGAAGACATTGTAATTTATATGCTCCAAGACAAGAAATTGTCTCAGCGATCTCCAAACTTGGTGGAGAAGTACAAGAAATTAAAATTATAAATAAATTTTTGAGATCGCTCCCAAAATCTTACAGTCACAAAGTATCTACAATTAAAGAATCTAAAGATTTAGATCAATATTCAATTGATGAAATGTTTGGTACTCTTACTACCTTTGAGATGAGAAAGTTTGATCAAGATGTTCCAAGGAAATAAATTGCATTCAAAGTTAATAAAAAGATTGAAGATGAAGGTTTTGATCAAATTGATGAGCTTGGAGAAAAAATTGTGAGAATACTAAAGAAACGTATTGGAAAATACAAAGGTAAGTTACCTTTTGAATGTTTCAATTATTGAAGTATAGGTCATTTTACATCCAAATATTCTTATAAAGAATCAGTTGATAGCAATAAAATAGGTAAGGTCAAGAAGGGTATCTATTCCAAAGAGAGTAGTGGTTCCTCTGAAGATGAGGAGAATGATTCAAATGATGAAACTCTTTTTATGGATTTCAATACTACTGATAGAAAGCATAATGTTGAGATATGTAAGGATTTGAGATCCTTAAGTGATGGAGACATATTTTCCTCTAATATGGATCTAGAATCTATGGAACATGAAGGTTGGGACATTAATTCAGATGAATGGGGGATTAACTTTGAAGGAAAAATTTGGTCTACATTGGAAGACCTAAATGAAGCAAGAGGTATAAATCAAAAATATGAAAGCTTGCTTGTAGAATCAAAAGAAGAATCTAACAAACTGAGAATTCAAGTAAAAGAAGACAAGATATGAAATTGGACTAAAAGAGGAAAATGGTGTAATCTCTAATTTGAAAATAAATCTTGAAGAAGGAAAGAGGACTAACGATTGCTTGAATACCAAACTCAAAGACAAAACTGATGAATTTTTAAAGCTTGAAGAAGAAAATACCACTCTTAGGAATGCCTTGAAAAGAGAAAAGGAACAAGTTGACAAAGGAGAGAAGTCTAGTCTAGACAGTTCAAAATCAAATGAAAAGACTGAAACAAAAGAAGAGAGAGTATTCCCTAAAGACTCTAAGAAGAATGCATCTAGAGATACAAGGAATATTCATAATGGCAAGAAAGAAGGTGAATCCAGTTCTAGCTAGAAGTAAAAAGGTTTTAGAAGTACTCCATTAGCAAAACAACATGCTCCTAACAAGTTCAATCAATCCTTTCAAGGTTAATGTTTTTCTTGCAATATATGTGGATATAAGGTTGTTGATTATAGAGTTAGATAGAAAAATAATAACAACATAAGAAGAAGATGTTTCCTACCTCAAAGAAACAATAATATATATTTTATTTAATGGATAGTGCTTTATCTACAACAACTATGGTCACAAGGCTGATGAGTGTATATCTAAAGTGAAGAAGAATAAAAATTTTCCAGAGCACAATGTTGTGTGATAAAGTAAAATAATATGGTACATAAGGAAAACTATTATAGAAATAGTTTTATGAAGACATCTACTTATTATCAGAAAATAATGAATCCTTTAATCAATAAAAGAAGGAAAATGAAAAAGTCTAGAAAGATGACCATGAGAAGAAGGATGATACCACACTTACTCACTCTACAAAAGATTCTAAGACAAACTAAGATAGAGCATTATCTCAGGGGGATATTTCTCTTGCAAAATATTTTCCCCCGTGAAAAGGAAAAAGTGTTGAAATTCTCAGCATGAATGAAGGTTTGGATCTAAATAGTTGGTATGCAGATCTATTGTGCATAAATGTACCTTTGTTGAAATTTTTAGTGGAATTAAAATATGTTTGTAAGATTGGTATACCTATCTTAACTAGTATATTTCCAGTTTTATGTACACTACACATAAAGATATCTTTTAGAGAGGTGAATAATTCTACCAAAACTTTCACCATGCGTCCTGTATGGAAAAGTCAAGGTATCTTATTTTGCATCTATCCATAGAAAAAAAAATTTCCCTACATTTTGAAGATAAGTTGATCAAGATGTGAAGGTGTTATGTCCAAAGTCTCAAGTATTTACACCTTTTGAAGTAAAATATGCAAGTGATAGAATTTATGCTCATACTCTAGTATGGAGAAGTGAAGATGAAGGCTTGCAGGAATGTTTTGAATTGCTCGAGAAAGAATTTCTTAGCCATATTGTCTCATGGATATATTCATCTATGATATGTGTGTTCGGAAGCACAGTTTCAAAAGGTAGATGATTCATGATATGTATATATATTCTTGGTACTTGTGTCAGTTGGTGTGTATATACAAGTTTAGTCATGAAAAATTTTGCATGTCTCAGTGCGTTTCAAAGATTTATATTTGGCTGCCAAATTTCAAGATAATCCTAAGCAATCTCATGAAAAAACTATAAAAAGTATTTTCAGATACCTAAAGGGTACTCTAGATTATGGCCTATGATATAAAAGGATCAAAATTTCTCTTTGAGTGCCTATAATAATATTGATTGGGTAGGGTGTGTTGATGAATGGAGGAGTACAAGTGGAAGTGCATTCTTTTTTGGGAGGAAGATTGGTCTCATGGTTCAGCAAAAAGAAAGACTATGTGTCCTTGTCCACAACAAAAGAAAAATGCATTGTTGCAACATCTTGTTGCACTCAAGTTCTTTGAATGAAGTAGATATTAAAGGATGTAAAGGTGGTGTATGATGAACCTATTCCTATACTATGTAATAATACAAGTTCTATTAACATTTCTAATCATTTGTGATGCACTCAAGGACTAAACACATTTCAATGCAGTACCTTTTTCTCTGAGAGAAAGTTGTAGAACATGAAGTCAAAATGGAGTATGTGCCTACAAAGGATAATTTTGCAAATATATTTACAAAGACTCTTTCAAAGAATACTTTTGAATATCTGAGGAAGAAGCTAGGGTTCATTGCACCTCCTTGTTCTAACTAGATGCATAGATGGTACATCTTTCTAGGGGGAAATTCATGTCATATCCTTTTTCTTGGATTGATGGGTGCTACTCTTTAGGGGGAGCTAGTAGTAAGGAGGAGTCTTGAAGAAATTATGTAGTTGTATATATGTGAAAAAAGAAGTGGTGTTGGTCAAAGGGGGAGCATATGGTGTTGCTTCAATAGAAGATCTTTTTTCCCTTTTCTCCTAAATATAGAAAAAGTCTTATTGGATTGTGCAAAATTTCTTGGCCCTAGAGAGTGAGCAGTTTTTTACCATCAATGTTAAAGGGGGAGATTGTTGGAAATTGTTTTCATTGATGTCAACACTAATGGTTGTGTTGTTGTCATTGGTGTCAATACTAATGGTTGTCATTGATGGAGATTGTTGGTAGTCGTTTTCAACATTTATTGTTAGTTAAAATTGATGTTAGTCCTTGGCATTGGTTGTCTTTGTTACATTTAGTTTGGGCTAACATTGGTTGGATGTCATGCCTTATCAAAGAAAAGAAGAGTTGAAGAATTTAAAAAAGTTCCATGGTTAGATGTCATGCATTATCAAATAAAATAATATTTTACGAAGTTGAAGAATTTCATGGTTGGATTACATGCGTTATCAAAGAAGAGAAGTTTTTAAGAAGTTCATGGTTTGATGTCATTCCTTTTCAAGGAAGTATTGTTGATATCCATATATTAATGCATTATTAATGTCAACAAAAGTTGATTTCATGATAATATATTAAGATGAGGATTAGAAGCATGACTAATGTTGGAGAGATGACATTGAAGGTCTACATTTTCTCTCATGCTCTCTCCTGATGTTCCTGATAATATATGTGTTGCTAAAAGGAAATTATGGTCTCTACAAGTTGTTCAAATGTTTCTAGTCCAAGAATCTGCATTGAAGTCTATCCAAGAGAATTCTCTATATTCCTCCACTGTTGTAGTTTTGGTCTTGTGGTTTGGTATTTAATATCAATGATTGGTGTATATCTCACTTCTATCTTTGTAGGTTACCTATGTTGTTGAGGACATTCATGTGAATTGTAGAAGGTTGGCAGTATTGCTAGTTGTTTGGACTAGTCCATAAAATGCTTTGTATTTCTCTATATTGAATTCGTTGCCCATATGACTTGGTGAATGTGGTCACAACATCTCTGCAATGTCTCAGTTCTAATCTCATATGTTGAAGTGGTCCACAAGATTTTCTACAAATGTTACATCATTTGATTATGTATTATGTGGTTCCTAAACAAAGTTTGTGTACCTTTTTTCCTTATAGTGGTTGTCGATGGCATGAAAGTATGAAAGAAGTGTATGGAAGTGATTTTGAATGTTCAAAGAACATCCCTATGTGATCTGCATGTTTCTAATTGGCCTCTTCAGTGCTATAGTATGCGTTGAGTTGGATTTTTGGACTATTCATGGGTATCTGGCCAACAAGGCTTGTTCCTTTGTTTGGGTTGTGTGCTTGGAGGGCTACACCAGAAATGAAAGATGTGCCATGATAAATTTGGGTCCTGACCTATCCTATTTAGGAATGTACCAATTAAATTCAATTGAAAGAGTGTTTATGGGTTGATTGGTTATGTGCTTCAATGTTTAATCCACCTATTTCCTTGATGTTGAATTAGGTTGGTGTGCGCCTATGTGTAAATAATTTTGGATCACATTGAAAGAAGTGTAAGAATTTTTTTGGTCCTCTCTATCCTTGGGATAGGATCGCATCATGCTTTGGTGACCAACCAGTTGATTTCATTGTTTACTCTCTTTCTGGATGACCTAATTGAAGAATTAAAGTGTTATAGTGGATATAAATGCAAGATCATTTTGGATGCAACATGAATGGAGAAGTGTACAAGTGCAAAAAAGTGAGTGAATGAGCTATATTGAATATCTAGCAGAGATAGTGATAAATATTGTGAAAGGAAAGATAAATTGAGTTTGAACACCTCAATCAACAAAGAGTTGTGTTGGCAATCTTTGTAATTCTCTTATAAATATTTGGTATCCTTCTCTGAGATAGTGAATCTCATTAGGTCCTTTTTATCTTTCTCCTAGAGTTAGTTGGTACTTAAGTGCTGAAATTCCTTTTTTAATCTTTCTCTAAGGCAATGAGCCTTCTTGCAATTCTTTTGGCAGTGAGCCTTACAATATGAGTTAACTGTCACCGTGGATTTTCCTCATTGGGTTTTCCACGTAAATCTAGTGTCTCTTTGTGCAAGTGTGTGTTCTCTATCTCTTTATCTTTGCTCCTAATCTAATTACTACTATATCTTTCATTAGTAAAGTTTGTTGAAGGTGTTAAAGATTTAAATTGCTATATTCTTCTTTATTACTACTCTACTTAAAGTTTCATCTTTATCTGTTAAAGGAGTTTGAGTTGTATTGAAAGTTTCAAATTTTGGAAGGGGTTAAGTTTTGTGTATACTGATTCACCCCCCTCTCAATCTTTGAAATTATTCAACAATTGTAGACCCAAGCTATGGCCATAAAGAAAAAATAGTTCCTTTAGGGCCACAAAGGGGTCTTGGGGGGCCCTTCCAACTATCTATGACACTGACATCCATAGAATATTTCAAGAATATTCCTTGGTTGTTGGTTAAAAAAATCAACCCCCTAGAAATAAAATAATGGGTGGAATATTTGGGTAGTAAAATTAATATTCTAGGGTCATCGTTGTGTCAAAAAAGGGTTTTCATCTATTGAAAAAGTTGCAAAATCCAAAAAAATAGCAGTGCCAATTGGCATATCTTTCAAATGGGAAGGTTGTTAGTAAACAAAGCCGCCAAATGACTTAATTATCATCGATTTTGGGGGAAAAAGACCCATCGATAGTGGGGTGAGGCCCGTAGGCCTGCAGGTACAAGTACCCATAAAAGCGCCCTATAAAAACTTTTAGAAAACCTACGACTATCAAAAAAAACTTTTGATATTTTTTTAAATAATTTCCAAACCTTTAAAAACCCTAAACATTTTTTAAATACATCCTTCACTTTTTTTCATGCACAAGAGTTCGTACAGGGGTTGTATGGCCCCTATGAAAATTTTGTTTTCCTTAAATGCTCTCAATGTCAACTATAGGGAAATTTATAGTCAATTTTTTTTTGTTTGGCCTCTTGAATCCTTCAATGAGGTCCTCTTCACTCCAAAATACACTTAAAATTTCCCCACCTCCAAAAATTGCAAAAATAGCAATGGAAAATCTAGATCTTAAGTTTGTATCTCTTGTTGCAGAAAAAACCTCATAAATCAAGAAGGGGTTCACTGAATATGAGCTCCAATACCATGTTAGAATTTTGAAAAATATGAGCCAAAAGATCAAACAATGAACAAAGACACCTTCAACACAAGAGAGATGCAAGAAATGATATGCAATATTCCTCAACAATAAAAAGCTACAAAATGAACCTCAAGAATCTTCAAGGAAAACAAGAGTCCTCAAAGGTTGAGAGTTCTATCAAAGGCATGATAAAGGTATGATAATACAATGAGGGTTGAATTCTATATAGGAGCAACACTAAATGATAAAGGGATTAGATCATGACAAGTGCCAACATCTCACGCAATGAGATAAAATGATCTAACAATAGCTCTCTATTTAACATAGAAAATCACTCCTCAGTTTAGTTTAAGTGTAATAAAATAAATTAAACTAATAAATAATTAAAGATTAAGTAATCATTATTAATGCATGATTACTCTAATAGTTTGTGAGTTACTTTATTTTAATAGCACACCTTTGTTGAGTGTTTCTTCCATGATAGCATTGAATCTTGGTAATTAATGCCTCATACGTACATGTATTCTGGTTTGCACACCATTTTATTCTCATGTACTCTTTTTTGTGCATTCAGCTATTCTTTGTTCTCCTACGTGCACTTTTGTATGACACATAATTTTAGTGGACATGTCATATCTCTCCTTTCTCTACATTATGGTGGTATCATACTGTTAGTGCTAATGCTTCTTTGGTTTCAATTTGGAGTGAGCTATGTATCTAGATTTTTTTCCTTGTACTAGGCAAATGTAGTAGCTAGTTACCCATGCATTTTGATGAGATAGGACATTTACCATATAGACACTATTGTATTCGTATTTTGTGGAGGTGACCTTCCATCTTTCTTTGATAAATTTCTTTACACTATTGGTACCTATGTTTTTTACTTGCATTTTTTATGCATTGGTTGAGTAGTGTTATTTGGATCACTCATGTAGATTTATGTGCCATCTTATCTTTGAATTTTAGATTGTTTCCTTAGTTTTCAATTTGGTCATTGGTTGAGTAGTGTTGTTGGGGGCACTCATGTAGATTATTTTCTTCTTGATCTTGATCATCATTTGTTTCATAAGAGGTTTTTCTTTTAGTATTATAGCAATCATTTTCGATAGTGGTTGTAGCTTCTTCATGCTTCAATGGTGTTCTTCATGTTCATCCTTTGTTCCAAATATTTTAGGACATTTTTGTTTGGAGGCTTCTTAGACCTTCACTTGTATTTATCTCTTTTAGAGAGTTTTCTCCCATAGATTTTTTGTCCTTTTCTCGAGTTGTGAGATATTAGATTTATTGCTATACATGAGTACCTCACCACTTGGGCCTTGTTTATCAGGATCCATCATGCATTCATCTTTATAGTTTTTGATCTACACCCTAAATTTCACTTAAGGAGGGTGTTGGATTAAAAGGTATTTCCTAATTATTTAATTATTTAATTATTAGGTTTATTTTCTTCTAATTACTTAAGCTTATTTAGGTCATTTTATTTTTATGTCTC
Organism: Sequoiadendron giganteum; assembly: GCA_007115665.2. Taxonomy (NCBI): domain Eukaryota; kingdom Viridiplantae; phylum Streptophyta; class Pinopsida; order Cupressales; family Cupressaceae; genus Sequoiadendron; species Sequoiadendron giganteum. Next base: position 325,222,581 of record CM021104.1, read on the forward strand.
ATGTCATAGGATGAGGACACATTTCATGATCTCGTTTATCCTCACCTAGGGTTTCTAGGCTTATTATTATTTTATAAGGATTATTTATTGTATAGTTATTAAGATGCGCAATAATTATGATTCATGTTTTTTTGGATCAATAGCTCTTAGCCTCCATATCTTTGCTATTCTCTCTTTATATGATAGGTGTTTTATTGCAGGTGATAATTGGGAGTTGTGGAGTTATTTTTCCAATTTCAAAATGGAATCATAGCTCCAAACTTGTAATCCCCTCTCCTTCTTTTGGGAGATTTTTTGTCTTATCATATTGTTGGTGCTAAAGCTTCCTTGGTTTCAATTTGGAGTGAGTTGTGTATCTATTTTGGCCTCATGAGGAACGGGGCATCCCTCTTTGAGTTGACAATTTGTCTTGTTGGGTATTGTGTGAAGTGTGTAAGTAGTTTTAAGATTGTCTAATGTCATTATAACATTATAAAATGAGGGTTAATTTAAATATTTTATAATACATAACCAAATGATCACAAATTAATTACATTAAAATTTTGAGCAACATTATGACAATTTATTATGCATGTCATAAATATCCATGAATGAGTTCCTATGTTGGGTGGTCAAATATGACAAGTTATAACAACTATGAAAAATACTTTGAAAGACCAAGATGAAGTTGAACATTTGAATTTATGCTATGGTGTTAGGAAGCAAAGGAGGTTCATGAATTTGTGATGCATTTTAGAAAGCTCCATGAATGAGTGCCTCTAATTCTTTCAAGGGTGCTAGGAATTAGAGGAGGAGGTTCAACAAATGGGATTGTGCATTAAATCACATTGAGTTGTCCTTTGTTGCCAACTAGGCCTTTTCAAACAACTACACACCCGAACGTAAAGCCATGAACGTAAAATACAAACATTCCCTTGACGATATTTGACAGCTTAACATGAATCAAAAATGTTACTTTTGAAACCATGCTTACTAAGCCTCCTAGCTAATTACTAAGAGACTAGGCTCTAGAAGAAATGAATCAAAAAAAAAACAAGATTTTGTTTGTTAAAATCGGGGCAATTGCCACACCTTGTTTGAAACCCATTTGGAGCACTTAAATTGTGTTTGTGTGAATATTTAACAAGGCCATGAAAGTGAATTGTACTATATCTAGGAATTACAAGCAAAGGCAAAGAAGAACAAAAAAATTTGGTGCATTTCCATCAAAGGCAATTGACAAGAGAAAATACATGTGTTCTTTTCTTTAGTCCTTTCTCTAGGTACACCCAATTTTTAATTCAAAATGCATATGCACCCTGCATGCCCACAGATATGAGGAGGAATGAAACATACAAAAAAAATAAAAAAAATCAATGAACTGACTCTCGAGGTTCTAGGCTAGATGGATTTCCATCAAGTTAATGTATGAAGAGTAGTGTATCCATGGTGCCACCTCCATGAGAACACAAAATTGAGAGCCATCAATGCTAATAAAAAAACCCCTGATTTTTGTATTCTTTATTTTTTGGCAAAAGAAAAATCGGTAAATACGCAACATGCACTTTACAACTAGCAAATGCTCTAAAAACAAATTTCTACATCACCATTTCCAACTAGTAAGTTTAAGAATAAATTTTCCATGAAATTTTTAGAAGAATATGTAATCCCCATCCAGTATTAGAACAACAACTTCATTATTTGAGTCCAAAAAGTAATTGGGCATTTCAATCAAATGATTGACATCAAACATGGGATATCATTCATGCTCATGGCTTCCCCGAGAAATCAACTTGAACAATGAAGGCCATACAATCTTACACCTGTGACAATCATTCATTTGAAAAAAATATTAAACTAGCATACATATATTAAATATTAATATATATAAAATACGTCAAGATTTATCCTTCTCGGGGCACCTATTTTCACCATTTTTTCTTAGTGTAATAGGTGCCTAAATAATGAAGATAATGGCATGTCCTATATAATTTTTTATAATTTTGTCAATATCAAATTTGATTTTTAGATATTTCAATTTTAGATAATTTGATGAAATAATTTTTTCAATTGTAACAATTTAGTTCACAAAAATTTCTAATAATAATGTATATTTGCTTAATATATTATAATATACTTTAAAATAAAGATATTAATATTTACATAGCCAAAAAATGTGGATATCATTTTTTTGGCTATGTAAATATTAATATCTTTATTTTAAAGTATATTGTAATATGTTAAGCAGATATACATTATTATTAGAATTTTTTTGAACTAAATCATTACAATTGAAAAATTGATTTCATTAAATATCTAAAACTTAAAACTGATGACATACTTATAAAAATTTATATATGACATGCCATTATCTTCATTATTCAAGCATGTATTGTACTAAGAAAAAATTATGAAAATAGACACCTCAAGAAGGATAACTCTCGACGTATTTTATATATATTAATATTTAATATATGTATGCTAGTAGCAGTCGCAACAGAACATGTAAGAGATTAATTTAATTATATAATATTATAATAATTTTAATTATATAATATTATAATAATGTTAATTATATAATATTATAATAATATTAATTATATAATATTATAATAATGTTAATTATTATAATATAATATTAGATTATATTTTGATATAATATTTAATAAATATTATAAAATGTTAATTTTAATCTAAACCCTAACCCTACTATTAACCCCAATCTTAACCCTAACAATAACCCTAAATGAACACTTATCCTAATTGAACATTAACCCTAATTTAGCCCTAACCCTAACCCTAATTGAACCCTAACCCTAATTAAACTCTAGTCCTAATTGAACTCTAACCTTAATTAAACTCTAGTCTTGATTGAACCCCAACCCTAACCTAAACCCTATTTGTTCCTAATCTGAGTTGAGTCTTAGCCCTAACCCCAACCCTAATCATAACCTTTACCCCAACCTATATTGTGTAACCCTAATGTAAAGTCTAACCCTAATTGAACCATAGCCTAACCCTAACCATAATTAAACTCTAATCAAGAACCCTAACCCTAACATAATCTTAACCCTAATTGAACCTTAACATTACCTTAACCCTAATTAAACCCTAAACCTAACCATAATTGAAGCCTAACACTAACTATAACCCTAATTAGAATAACTATAGTTGAACCCTAACCATAACCCTAAGTGAACACTAACCCTAATCGAACCTTAACCCTAACCTTAATAAAACTCTAGCCCTAATTGAACCCCAACGTTAACCCAAACTCTATTTGTCCCTAACCCTAGTTGAGTCCTAACCCTAACCCCAATCCTAACCATAACTTTTACCCTGAGCTATATCGTATAACCCTAATGTTAACCCTAACCCTAATTAAATCTAACCTCTAATTAAATATTAATTAAAGGTTAGATTTAATTAAACTCTAATCAAGAACCCTAACCCTATCTTTAATTGAACCCTAACCTTATAAAATATAGTCCTAATTGAACCCCAACTCTAACCTAAACCCTCTTTATTCCTAACCCTCATTTTAACCCTAACCCTAATTGAACCATAACCCTCACCTTAACCCTAACCCTAACTAAACCATAATCCTTTTTAAACTCTAGCTCTAATTGAACCCAAACTCTATTTGTTCCTAACCCTAGTCAGGTCCTAACCCTAACCCAAATCCTAATCATAACCTTTACCCCAAGCTATATCATATAACCCTAATGTTAACCCTAACGCTAATTGAAACTTAACTTAACCCTAACCATAATTAAACTCTAATCAAGAACCTTAAGCCTATCATAACCCTAGCCCTAATTGAACCCAACACTAACCCAAACTCTATCCCTAATTGAATTCCAAATCTAAACCTAATTTAACCCTAACCCAAACCATAATTGAACCCTAACCATAACCATAACCTTAAGTGAACACTAACCCTAATTAAACTATAACCCTCACCTTAACCCTAACCCTAATTGAACCATAACCCTAATTAAACTCTAGCTCTAATTGAACCCCAACCCTAACCCAAACTCTATTTGTTCCTAACCCTAGTTGAGTCCTAATGTTGACCCTAATTAAACTCTAGCCCTAATTGAACCCAACACTAACCCAAACTCTAGCCCTGATTGAACCCCAAAACTAATCCTAATTCAATCCTAACCATAATTGAATCATAACCCTAACCATAACCCTAATTAAAATAACTATAGTTGAACCCTAACCATAACCTTAAGTGAACCCTCATCCAGCCTTAACCTTAATTAAACCCTAACCCTCACCTTAACCCTAACCCTAATTAAACTCTAGCCCTAATTGAACCCCAACCCTAACCCAAACTCTATTTATTCCTAACCTTAGCTGAATCCTAATGTTAACCCTAATGTGAGCACTAACCTTAAAATTGAACACTAACCCTAATCAAACCTTAACCCTAATTAAACCCTAACCCTAATTGAACCATAACCCTAATTAAACTCTAGCCCTAATTAAACCCCAACCCTAACCCAAACTCTATTTATTCCTAACCTTAGTTGAATCCTAATGTTAACCCTAATGTGAGCACTAACCTTAAAAGTGAACACTAACCCTAATCAAACCTTAACCCTCACCTTAACCCTAACCCTAGTTGAACCATAACCATAATTAAACTCTAGCCCTAATTGAACCCCAACCCTAACCCAAACTCTATTTGTTCCTAACCCTAGTTGAGTCCTAATGTTAACCCTAATCATGTGGACCCTAACCCTAGTTAAAACTTAACTTAAGCCTAACCATAATTAAACTGTAGTCCTAATTGAACCCCAACCCTAACCCAAAATCTATTTGTTCCTAACCCTAGTTGAGTCTTAATGTTAACCCTAATCATGTGGACCCTAACCCTTATTGAAACTTAACTTAACCCTAACCATAATTAAACTCTAATCAAGAACCCTAACCCTATCATAACCCTATCCATAATTGAACCCTAACCCTATCTTTTATTGAACATTAACCCCTAATTATAACCTTGATCTAAATCCAATCACCCTAACCCTAACTCCAAACTTTATCTTAGAATTCTAATTGAACCATAGCCCTAATTTTATGATAAAATTTAGTGTGCATTAATTTTTTAAATATAAGTATAGTAGTTTTAATATATTAATTTGAAAACTTATTTTTGTGTAATAATAAAGTTATTAAATTTTCTTTGTATTTAATTTTATAATTTTAAAATTATTTTAGATGTACACTTATTATAGGAAGCTTTTATATTAGATTGTATATCTAAGTTGTATTTTTGTAAAATAATTTCTATTTTTTTTATATGTAAGATACTAATTATTATATTAATGAGAAAGCTTTCTTACATTCATCTTCCCAGCAGGATAAAGTCTTCTAACCTTCAAAGTTTTTACCGACATAGTCTTCAAAAAATTAGACCATATATTTAGTGATAGTTCGCAACCAGGAACTAACCAAGAAAAACCACCAATAATTCTACCTAGAGTGTACTTGCAAAATAGCCAATAGCAGTAAAAAAATCTACCCGTATTAATAAACAAAACGCTCTCTCACCAAAGATGACCCCAACTAACCAAAAAACCAAAAAAACCATCGACCCACTAACCTCCTTATAGGAACTTGTTCAATTTTGTGAAATCTTCGAACTCTGCAATCCACTCCTCGTCAGCTACTGTTGTCAACCCAAATATTTTTTTTAGGAAAACGACCATTACCGCCACCATCAACCTATGTCTCATCAAACCTGGACTGTGCAAGTCCAAGAGGAAAGGATAAATCCTTATTGTGTCTTCTAAACGAATTCACTTCAGGTCACACGACCTCGGGCAACCCCGACCTTCTACCACCACATGTAGGACCTCATCCACTCCCCTAACCAAGTCCGCTTTAAACATTTTGATCACTACGCTCTTTTCTTTCGCCTTCAAGACATTATTGTCTAGGAGAGAGGCAAGAAATCAAGAGGTGACCTATAGATTTTCCCTACCATACTCATCATGCTCCAAGTGCCCCAAGCCCAAAACCCTTTTTACTACCACCAACACCAATGGCTCATAACTATTTAGGATGCGCTTGAGGCGCTAGTCCAAGACCCCCAAGAAATGAAGTTTGGCTCGAAGATGACTTCAAAGAGATGGGAGTGTCAACCCCAAAGTGTGCGAGACCAACCACTGAAACCTCCACCAAAAATTTGGTTACCTTCGCCATCCTCTTACCTTCTCAGAGTAGCTTTGTCGAGAAGGAAGAAGGGAACTGTTTGCCACCATAAATTGATATTACAAGAAAATAACACCACAAAAATGGTTTGTCCTTCTCTAAATACAAGAACACCAATTCCCAAACCGCCGTCAAGCACCACAAGTTGTTCTCCACCAGATGTCCATGTTTCCTTACCAAGTTAGGTATCACCTTGCCATTATTATCCCACCTCACTTGGAGATGATGCAAGTACCATCGAAAGCGTAAGCCACAATCCGTAATCATGCCAAAAATCTGCCCGGATTCGCTCACTCCAACAGTCTACTCTGGCACGGAACCCGTCATATCCTCCTTCCACCATGGCAGCCGATGCCACCTCCCTCCTCTAGCTGGAGGGATGCCCACCCTACCTCCCACTTTGTAAAATAATTTCTTTAATAAAGTCTTAAATCTAAAATATTTCTCTAGAGACATACATTATTTTTGTAAAATAGAATATGGATGATTTTTTCTTTTTGCAATGCTTTTAATTTTTTTTTAAATATGTCTAATAGTAAATTTAAGATATTTCTTTTTTATTTAGGTTTCTATTTTTTAATTTTAAATACATTAATTTTAAAATTTTATAAAGAAGTTTCTAAAATTTAAAAACTAAGTATGAAAGAACTTTTCTCAAAAAGAAGTTTCTAAAATTTAGAAACTTATTTTTATGTCTAATGGATATTTCTTTAAGAACTTTTCTCAAAAAGAAGTTTCTAAATTTTAGAAACTTCTTTTTATGTCTAATGGATATCTCTTTTAAAAAGATCTTGGATATTTTATTTTTAAAGTATATTAATTTAGAAACTTACTTTTATATGAAATAGTGAATTTAAAATATAATTATATTTTAGTTATTATGCCAAAGGCATGTCCTATGTGAAATTTTCAAGTTCATTTTCCCTGTGAATGGTCCAAAACGAAAGATAAGGCCTGGTTGACATTAAAACGAATCTCATTCATCCATCATTTCACCATGTTTTTCTGCTTTCTCACTGCTTTTCATGCCTTAGCTGTTTTTTCATTCACACCTTCACGTATTTTCACGTCGCTCGCTTTTCTCATCATTTTTCTACTTTTTTCGCTCACTACATTAACACAGTTCTATGCATTTTGGTGTATGTAGTCAAAAAAAGACAGCAAATGTGTAAATAGCTTGAGAGTTCATTTGTACGACAATTTATTTTCCATAAAATTGCAAGAAATTTTATGGGCAAGTAATTTTATATTTTATGTCATCTTATTTTTGGACGATGGTTTTAGAGTATGTTTATTTAAATGAAAATTATGGCCAACATCCTAATGAGCATATTTAGATTTTAAAATAAAATGGAAATTACGGCAAAGATTTTAATAATGAGCAAATTTAGGTTTTAAAATTACAGTATCCTTTACCCTACGTAGTTAAGTATAAATTAGCATCATTTACTAATAATGACCAAGATCCTCATAATGAGCACATTTAGGTTTTAATATTATGCAATCCACATAATACAAAATAAATTATAAATAATATGATTATGTTGTTATTATTATTATATATATTTTAAAATAAAAATGAAAATAACGGTCAAGATCTGATCACATTTAATATTATTGTAGAATATAAATAAATAAAGTATAAATCATATGATTAGACTATCTAATTATTATATATATTATATTTTTAACAAAATTATTAGTATTACATATATATAAATATAATTACAATTATGCAAAAAAAATAGACCAAAATTTATCCTAATTGATCTTCCACACTTCTTCGGCATACCCATTGTACACTAAGTGCAATAGCTAGTCATATTTTAAATGGACTTTTTAATGATATTGAACACATATAGATTTTGATGTTAGCCTTTATGTTATATGGAGAAGTTTTGAAATATTATATTTGAAATTAAAAAATAATTGATAACCATTGTTTATATCTTTAACATCCATTTAAGCATGATTACCTTTAAAATTATATCTTACTTATGTGAAATAATTTAATGCACTTATATTTTATCCATATATATTTAAATGTTAGATTACAATATATTTCACTTTGTAGATTATCATCATTTGATCATTATAATTAAAAAAATTGATACAACATATAAGTTTTATGACTTGTATTAGATGTCACTTCTTAATTTATGATTTCTTTAACAATATTTAGTGAAAACTAAAAAATAGATTAAAAGACAGATTCTAAAATTGATATATGTTAGTACTCTCCTTATATTTGATCATCATAATTTAAGAAAAAAAATTAACTTGATTTTTCCATTGTTAATGAAATTTATAATTAACCTATAAGATATGTTTTTTATGTTACCTTGGTATCCTTCTAAGTCTATCTTAATGGGAGTTTCAATATTGTTTATCAAACTACAAAATATTTGTATTTATTGCTTTCAGATCTTATCATATGGTGATCTCTTCAACGATTCAGTTGCACTTGCTTACGCCACTCAACTGTACATAGAAAATATTAAATTTAAAATTTATATCATAAGCTTTGCAAAAGAACAAAGGATATATGGACTACATATTTTTATGGATGTTTCAACATTCAATATCAAACTTTGTTAGATTCTTAACAATCATAGTGCAATTTCCAATACATGCTTTGATTCCATCATCAAAGCACTGAATTTTATTTAAATCTAGAGCATGAAAGTGCGATAGAAGCTAAGGAGGCTCCACAAGATGGTCACCCTTGCACTTCCTGACTGTCACGCTATAATATTTACCCTCTGTCTAAGTGAGAAGTATTTGCATGTGGTAAAAAATTTAATTAGTACTCCTCATGGTTATAGTATTTTCTCGTATGTTTATTCATTTCAGATTAAGGTGACAAACCATTTGCAGAGCATGGTTGGTTTTTGATGGTGTATCAATTCGATTCGAGTTGCATATTTTATCACATCTTCCACATTGTCATTCCACCATTCCCCTATACATTTTAGATGAGAAAAATAAATTGTTAGATCTGGAGAATTATCACACAAACCTTAAATGTAATCTAGGCAAGCATGGAAAATAATAGTCAATAAGAGGGTAAATGAAATACCATGCATATGACTTGTTTTCTATGGACTTTAGGCCATACTTTCTCCATGCATACTTGTCCTCCAAAGAATTTTTTCTCACTTCTTAGTCGAAGCACAATATTTTTGGAGGAGCAATATTATCACTCTATCACCTCTTTGTTGCAACCCGTCCTAATTCCATCTCCTCCTGCTTCTCTACTATATATTCTCAAACAAATTGTAGAAGAAATTACACCCTTATTAGTTACAACACTATCTTCGAAAACGTTGTTTCATGAGTATTCATTGTTATCATGAAACACTTTTGATTCATTTGGTCTAAATCAAATGCATCTCCACTATTCTTATCTCAAATCAAAATCAATTGAACAGTTGTGAGCAGATTTAGAACTATAAAAGAACCCATCAGAAATGCAATTTATTTCTAAACGATAATAGAATAATCTACATGGATATAAGGTAGGTGAAATGAATCTTTACATACCTATGCAATGCTTTCCTTTCCTATTGTTTGTCCTCCTTCCTCTCTTACGCCCTTCATGCTTCAATCTCAAAGATTAAACAAACAGATAGAGAAAACCCACCCATGGAAATTATTATGCTTTTATTGCAAACAATAAAATTTCGTTCTACTAATAGACCCATCTCCCCTATATTACTATCTATTAAGGATTAAGATTGTCCAGAATATGGTAGAATTTTCCATAAGCTAGAACATTCTTGGAGTTGTTCTAGAAAAGAACATTCTAAGAGCTGTTGTAAAAAAGAACATTCTAGGTTCTGGAATTATCTATAAAACCAGAAGCTTCTAGGTTTTAAGGACATTGTAGCTATATATATGTGATTGTAGAGCTGATGTGCACAGCATCTGGATTGTTGGTAGAAACAACATTCGGATTGCTGCTAGACACAATGATGAATGTACATTGTTGGATTGAATACAATAATAGATAGATTATTTGTTTCTTCAGCCATATCTTTGTTTTGCTCTATTTTTCCCTATTTTCAGCAGTTGTTACATAATTTTTATATTTTTTTTGGGCCTGATTTTACATGGTATCAGAGCTAGCTAGGTTCAGCTAGAGATATATCTAGAGGTTCAGTTAGAAAAATATTGTTAGAGTGGTTTGTTTGCAGGGCTGTTATATTGTTGGAGTATTGCTAGATTGATATTTGGATTAATATCCCTCCCAAGAGTAATGTTTTTAAATCATTGATAGTTTTTTGGGTGCCTATTGAAAAGAGGCCAGTCCCAAACAATGTGCAATCATGAAATCAAGAAAGTTTTTTGTGGTTATTGGGTTATGTATTTATTGGGAAAATGTTTTAAGTGCAAGGTCACCTTTTTTAAAAGGAAAAATAAAAGTATGTATTGTACTTGATTTTTTGTAAGGGGTGCATGATCAGTTGTACTCGACACCCCCGATGTTTTTTGGTTTAACATATTGATGAACCATGTATCTGGAAAGGATTCCTATATAACTAGCGACTATAGAGGTTGGTTACCCATGTATCTCGATAGATGGATTTCTTTTTATATGGACTCAATAATCAATTTTGATGCAAGTACAGAAGGAGAAAAGCCCAGAATGATGATGGTTTATGCGTGATGATGATTTGTGGAGTTTTTGGTGAGCTTTAAACCACTTTAGAATTGCATTGGTTAGGGGTAAGCCTTAAAACCCAAAGTGATTATGATGAGGGGAAGCAATATGAAGAATTTCATCAATGATTGTAAATGGGTACCTAACAAGGTTTTAAACTAGGACCCATCTTTTCTAGATTATGGGGGGGTATGTTATATTGTTGGAATTGGATGATTGCAGTCAAGAATGCTTTGAAAGAAAAAGGCTAGATGGAGCTATGGAAATTCAAGTTGGAACAAGCTAGAGGTATTATTGACCTAGTAGAAGGTGATTTTTTAGCTAGACAAAAGACAAGGAGTGTTGAAGAAATATATAAGCAAGGTTCAAAGATCTAATTTCATATGAGCAAGCTAGAGGGAAGCAAGAATGGGAGCAAGAAATGAAAGAGGAATATGATAGACGAATGCTTGGTATGATAGAGGTAAAAATTAAGGGGGGATGGTAGTATAATGTTCCCCTCTCCTTTGTATCTTCCTCTCTCTTTGTAAATTCCCCTCTTCTTTGTATCTTGTTTGTAATATTCTATCCAATTTTAAGGGGGGATGTTAAGGATTAAGATTGTCTAGAATATGGTAGAATGTTCCATAAGCTAGAACATTCTTCGAGTTGTTCTAGAAAAGAACATTCTAAGAGTTGTTGTAAAAAAGAACATTCCGTGTTCTGGAATTATCTAGAAAACTAGAAGCTTCCAAGCTTTAAGGACATTGTAGCTATATATATATGTGATTGCTGAGAGCTGATGTGCACAACATCTGGATTGTTGGTAGATGCAACATTCGGATTGCTGCTAGAAACAATGATGAATGTACATTGCTGGATTGAATACAATAATAGATAGATTATTTGTTTCTTCGGCCATATCCTTGTTTTGCTCTATTTTGCCCTTTTTTCAGCAGTTGTTACATAATTTTTATATTGTTTTTGGGCCTAATTTTACACTATCTATATTAATATGCAATTGTGATCATACTAATGATCCCTTTCTAGATGGTAGTTGACATGACACTTTGAAACCATTTCAATACAACTTAGTAATGATTCGGGTATACAAGTTTTCAATGAAGAATGAAGTGGATGAGTTCTTTGTGCTCGACCAACCTGGGAAGTTGATCTATGGTGAAGGAAATGGCCATGCATAATAAAGAGATAAATGCTATGGAAGTATAGCTACAACTTTAGGGAAATGCAAGAGCCATCATAGAATACTACTCATTATGAAATATCTTGCACAAACACAATGGCATAATTATGAAACAATTAATTAGCCACTTATCAAAGAATTTTACTAATAGTCATGGCAGGATAGGAATGCATGCAAACTGTTATTAAAACTTGTTGTTAGGGCAATAATTGATATGGACATTGTGTTTCAGTCCAAATCCGCATGAATGACTCCAAGTCATTTATCAATGGTTCATTGTTACTAGACTTTCACTATAATTCCAGAGAACAAAAAAATAAGACAACCTGAATCGAAATCTCATGCTACTAATAACATTATTCTTCCTAAAGAAGTTGGACAAACATAAGGAAAGAAAAATAAATAGAAATACCTCAAATTGCTTCTTCAGCTCAGATTTCATATCAAAGATGTGAGCTCTTTCGTTGGTGCACATGAAGCCCTTTTCATTCATTCTAATAATTCTGGAAGTGGAGGCCATGGTGATCTCCCCTCTATAACACACCCTTTCACTGCTTGAGAATACTCAAAATCATCTTCCGGTTTGGATTCCTCAAGATGATGTGACTTCTATTCTTTTTTTTAAAAACATCTTTTTATCTAAACTCTTTAAGTCCAAACCGAGAATAGGAAAAATGACAAGGAGAATAAATAAGAGCAATAAATGTTTTCCCATCATCACCATTGAAAACCACCTCAAATTCATTATTTCTTTCTTTAAATATTTTCCATGCAAGATCTGATCTAACATGCAACCATTATAAAGATTAATTGTCACTTCCTTGTTTCCCTGCAATTGTTATCTATTTATTTCATTAATTTCCTCTTCCTCTTCGAATATTGGCAGTACTAGTCAATTTTTTTTAAAAGGTTAAAAATGTTAACATAGATTTAGCTTCCACTGTAGATTGTCTCTCTGTGAAACTAGCATACATTTATTAAATATTAATATATAAAAAATACGTCGAGAGTTATCCTTCTCGAGGTGCCTATTTTCATCATTTTTTCTTGGTACAATAGGTGCCTAAATAATGAAGATAATGGCATGTCATATATAATTTTTTATAAGTACATCAATATTAGATTTGATTGTTAGATATTTGATTTTTAGATAATTTGATGAAATAAAAATTTTAATTGTAATGATTTAGTTCACAAAAAATTCTAATAATAATGTACATTTTCTTAACATATTATAATATACTTTAAAATAAAGATATTAATATTTACATAGCCAAAAAAATGTGGATTAATATTTACATAGCCAAACAAATGATTGAAAGAAAAATCTTTGTTAACATTTTTGGCTTTTTTAAAAAAATTGGTAGACAACTGCCAATATTTGAAGAGAATATATTTGGAAGCAAATTGATTAGTAACACCTCCCCAGAGGAGTGGAGCGATATGACTTCAAAATTTACTCCACCTGCACCACATGTGAGTAATTCCTCCCTAGAGGAGTGGTCTATGTTTGTCCAATAAGCTCTATATTTGGGGATGTTAGTCATAACTTCACCTCAACACACTATTTTGTACTTACCCGCTTCACATAGGAGCACACAAAGTTGCAGATTATAGAGTTTATGGATGAATATTTTTGTTTAATTTTTAGGTGGATTTATGAGTTATGGTTTGTGGAAGTATTACAATGTTTGGGTGAATATTGTGATGCATTTCGATGATAAATTTATGGTTTTCTGGGCACCTTGTTTACAACACCTATAACCACATATTTGCTCATATCTTCCTAATTAATATTGATCACCAAATGGGTATTGTCCCATTTTGAGAGTCTCTATTGGTCGATTTTGAAGAGCCATTGATTGCAATTATTATTGCAATAAATGATTTTATAAATCAAATAAAGTCTCCTCAAGGATGGCGCCTTTGGGGTGAAAATCTCTCAGTTTGGAATCTGATTTTGTCTTGGCTTTTGTGGTCGGTTTGTGAAGGCTATGGAAATGATTGGTGGTGGCTTGAGACCTTGGATATTAAGGCTTATTATTTCTTCAAGTCATTACTCGAAGGACTAAAATCTATTTCCAGGTGTACTCTTTCTAGGTTTGAAAATGCATTTAATTTCTGATATGAATGGTGGCAATTTTTATATGTTCCTAGAAGTGAATGACAGTTGAATGCATGGTAAGAATAGTGGTTTGTGCATTTTTCTATTTTTTTATTTTTCAACATACATTTGAAATGGTCACCTAAACAAATAAAGGGTGAATAAATGAAACAGTTGAATGCATGGTAGAAAGAGTGGTATGTTGCATGAAAGTTCGCATGAAAAATAAAACGTTTCACATTTTATTTTCCACTATGGCCACCAATGCAATCCCCACTATGTTGATAACCATGCTTGTTTCTATTCTCCTCAGGTGTGTTATCTTTATTCCCTTTGTAGCAACCCAAGGAACCACCATATTTTCATGCATGTATCAATACTATTACAGTTGCCAGGAGATTGAAGACAATGTAAGAAGTTGTTGGTATTTTGAAATGGGAACCCAGATGCATGTCCATTATGTTGGGTGAAAATTATGTAATCAAATTTTCAACAGATTACAAAACCTAGACTTCAACCACAACTATGTGAGATAAAAATATCTCCTCTCAGAAAGGGGAGGTGCCCTTCTTATTGCTAACAAAAGCTACGATAAAACTAGTAAATTATTTACATAGTGTACACTATACTTATGAAATGAGGGGTGTGTGTCACATTCATGCTTCTCATTTTTTTCAAAGAATATGTTTTACAATGCTTCATGGTTGGAATTCCTAATTCAAGATAACTTTAAACTAAAAACGAGCAGTAATGACAATACCTCTATCTTGTCAAAGAAAAATGTAGAGATACCAGATATGATTAATGATAAACAAACAAAAGAAAAGGGAAATCTCATAAAGGAAAAAATTCATTTTGTAGATTTTTCACTGATGGATCTGTGAAATATATATCATTTGTTGCCTAAGAAGAACAAAGTCTTCCTAGATGCAACAATTCCTCGAACAACATGAAGGATTACAAGCACAAAGTCATAGATATTTCAAAAAAAGTATCCAAACATAAACATAAATCCAAATAAGTAATGTGACGCAAAGTCTACATAAATTAATTGGATCCCTTCATATATCATCTACTAATCACCACCAATAAGATTAATTCACAAGATTATCAAATCTAGCACAAAGTCTGGTTTGCAATTCTCTTCTTTATTGATCAGATTTCATTCACAAAGTATGAACACAAAGTTTCACAAATCTTCTTCAAAAAGGGCAGCACTTCATTATAAAATACTAAAGGTAAAAATTATAATAGAAATCCCTCTTATTTATAGAAAAGAGGGAAGAGCTAATCTAGGAAATTAGTTGAGTTAAAATAGGAAACCCTAACTTTAACTAAGTCAACATGTAATTCATCTCTATGAAATTCCATCTCATATTTTCGATGTAATTACATTTGACAAAAAGACATTTAAGATGTCGCAAACTATTTTCAAGATGCATAAAGGGAATCATCAAAATGTTCAACACTGCGGATCAAGAGTTTTCATGGTTCCTTGCTTTGGGCATGAAATTCTTCATACTTCTTCTTGGTCTCATGTATGAACACATCATCTGGGTCAACTATGTAATCAACAAGGGTGTGAATTCTTGTGATCGTTCTTCTAGCGGATGAATGGATTTTCTTGCACCTATGAATATGTGTGTTAAGATTATCAACAGTCATCTATATATCATAAATGACATGTATTGAGGCTTTGGAAAATCTGGCATCCTCAACTTGTTGCACGATGGTTTCTTTGTAGATCTTGGAAAGTCCATTGGTCAGAAGGAAAATTTGGTTTTCTTCAACAAGCTTTCCTGGAAACTCCTTGATTCCCTTTTTCTAGGATGGCACAATGTCTTTTGACATCTTCCTATAATTGGTGGAGATCTTCAATAAGAGACTATATCACTTGTATTTTGTGCTTGAAGGATTCTCTTTACAAAATCTTGTAGGTCCTGATGACCAATCTTAGTTTCTTTGATTTCATCCACCTTTGAGATCACCACAATTTGTGGAAAGACACCCTGATACTTGTATTTCATCTTGCCTTATTTTTTGGAAGATGATGGAGGCTTCTTGGTGTTCATCTAGAAGCAATTGGATCAAAGATGTTAGAGGATCACTTCACAATATCTGGAGAGAAACTACAAGGATGGTGAATCAACAGGCGTTAGCAAAAAAAGTAACATTGGGAAGTGTGAAGCAATCAAATGATGTTGAGCATGCATGAATAGAGCAACTAGACATGAAAAATGATGCGAGAGAGAAGAAACAGGGTCCGGAGTGAAAACAAAGTGATTTGAAAACGTCTAAGGCAAAAATTGCCAAATGTGTAGGAGCGTTGAAAATCAACGCTCCTACACTTGGAGAAATGATTTCAGGTGTAAGGGCAATTAAAATTAGCACCCTTACATGTCTAACATGTAAAATTGTCAAATGCATCAAAGCACTGAAAATCAGCACCCTAACACATTGTCACACACTTGTGAAAATTTGGGAAAAGTGCACTTGAGTCAAAAATCACTACCCTCATCATTTTTGACTAAGTATGGGGAAAAAGTGCACAAGCACTAAAAATCAACGCTTATGCACCAAATTTGAAAAATTGGGAAAATTGTACTTGAGTCAAAAATCACCACCCTGGTCATTTTTGACTACGTATAGGGAAAAAGTGCACAAGCGCTAAAAATCAACGCTTATGCACCAAATTTGAAAAATTGGGAAAAGTGCACTTAAGTTAAAAATCACCACCCTGGTCATTTTTGGCTAAGTATGGAACTTGGTGTAAGGGTGCTAAAAATCAGTGCCCTTGCACCAAGCTAACGTTTTACTTGAGTGCATAGGTGATGAAAAACTCCACCTTTGCACTTTTTATACTTAGACAAATTTCTTCAAAATGTTAGAGCACTTTTTTCTAGAGCTTTTGCACTTTTCACAATTTAACTAAGTATAAACAATGAGAGTTCACGAACGTACTCATTTCGAAGGTCTTCTCTAGGAAAAAACAGAGGGATGCTCAAACAGACAGTTTGAGACTTTGGAATGCACTTTGAGGTGGATTGAAAATTGCCTCATTTTGTGTGCTTGAACATCACAAACCTATGAAACATACAAGTTTCGTAGGGGGTTTATTTATGGATCGAGCGTTGCTAGATTCTATGATAACATTTGGCTCATGTTGGGGATCTTCCTTCAACCGTCCTTTGAAATGAATGAAGGGAGAAGAAATCCAAAATTCAAGTGCCTTTATCCATCCATTGGGAAACAAAGTCAAGCATGACTGACACAAAGAAAATCTATGAAAAATAAGATGCAAACTTATGTAAATGCACTTATTGAAAAGGTAAAAGCCTACCTAATTAAAACTAGCCATCAATGAAATATTCTCAAATGAAACTGTTCACAAGTTCAACAAAATAGTTTCCTTTCTTCAATAGCTTGCAATGCCTTACATGATCATTAGAAACTACATGTAGATGAATTTGAGGCACTATTTCTTGAAAGAGATGAACATGTTGAGCTACCTCTGAAAATATATCAAATATATTGTTGCTTCAAAATGAATCATTGAATTCAAATTGCTCTTGCACATCTACAAATACATCTTTAGTTGCATTTTCAAGCTTATCTTCACACTCAGGTACAAGTGGAACCTTTGTCTTCCCCATTGGCCTCCAACCAAGAAAGATGTATTTTGGTGCATCCCCTCAATCGGTAAAAGATTGAATGCTCTTTGCCAGTTGCTACTTGAACAATTGATTCACCAACCATGGTAAGCTCATGTTGATCAAAATGATCTCCTTCATGTGATTCAAATGAAGATATGACTTCACTGCATACTTCGGTATGTTTTTTGCCATATTCAGACTTGGGAAAATCTAAATTATTAATAAGAAGGTCCTCATCATGCCTTTGGAAAGTTAATTTATGCAACACTTGTTCAAGTTCATGACCTCGAAACATAGATGCATTCTTTTCAACTTGACTGAAACCTTTGTGCATCTCCATCTTTTCAGATCTTAAGACATGATTGTCTTCATTCACTTGAACTTCAGAAAAATGACTTTCATTTTTCTACTTTTCATCAATGGCTTTCTAAGACTGCATAAACCAGAATTGGGAGTCGCCAGCTATGTCTGCTTCCTTTTCCGAAAGAGAATAGCAAGATCATTTGGATTGGAGTTAGGATTATTCATTACTTCTTTTATTAATGATGCCTCAAGAGAGATAACTTGTGTTTATTACCAACAGCAAAATTATGAGCATCATTTGAAAGTGAAATCCTTGGTACGTCCTTGCAAGGCACAGAAAACATACCTTGAGCTAGCTAATTTTTGAGGACAAGTAGCTCATTTTCCAACCTTTGCACCATAGGATCTTTCCTTGTGATGGAAGAAAATAACTCCAAATAAGGGCTTTCTTCAGATTCATTTAATTCAATTCTTATTTACCCAACAAGAATGAGATCATCTTCAATTTCTATCACCAAGGTCTGGACAACTAAAAGAGTAGTTGGGGTTGCTCTTCTCAATAGGAAACCAACCTCGGGTACTTGAGAATTTACAAAGAAACATTTCAAATTCTCAGTTGTAGGTTGAGAAACAGTTGGAATTCTTGGTGTCAACTTGTTGAAGTGAGCAATGAACTCATGCATAGGCATGAGAGATTCCTTCTTCAACTAGGTGAGCTGAGCCAACAAAGCATGAGCATCTTTAGGAGGTTTGAACCTTTCTTCAAACTTGGTTATGAGAGTTGCCCAATTTGTGGTCTTACATGGTGCTAGATGATAAAACCAATCTGTAGTGACACCTCGAAGAGTCTCCACAAACAACCTTATAGATAGATCTTTGTGTTCAACACCATGAGCTCCACAAGCGATGTAGAAAGAAACAACGTGCTCGTCAAGATGTCATTGTCCATCACCAAAAAACTTGGGAAAGTTCTTTCATGAGCCTTTAGGAAGAGCATGTAGGGGTAGATCTAGACTCAACAGACCAAAATAATTTCCCCAAGGACCTTGAGTAGCCATTTACATGTCCTTGGTGAAAGCTTCAAAATATTACAAGTAAATAAATTACAATAAAAAATGACATGGGAATACTTCAAATGAAAGCGTGGAGCTTTCGAATGCGTATCGTGTGCCAAACAGAGTCGCCAATAAACTATTGGGTGAAAATTATGTAGTTAAATTTTCAACAGATTACAGAGCCTAGACTTTAGCCACAACTATGTGACATAAAATCTCTCCTCTCAGAAAGGGGAGGTGCCCTTCTTACTGCTAACAAAAGCTACAGTAAAACTAGTAAATTATTTGCACAATGTACACTATACTTACAAAATGGGGGGTGTGTGTCACATTCATGCTTGTCTTTTTTTTCAAAGAAGATGTTTTACAATGCTTCACAGTTGGAAGTCCTAATTCAAATTAACTTTAAACTAACAATGAGTAGTAATTACAATACCTCTATCTTGTCAAAGTAAAGCATAGAGATACCAAATATGATTAATGATAAAAATAAATTAAAAAAAAGGGAAATCTCATGAAGGCACAAAGTCGTTCCATATAATTTTCACTGATGGATCTATGAAAGATGTATCATTTGTTGCATTGGAAGCACAAAGTCTTCTTAGATGTAGCAATTCCTCAAACAACATGAACAATTATAAGCACAAAGTCTTGTAGGTCTTTCAACAAAAGTATCCAAACATAAACACAAATCCAAATAAGGAATGTAATGCAAAGTCTACATAAATTACTTGGATCCCTTCATATATCATCTACTAATAACCACCAATAAGATCAATTCACAAGATTATTGAATCCAACACAAATTTTGGTTTGAAATTCTCTTCTTTATTGAAAAGTGTAGACACCTAGATTTGGACACTTCATTTGTCCAAATTTACCCCTTTTTCGTCTAAATATCCCCTTATCCACATTAATTAAATAATAACACTATTATTTAATTAATACCTCTAAAGTTCCTCTAATTCCTGAGGTATCTAGTTAAATAATTAAATACCTTACCCCTTTAATTCCCCTTTCGTCAAATGAATTAAATAAATATGACATTTATTTAAATTATTCACATGTCACATCCTTCAGTTAATCTTAATCAACCTCTTAATCTCTTCATAAGGGATGTGCACATGCCTAATCCTTGATTAGGATGTGTCACATCCTCCAACTTTTGAAAGTTGGCTTATAATCCTTATTAACCACTAATTGTCTCCTAATTACTGATCAATCAATCCTAATCAGTACCTTGGTCAACTTTCCCCATTTTCTAAGGAATTTTTAATTCCTTTTTATTCATCCAAGGCTCCTCTCTTCCCCATGTGAATTTTTAATTCACTTTTATTCCTCCAAGGAATCTTCTCTTCCCCATGCAAGTTATAGAACCTTTGACTTGTCACATCACATGTGTCAAATATTTCTAGAACCTTGGACTTGCCACATCATTCACATGTGGCAAATCCTCGCCTACTTGGAAACCTCTTTTATCCACTAGATTCTTCCAATCATTGTGAATTTTTAATTCACTTTTATTCCTCCAAGGAATATTCTTATCCCCCAAGGTACCTACAAGGTACTTATCCTTCCTCCACCTCATGTACCTCTCTTCCACCTCACTCTCACATCATCTCACCCTAAGCCATCTCACATTCCACATGTCAAGATGTGAGGGCTTGTGAATCCTCAACTCGCCATAGCCCTCCATATTGACCTTGTTGGCTTAATCTCAACTATTGAATTCTCTAGAGAATTCAAATTGTTCTATAAATACCCCCTCCTTCCTCTCATTTAAAAAAAAAAAAAAGGAACCAAGTCTTTTGCTACCAACTCTTGTCAAATTGTCATTTGCAGCATTTTAGCTTCTCCATAGCATTTTTTATCAATCCATTTTGTATCTTGCATCCATTTAACTCCATAGCCATCCAAGGAGCACACAAGACATCCAAAGATCAAGGGTCAACCAAGGAAGAAGTGGCATGAAGGTATAATCAATCTCAATTTATTTCATCTTGCTTTCATTTTATCAATTCCTTAGACTAATCATTGAGGTGTCCTCTTTGTGTTACTTTCTTCTTGTTGCATTAATAATTATTTAGCATCTCATATTAGAACATTAACATTTTAGGAGATCACATTTTGGCATGCCCGGTGGGACCCACAAACGGATCTCTTTGCTTTGCGTTTGTTTTTGTTTAAGTTGTTTGAAGGAACAGGTCGCAGAAGTGCAGATACGCCCTCCTGATTACTGCAGAAGTGCGGATACACCCTCCTGATTATTGTAGAAGTGCGGATACGCCCTCCTAATTACTGCAAAAGTACGGATACGCCTTTCTGATTATCGCAGAAGTTTGGATATGCCCTCCTGATTGCTACATAAGTGTATATACGCCCTCTTGATTACTGTAGAACTACAAATATGCCCTCCTGATTACCGTAGAAGTGTGGATATGCCCTCTTGATTATTGCAGAAGTGCAGATATGCCCTCCTGATTCTACAGAAGTGCGGATACACCCTCTTGATTACTACAAAAGTGTGGATAAGCCCTCCTAATTGTTGCAGACTTGTGTAGATACGCCCTCTTGATTGTTGCAGAAGTGCAGATATGCCCTTCTGATTTTGTAGAAGTGCAGATACACCCTCTTGATTGCTACAGAAGTGTAGATACACCCTCCTAATTGTTGCAGAAGTGTAGATATGCCCTCCTGATTACTACAGAAGTGCAGAAATGCCCTCCAATTTACTACAGAGGAGTAGATACACCCTAGCTTACATGTCATTTTTAACATTTGACTGTAGAGGGGCGGATATGCCCTAGTTTACATACTTTTTCTGACTGTTTTCTACAGAAGGGCGGATTTGCCCACCTGGTTCAGCATTTTCTGACTTTTTCTGTAGAGGGTCGGATTTGCCCACCTGGTTCAACATTTTTCGACTGATTTTCTATAGAAGGGCAGATTTTCCCACCTGGTTCAGTGTTTTCTAACGGTTTTCTGCAAAGGGGTGGATTTGCCCACCTGGTTTAGCGTTTTCTGACTTTTTTATGCAAAGGCGCAGATTTGTCCACGTGGTTCAGCATTTTCTGACTTTTTCTGCAGAGGGGTGGATTTGCCCACCTAGTTCAATATTTCTTGACTGATTTTCTACATAAGGGCAGATTTTCCCACCTAGTTCAGCATTTTCTAACTTTTTCTATAGAGGGGTGGATTTTCCCACCTAGTTCAACATTTTCTAACTTTTTCTACAGAGGGGCGGATTTGCCCACCTAGTCCAACGTTTTTTGACTAATTTTCTACAGCAAGGTGGATTTTCCCTCCCATTCCAACATTTTTTGATTATTTGTCTACAGAAGGGTGGATTTTCCCTCCTATTCCAGCATTTTTCACTACAGAGGGGCGGATTTTCTCTAAACAACATGTTTTGAAGGTAAAAATGGGCATTTTTACTTCATTTTTATCTCAGTTTTTTGTTGTTTTGAGGTTCTTACCCCCTAACCTTGTTTTTTTTAGGGTATAATTGGATTTATTGATAATATTTTCCCTATTCTTCACACTATTTTCTAATATTTTTACTGCAAAGGGGCGAATTTTCCCTAAACAACACGTTTTGAAGGTAAAAATGGGCATTTTAGCTTCGTTTTTGCCTTAGTTTTTTGTTGTTTTGGGGTTCTAACCCCTTAACCTTGTTTTTTTGGGGGTATAATTAGATTTCTTGCTAATATTTTCCCTATTTTTCACATAATTTTCTAACATTTTACTACAGAGGGGCGGATTTTCCCTAAACAACATTTTTGGAGGGTAAAAATGAGCATTTTAGCTTCATTATTGGCTCAATTTTTTGTTGTTTTAGGGTTCTAACCCCCTAACCTTGTTTGTTTTTTGGTATAGTTAAATTTATTTTTAATATTTGGCAACATAATTTTGTAATCAACAAAGAATGGAGGATAAAATAGCTAACATTTGCTTGCAGGGCCATCCGCTTGTTCAAATTTTAAAAGTTTTCCTTGTTGTTTTCATCTAGGCACATAGCTTAATTAGGGGGAATTAATACTTGTTGTTTGTTGAATTTTTTTCTTTGTATTACCCTAAGGGGGCATTAGTTTGTTTTCACCTTCCCCTTACACTTTGTGCGGACCGGGGGGGCGGGTAGTTGAAAATGATTAGTGTCTTCTTTTTAGAGGGACCTTCTTGGGGATTTCATCACCCCAAGGGACAATCCCAACCATGCATACCAACGGGGTATACAAAGGGGGGAGAGCCAAATTTGTACCCCAATTCAGTTGCGTCATAATTGGCAGAACGTCGAAACTAGGGTGATACCTAGATAGACATGAAGAGTTGGTCTGAGTCTTTCAGTAGCTCACTGGGGTTCCCAACTCATGCTTGTGATGGGCTAGTGTTCACGGTTGTGCCTCATGTACCAAGCATATATCGAGAACTCCCTAGAAACCTTGTGCATGCTAGATTAAGACCTTTGTTGCCCATACCCCTTAACACTAATACTAGGATTGTGCTTGGTCAAAGTGTCTTTCTGTAAAAACCCACAAAATCTTGATAAGTCAGCCTCATTGAGTCATTTCAAGTCCTTGCCATAAACCAAGTCACTTTTTTTTGTAGAGGGGTGGATAAGCCCCCCTGATCCATTATTTTTCTCACAGAAGTGCGGATACGCCCTTTTGATTACCATAAAAGTACGAACACGCCCTCCTGATCCATTGTTTTCTTGCAAAGGGGCGGATTTTCCCCCTAATCCACTGTTTTGGTTGTAGAAGGGTGGATACGCCCTCCTAAATGAATGGTTTCATCTGTTCGACCCTTCCAAGCCTCCATTTAACCATCTCGAGTTTTGATTTGACCATTTGACCGTCCTAAACATTCATTTGACCACTCCAAACATCCATTTGACCATTCCAAGCCTCCTTTTAACCTTTTGAAACGTCCATTTATCACGTTCCCATTGATCATTTCACAATTTGGGATACCCGTTCTACCATCTTACCGTGTGACCTAAACATTTCCATCAAGACATATTTCATTTGCATTCATCATCATCTCTCAACGCAAAATCCCTTAAACTTTGTTTTAGGAGTTATCTGCCGAATTGACCAAGGCGTTAAGTTTGATCGTCATCCTACATAAAAATCATTGTCTTCAACCTAATCAATCTATTTCTATCTTGAGGCAGATTTGTCTTGTAAGTCAGCATCATTGGCCCAAATCAATCCCCTTTTATCTCCAAGCGGATTCAGTGTCGTGATCATTGATTTAGCTAGTTTAATCCGATCAACCAACGTATTAAGTCACCTAGGGTGATTTCCAAATTGGGTTTAGGACCCTTTCCATCAGCCAATCCTAATTCATCATCCAATCCAAAAAAAACTTATCCTATCATATCCTCTAATCCAATCCCAATCTAAGCTCCAATCCAGTTCTAATCTTAGCATTAATCCCATCATCCTAATGTGAGCTTTTATCCAATCCCAATCTGAGCTTTCATCCAATCCTTGTATGAGTTTCCAATACATCTTAGTTCTCTATCCATCATCTATTCTTTCCTGCTAATTTGTATCAATCATGAATCTTTATCCCCCTCTCACATGACCAATTATAGTATTCAAGGGGAATCCTAACTCCGTTGATGATGATAATGAAAATCTTGTTGATCATAAATATTTTTGTATAGATCCCCTTGACGCTATCATTGTTAGAAATCTCTCTCCAATCGCCTCCCAAAACCCAACTACTTCTCCAAACTATCCCACTATACCTTCATCTGCATCTAATAACGGTCCTTATTGACAAGGGATATCCAACATCCTCACCATCGACATATTCATCATGTCCTCCCTTTCAACCTCTATCCTACCTAGCATCCATATCATCCTCTCCTTATCATCATCAACAATCCCAATACCTCTACCTTAATCCCACATCCCAATCTTTCCATCCTAATCCAACACCCACACCTTCCTATCACAATCCCCCATCCCAATATTCCTCCTATCCTGATCCGCCATATCAATCTTCTTATCCTAATCCATCATCCCTATTCTTCTATGCCAACTTACCTTTCATTTCTTCCTATGTTGGCTCACCACCTCAATCTTCCTATTCTAATCCAACATCCACACCTTCCTATCACAATCCCCCATCCCAATACCCTTACATTAGCTCCACATCTCCCCATTCTAATCTTTCATCTATATCTTTCTTCTATCACTCACCATCCCAATCTTCCCAATCTAATCCCACATCCACATCCTCCTACATCACTCCCCCTATATCTTAATCCTCCATCTAAACATAACCCACCTCCAACCACTCCTAGTCCTCCATCTAGTCCCATCCACTCATCTAATCATAATCCTCCATCTCCTCCTAGTTCTACATCTAATCCTCATCCACCCATCCACTCATCTAATCCTCCAATCCCTAACCCTAATTCTTCATTTCCTCCTAGTCCTCCATCCATTCCCATCCCCTCATCTAATCCTAATCCACCCTTTCCTAATCCTAATCCTCTATCTCCTCCTATTCCTCCATCCAATCCCATCCCCACATCTAATCCTAATCCACCAATCCCTGATCCTAATCCTCCATCCATCCCTGATCCTCCATCCATTCCCATCACTCTACCTAATCCTACATCCCTTCCAAATATCGCCCAAGGACTCATGACAGAAGAGACACAATGCCCTCCCACTCTATCATGTATTGTCACTAGTGATGAGGCCCTCCTCCATCCTAAGCCCATCCCTCACATCACCATTCCTAACACCGTTCAAATGGTTGAGCCGGTCAAACCCATCGAATCCATTGAATCCCCATCTTCTACTACTAGATCCACCCAATCCATTGAAGACATCCAATCCCCTCCTCCCAGCCCTAATATCCACAAACTTCAATCCCATGATCTTCCTGAATCCTCCATCCTCCTATCTCCCCCAATTGAGGAGTCCATCCAACACTCCTCCATCATAATACATCCCCCACAAGATGAGTCATTCCAAGAGCTTGATCCAAAGAATACAAGCATATCCCCTCCTCCAAATCAAGATCCTACCATCCCATACACTACATCCCAATATCATAATCCCCCATCCATCCCATCTCATGATTCCTATTCTCAACCAATTCATGATCCTATCCTCTCATCCACCCCATCTCAAGATCACACTAGCTCATCCACTTCATCCCATGATCCCCTTTGTATTCAAGATCCAATCACTCCATCTCATTAGCCCTTATCATCCACTGCCAAAAATCCAGATCTGATCATCTTCCCTAATCCCTCTCTCGATCCCTTATCACTTATTCCTCCTGATGTTGCTATCCCCTCCTCTCCATCACATGATCCTTCATCACCATCTAGTCCTACCATCCCAACGTCACTTTTGTATCACCTTGGTCACATTAAACTTATCCATGGTGGCCTTCTTACAAAATAAAAACAACGCGTATGCACCACCCTACCTCTTCCACCTAGTAATGTGGTTGCATCATGCTTCCAAAAGAATAAGCATCCTACCATAAATCACATGCTATAGAACATGAACTATCAAGGAAAAGGTTTAGGCCTTTATGAGCAAGGTACTTTAGAGCCCATCCAAGTCAAAGAACATCTAGGCACACATGATCTTGGGTATATCTCCCAAAACCCGCACTTTAAAGATGTTGGTATAACCTTTGTACATCCTAAACAATCCTCTTCTAAAGGCACAAGAGGTACTTTCCATTGTTCCACCAAGTCATTTTCCGCCATCCCCCCTCCTCCATTGTATTACCTAAAAACAACCATCCATCTTCCTCCCTCATCCTCTAAATCCATTTTGGGTCCTTATGTCCCTCCACCCATCATTGCTCATCCTCCATCTATAATGGGTTCTTATATCCCTCCATCAAACCCCACACATCCTCCATATACACAATCTATTTTGGGTCCTTATATCCCAAAACCACCCCCTCCATCTTATCATATTCATCCTTTCATTCATCCACCCCCTCTCCCTCATACATAGCATAAAAATCCTACCTTCATAAATCCTAATCAAGATCAACAAAGGCACATACCTACACATTATCCATCTACACATAATCCCTATAACCCTACCTCTGTCGCTCCACATCATCCATCTCCTTGCACCTATCCCCTTGCTACTAAAATCACTTTGGATGGCAAAGAAAAAATATATAAATCCAAACATCCACATGAATCTAAAGTTCCTCATGTCCCCTTCAAAATACATGTTGAAGAACAGAAACATCAAGTCCAAAATCCAAATCAATAAAAAATGCCACAAAGGCCCACCAAACAAAAAATCAAAACCATGTGGATCCCAAAGAAAAAAGGTGTCATACCTTCAAATAAAAATTCCATAACGACATCCAAATTTTCTATTCCCCCACAAAATCATTCACCTCCTCCATCTCCTAAATCTATTTTGGGTTCCTACATCCCAAAAATCACTATTCCAACTCCTCCATTATCACCACCGTCACCATCCATTCATCCACCTATATTTTCACATCCACCACATGTACCAATGTTGGTCCTAAACACCTTCCCCTATCACACATCCAATCCATCATTCCATCCATACAATTTTAAACACCCCATCCACTATCCCCCCTATCTCCCCCATCCAATCCCTTTGATTCATCCTCTTGCATAATCCATTTCTTCTACTAAGGTTGTACCAACATCCACTGGTCACTTTACACATGGGCTCTTATTACCTCGTATGGAACTTGATGCTTGAGTCCTTCATACATATCCTTATCAACTATCCTCTAAATCCGCATATCCATATCCCTATCTTTATCCATCTTTGTCCACATCTTAGTCCAAAAAATCAAAAAAATACAAAAAAAAAATCAAAAAAAGAGAAAAATCAAAATCAAAAAAAGAGAAAAAAAGGTAAAGAGAAAATCATTCGTCCAATGGTGAAAAATTAGCAAAAAATCTCCTTGGATAAGTACCATGATGAAAACCTGGAAAATAGGTGTCATGCGTAAATCCCCCATCTAATTTCCTTCCACAATTGGAGGCAACTTCCACCTACACATTCCTTTCCTCCATCTCCTACATCTACCTATCTTCCACATCTTACCCATCATCTCCCATTCATATCCTAGTCCCTCCATCTTCCTTGTGATATTGATAAAGACAGAGGCACATATATATACATGCTTTGGACATCTCTTTGCATATTTTCCCCTCATCCATTATCATTTTCCTTATCCTCCCCATCTACTTTTCTTATCCATACTTATTATCTACTTCCATCTACCTTCATCATCTATCCATCATGTCAACCCCCATATCCCTTCCACCCATCTTGCTACCCCTCTTCCCTCGCTACGCATGAAACATCTAGAGTGGGTGCATATCCTTATTTGTGATTGGTTCCTTGAATATATCGTCCATCCATTCCTCTAGGTAATCCTCTCCATCTCCTCATCCTGCCCGTCCTTACCTCCCCACCCATTTATCCATCCAGTAATCCCTGCCATCTACCAAATCCTTATCTTCCTATACTCTCATCCACTATTCCTTTTTCATCCTTTCATCCTTATCTTCCCATCCCTCTATATAAGCATCCCGCCCATCTCCTTATCCTTATAATCCATTTCATCCTTCCAATTCCTTATCCCTCTATCCACCTATCCTCGCATCTTTTTATCTCCCCATCTCTATCCATCCATCCATTTACTTTTCTTTTTTCCTCTTATCTCATAATCCCTTGTCATTGGTATCTAGCTATAGGCTACCCCCATGCAATCCAATGCCCTGCTACCTCCCTCTCATCATTCCTATATATTTCCCACATCTTTCTCATATCTTCATCACTCATCTATCCATCGGCTCACCTTCCCAATTCATATTCTAATGATCTAAATACCTATCCCATCCCTGAGTTTCACATCATACATATCTTACACATATCAACCATCCAAATGGCCTATCTTGTCTCATCATATCGGCTCCATCCTTTTATCCATTTATCATGATCATCTCATCATCCCTTATCCATTGTCTGTCATCGGTTTCTTTTTGAACTACGAGGACTTTGGCTTTCATGTAGGCAAGGCTGATCTTTGATCAACCCTCAAGCCCCTAAGTCTTTAGGGTGTTTTAGTCTTGTGTCCCTTAGGTCTTTAGGGTTTTTATTGCCTTTTGTCTTGTCATCCTATCATCCTGTCGTCTTGTCGTCTTGTCAAGAATGTCCCTATCCTAGCTGGTGCTTACAAACAAAGTTCATTAGTCTCATAAGGTTCAATCGGTTTCAAATATCCTACGTCATGTCGATCAACCAATCTATCCTCCACCTTTGGTTTCAATAGGATGCATCCTTCCTAACAGACGGCATCAACCCCATCCATCCTCTTGATCCTATGGCAAAGGAAGTTTGAAACTTGATTGTGATCTTTTGATGTTTTTGACAGTTTGTTTATCATTTGAGCTCCCTATCATCACTTGTCATGGTCGCCTTAATCTATCATATCATGGTGTGCTTTGACTAGTAAACATAGGGGTGTATCTTGATCTTTTCTTTGTTGTTCTCTTCTCAGTTGTCCTACATAGTACCCACTAAGATCCACGGGGTCTTGTGTTATGTTGGGGCATCCTTTTGTGCTTGTGGTTATCCCAATACCTGGCCCGACCAAGGTCTTTGCGACTTTGGGGTGTTGGGATAACCTTCATGTTTGTTGTGTTTTTTTTATGCATTAGACACTAATCCGTCTTGGTTTACATACCCTGACGCCCAGTGCCTTATGCTATAGAAAAAAATAGTGCTCCAAAGATGGAAAATTGCATTCGAATTGCATTTCATTTTCCATTCCATCATCTTGCATGTCTCCCCAATCCTCATCCATTCAAATAATCTAAATAATCTAATCACATCTTTAGTCTTGCTCCTAGCCTTGCTACAAGCCTTGACCCAATCATCATCATCATCATCATCATCATCATCATCATCAATGGGATGTATCCTTCCCTATCCTTGTGTTGTTTTTGGATGTATCCTTCCTTCATCAACAACACTCTTATTAGGATGTATCCTTCCCTATCCTTGTGTTGTTCTAAGATATATCATTCCCTCATCCACAACACTCTATCAACCATCCGCCCAACCTAGCTTGTAGCTTGACTAGGGCAACATCATATTTGTCCTGGAATTCATTTTTGCTCACCTTCATCTCCCATTTCTTATCCTCTTTTCTTATCCACCACTTTACATCATCATCCGCATATCCCCTTTCCTCATCTCATCCATTTCGAGAGCACACCCATGTTCTCTTGAACCCACATGTCCTATCGAGGGGGCATCCTCAATCCCTAATCTTTATCATTTATTTTTCCTTCCTAAGTCACTCCATTGAATGACTAGGGCATATTTTCCAATCTAACCATATTCTTCTAGGTTCTATGTTTTAATATTCTTTGAAATGATGCTACTTCGTAACACCATCTCAAAAAGGGGCAAAATATAGACACCTAAATTTGGACACTTCATTTGTCCAAATTTACCCCTTTTTCATCTAAATATCCCCTTATCCACATTAGTTAAACAATAACACTATTATTTAATTAATACCTCTAAGGTATCTTTCTTGTCTTTCACCATCCATCATTGGTCACCCTTGTCCTCTTTCTGCTTTTATCCATGATATTTTATCGAACTACGAGGACTCGGTGCTTTCACATAGGCAAGGTTGATCTTTGATCAACCCTTGAGCCCTTAGGTCTTTAGGTTGTGTCTTGTCCTCTTGT
This sequence comes from Sequoiadendron giganteum, assembly GCA_007115665.2. Classification (NCBI taxonomy): domain Eukaryota; kingdom Viridiplantae; phylum Streptophyta; class Pinopsida; order Cupressales; family Cupressaceae; genus Sequoiadendron; species Sequoiadendron giganteum. The sequence goes on from CM021104.1 coordinate 325,253,513, forward strand.
TTTCTTGTTGTCAAGTATGTCCCTATCTTCACTGATTCTTCACAAACAAGATCTTCTCGTATCAAGAAATCTTCCCAATGGCAATTATCCTGCATCATCTAGGTCACTCTAGCTTAGCATCCATCATCGGTCTTAACAAGATGCATCCTTCCTAACAGACCACATCAACCCCATCCATCCTTGGGATCTTATGGAAAAGGACAATTTTAATTGATCATGCTCTTTTGGTACTTTTGGTTTTTGTTTATTATTTGAGCTCCCTCTTTTAACTAGTCAAGATCACCGTGATCCATCGTATTATGGTGTGTTTTGCCTAGTCAACATGGGGGCATCTCTTGACTATTTTATTGTTGTTGTCTATTAGGATGCTCCACGTAGTACCCACCAAGATCCCTCTCGGATTTTGCGTTATGTGGGGGCATCCCTTTGTGCTTGTGGTTATTCCAATACCTAACCCGACCAAAGTCATCGCGACTTTGGGGTATTGGGATAGCCTTCTTGTTTGTTGTGTTTTTTTTATGCATTAGACATTAATTTGTCTTGGTTTACATACCTTGACGCCTGATGTCTTATGCTATAGCAAAAACCAATTCTCTAAAGGATGTCAAATCGCATTCATGTTGCATTTCATCTCATTGCATATTCCCCCTTCATCCAATCTTGCTCCTATATCTATGACTCATGATTTTGGTTGTGCAAACTCTCACTCCTCCTTACTGACTTTCCTTCTTAGGATCCTTATGGTCCTTGATAGGTACCGTGCCACACACACCCTCTTTCTATCACCTAGCCATTGATACTTATGTCTACTTCACATTTAGTGTGTTAGTTCATCATTTATCCATTTGCATCAATTCATTTAGGTTCATTCATCCATTACATCAATTCATTTAAGTTCATCACTTATCCATTTGCATCAATTCATTCAAGTTCATCATTCATCCATTTTCATCAATGCATTTAGGTTCATTCATTCATTACATCAATTCATTTAGGTTCATTCATCCATTTGCATCAATTCATTTAGGTTCATTTATCCATATTGCATCAATTCATTTAGGTTCATCATTTACCCATATTGCATCAATTCATTAGGTTCATTTATCCCTATTGCATCCATTCATTAGGTTCATTCATCCATACATTTCCATATATTTTTATACCCACCTATGCATCATTATTAGGCCCATATTAAGTACATCATATATACAATTGCATTACCATTCATAAATCATTAACATCATCCAAACACACATGAATAAATCATTAACCTGATACATTGTCATAGCATCCATATCAACACAACTCATCATATGCATGTGCATAACATACATCATCTGTCATAAAAACATAAATATATAACCATATGCATAACATAAATCATCTATCACAAAAATGTTCGGCATAATATCAATGGGAACCATCACATATCATCATCAAAATAATACAATGATCATCTCATATACACAATACAGTCACATCATAATCACATACATCACATCCTCAAAATAAGGTGCATCATCTAGAATATGTGCTACACCTCCATCCAGTACCTATCAAAGCACCTGTATCCTGTCACATGTCCTCTGCCTGCCCTGAGCAGCCCACACCTGACCTCTGAGGAGACTCAAGCACTGGTCCCCTGTATGTCAGAGTCCCCTGAGACTCATGAGCTGGAGTCCCAAATCGTGAAGGAGTCGTCCGAAAATCACTGTACCCTCTAGTTTGTGTCCCTAATTACTGGGACGGTATCAGCATCTGTGGTACCTGCCTAACATATTGTGTTGTGCGTTGCATCGGGTCTGGCACTGCCTGCTCATATACACATCTCCAATAGCCCACCTCATGCATATACTCATCCCTTTGTCCAGCCTGAAACCTAGCAGCATTTTTCTCATGCCTGTATCTATCCTAATCTCTGTTGAGGGCTCACCTCCTCCTATCCCCCCTCCTCCTGCTCATCCTCTAGCCCCCACTCCACGACTCCCATGATTGGCTCCTCCGGTGTGACCCTCTCCCATTGGTGATTGCGAAACCACCGAACGTACCGATCTGTAACTCTTGCATCCTCTGGAACCAGCCCCTCCCGAGATAGGGCACCCCACCTGCCATCACCCACTCCTCCCTCATTGCCCTCGTTGACAGCCTATCACCCCATGGCACCTCTCTGGTGAGCCGACGAAACATAGTTGATGTTGCTGGAATATCTTGCGTAAGTGCAAACTGCCTCTTCACCTTGTATGGACGATGGACCTCCATTGTGTGTGGTTGACTCCCAATCAGGACACATCTACATCTAAAGAAACCCTAATGTCTCTTCTCCCTTGCCCTCAACCCCTTAAACTGTCGATACATGTATGGCCTCCATACTATGTCCTCCTCCTGTATCTCATCAAATTCTCTCCTCTACTAATCCATCTCTCTCTGCATCTCATACCATATGATGCAACCCTTGGTTGCTCCGTACTCCCAAGCCACCAACTCTCTATCATCCAACTCTCCTCTCCTCACCACTATGGGTCTCCTCACCATGATATGCTCCCAACCCCACACCTATAATAATGTCCTATGTGTCACGCTCTGCATCCCCCAATAAAAGATCACATGCATGTCTCAGTATAATTGGACCAAAATGCATGACCCCCAGGAAAACTATCCCTCCTGCCACTCAAAAATATGTTGAATCACCTCCATATATCGTAAGCTACATTATCGCCTGCTCTGATCTAGCAGTAGTATCCCACTAATCAGACAGCACAAATACAGTGGTAATGCTAGCAACCCCAAGGCTAAGCATTTGTCTACATCTATCTGACCCCTTTGTATCGGAAAATCATCTCGCCCAAATAGTACCAAGACGGTCTCTTCTAACTGCACTCCTCTTGACACCACCTCGCTCACTAATCGACCTGCTATCAGAAACCTCAAAATCTGCCACACATCCTCTAGTGTCACTGTCATCTCCCCTGTTAGAAGATGGAAGGTCGATGTTGCTAAGCTCCATCTCTTTATCAAGGCTATCAACATCACCCGATATGCTCTCATCTCCAGAAACTACACTAAATGCAATAACCTCACTTGCTCTAGTGTTGCATGGTCTACCCCACTCATGGCCTCTATAGTTGTCGCTAGTGCCTCTTACCTCTGTTCATGTGTTCGTAATCGACCAAAATCCTGCAATCATAACATCCACCTTGTCAATTCTTTGTCACTATATTTTTTGCCTATGGGACTTTCTCTTTTCCTCTCTCTCTCTCTTCTCTTCCTACCGTCTCCCTCCCCCCCTCCCAGGCTAGGGCGGATCTGCCCCCAGCCGCGGTGCAGACCCACCTTGCACCGGGGTGGACCCGCCTTGCGTCGGGGCAGACTTGCCCCTAGCCGCAGGGTGGACCTGCCCCTAGCCTCGGGGTGGCTCTGTCCGCCGACAGGCGGCGTCGTCGTCGCTGGTCACAACAAGGCCTGCCCATCCAGCCCTAGGGCGGACCAACCCCATTTCGGGGTGGACCCGCCCGGCCCCAGGGCAAACCCACCCGACCCTGAGGGCGGAACTACCCACCAGAGGGCGTATTCGCCCCTCTAAGGGTGAATCGCCTTTTCCTCCTTCCTCGATTTTCCACCCCAATCTTTTTATTTTCTCAACTACCCATTTTTTATCCCTAACCCACCCACAAAACCCATTTTCTTACATTTTCAATAAAACATTTAAAATGCATTAAAATTACGAAAATAATGCATAGACTGTTTTGATGCTAACCTAGTGGGGCCCACCCTGCTGACTGTAGGATCGTCAGACCTTGTCTGCCCGGTGGATGATCTTGATGTCGTTATCCTACAGCATCTTCGCTCCTCGTTTTCTTTCTCTTCTCTCCTCTTCTCTCCTCTTCTCTCAACTGCTACAATGCAAATGAGGTGAGGTCATTTTTAAAATTACCCTATATTCCTTTAAACACTCTTTTTAAGGGGTATTTTTTACCCCTTATTTACCTTTTCTTCCTCTGACTAATCTCTTCCCTTCCCGGGGTCACCATTTGCACCTCGTTTGTTCGATTGACTTTGTTCAAAAATAAAACTTGCCTAATTTTTAGCGCTATTTCCAACCATACCATTTGTTTCTTCCTATCGCTAAGTCACTCAGGACCCCTATTTCTCCCCCGTCATCCTCTCAAGGGGACATACCCTTCACATTTATCCATTTTCCCTGCCATAGTCATTCCCTTGCGGAATTGGGGCATCTTCATCCATTCCCCCGCTAATTGGACAGCTTAGGTCCTCCTCTCCACGTTGGGGCATCATCTTCTGGTTACTTCCTCTATAGATTCATCTGCATTTTCTTTTCTTCGAAGCACGGTTATTCTAACGGTACTTCGAAGAGGGTAAAAATGTAGATATCTAAATTTGATCACTTCCATATGATCAAAATTGTCTACTCTATTCATCTATGTCATTAATAGTGATTAAATAATTTATTTTATCATTATTTCATTTTTTGCCTAAGGTTCTTAAAGTATGTAATTGAATAATTAAATATTTTACCTTACACCTTTTCTTCTCTAAATTAAATAAATAGGACACTTTATTTAATTTATTCATTTGATCTATTTGGATTAAAACCAATTTTTAATCCCTCTTTTTCTCTCTTGTCACATTCTCCATAATCCTCTTTTAATCCAGATTAAAAATTAATTTATTTGTGATTAGGATGTGCACCACTTAATCAAGATTAGTGTCACATCCTCCATAATCTCCCACTTGCCTATAATATCTCATTAATTATCATAATCATGTGTTTGCACAACCTTAATCAAAGTCATTAGCCACATTTGGCATACCTTTTTTGGTCAACCTTTCCACTTTCCTTTCTTGGCCTTGACTCTATTTTCCATGTGAATTTTTAATTCACATTTATTCACCCAAGGCTCCTCTCTTCCCCATGTGAATTTTTAATTCACATTTTATCATTCCAAGGTTTACCATATCCCCATGAAATTTCTAGAAGGCTTGACTTGTCACTTTACATGTGCCAAGGACTTCTAGAACCTTTGACTTGTCACTTTACATGTGTCAAGGACTTCTAGAACCTTTGACTTGTCACATCACTCACATGTGACAAATCCCCAGCTTTTTGGAAACTCTCTCTTATCTAATAGACTCTCTTAAGCATGTGAATTTTTAATTCACATTTATTTCTCCAACCACTTCCCCTTTTCCCATGGAGATTTTTGAGGAATTTTTAAATTCTTCAAATGTATCTTTCATTCTCATTTGGGGACAAGAAGTTCTTTTTTGAGGAAATCTTCTCATCCCCAAAGGTACCTACAAGGTACTTTTCCTTCATCCACATCATGTACCTCTCTTCCACATCATCCCACCCTAGGCCATCTCACATTCCACATGTCAAGATGTGAGGTATTGTGAGTCCTCAACTCACCATAGCCCTTCATCTTGGCTTTGTTGGATCAATCTCAACCGTTGAATTCTCTAGAGAATTCAAATTGTTCTATAAATACCTCCTCATTTCTCTCATTTTAGGATCAAATATTTTGCTACCAAAATCTTTCCAAATTATCATTTGTAGCATTTTAGTTTCTCCATAGAATTTTTCATCAAGCCATTTTGCATCTTGCATCCATATAACTCCATATCCATCCAAGGAGCACACAATACATCCAAAGATCAAGGGCCAACCAAGGAAGAAGTAGCATGAAAGTATAATTAATCTCAATTTATTTCATCTTTCTTTAATTTCATCAATTCCTTAGGCTAATCATTGAGGTGTCCTGTTTGTGTTACTTTCCTCTTGTTGCATTAATAATTATTTAGCATCTCATATTAGGACATAACATTTTAGGATATCACAATAAGATTTCATTCATAAAGTATGAACGCAAAGTTTCACAAATCTGCTTCAAAAAGGGCATCACTTCGTTGTAAAATGCTAAAGGTACAAATTATAATAGAAAACCCTCTTATTTATAGAAAAGAGGGAAGAGCTAATCTAGGAAATTAGTTGAGCAAAAATAGGAAATCCTAACTTTGACTAATTCAACATGTAATTTATCTCTGTGAAATTACATCTCATATTTTCGGTGTAATTACATTTGACAAAAAGACATTCTAGATGTCGCAAACTATTTACAAGATGCATAAAGGCAAGCATCAAAATTTTCAACACTGAGGATCAAGAGTCTTCATGGTTCTTTACTTTGGGCACATAAGTCTTTGTACTTCTTCTTGGTCTCCTTTATGAACGCATCATTTGGGTCGACTATGTAATCAACAAGGGTGTGAATTCTTCTGATCATCCTTCTGGTGAATGAAAGGATTTTCTTGCTTTTGTGAAGTGTGTTAAGATTATCTATGGTCAGTCTATAGCACAAATGACATGTATTGAGGCTTTGGAAAAGCTGGCATCCTCAACTTGATGCATGTCGACTTCTTTGTAGATCTTGTAAAGTCCACTGGTCGGAAGGAAAATATGGTTTTCTTCAAGAAGCTTTCCTAGCAACTCCTTGATTCCCTTTTTCTAGGATGGTACGATGTCTTTCAACATATTCATGTAATTGGTGGAGATCTTCAATAAGAGACTGGATCACCTATATTCGGTGCTTGAAGGATTCTCTTTACAAAACCTCGTAGGTCCTGATGACCAATCTCAGTTTCTTTAATTTCATCCACCTTTCATATCACCACAATTGGCAGAAAGACACCTTGATACTTGTATTTCATCTTTTCTTCTTTTTTGGAAGATGATGGAGGCTTCATGGTTGTCATCTAGAAGCAACTGGATCAAAGATGTCACCTTGAGGATCACTTGACGATATCTGGAGAGAAACCGTAAGGATGGTGAATCAACAAGCGTTAGCAAAAAAAGTAGCATTGGGAAGCATGAAGCAAGCAAATGATATTGAGCATGCGTTAACAAAGCAACTAGACATGGAAAACGATTTGGGAGTGAAGAAATGGGGTCTAGAGTGAAAATGGAGTGATTTGAAAACGTCTAAGGCAAAAATTGCCAAATGTGTAGGAGCGTTGAAAATCAGCACTCCTACACTTGGAGAAATGATTTCAGGTGTAAGGGCACTGAAAATCAATGCCCTTATATGTCTAAGATGTAAAATTGTTAAATGTGTCAAGGTGTTGAAAATCAACGCCTTGACACATTGTCTCACACTTGTGAAAAATTGGGAAAAGTGCACTTGAGTCAAAATCACCACCCTGGTCATTTTTTACTAAGTATGGGGAAAAAGTGCACAAGTGCTTATGCACCAAATTTGAAAAACTCGGAAAAGTGCACTTGAGTCAAAAATCACTACCCTAGTCATTTTTGACTAAGTATGGGGAAAAAGTGCACAAGCGCTAAAAATCAACGCTTATGCACCAAATTTGAAAAACTTGGAAAAGTGCACTTGAGTCAAAAATCACCACCCTGGTAATTTTTGGCTAAGTATGGAACTCAGTGTAAGGGCACTAAAAATCAGCACCCTTGCACCAAGCTGACTTTTCACTTAAGTGCATAGGCGGCAGTGCTGAAAAATCCCGCCTTTGAACTTTTTATACTTGGACAAATTTCTTCAAAATGTTAGAGCGCTTTTTTTTGGAGCTTTTGCACTTTTCACAATTTCACTTAGTATAAATAATGAGAGTTTTCGAAGATACTCATTTCGAAGGTCTTCGCTAGACGAACACAGAGGGATGCTCAAATGGGTTTTTTGAGACTTTGGAATGCACTTTGAGGTGGATTGAAAATTGCCTCATTTTGTGTGCTTGAACATCACGAACCTATGAAACAGACAAATTTCATAGGGGGTTATCTGTGGATCGAGCGCTGCTAGATTCCATGATAACACATTGCTAACACCTACAACACTGAGAATGTGATCTGCTAGGAATACATAATGGCGAGGACAATTACAGAGCTCCAGATTATCAACGTTTTTAGAATGGATTTGAGCTCTTCCACTTATTGAACTTTGCACAACCTCCATGGCTTTAGGTTTGTATGTTCATCTGTGGAAATTATATGTGTTGATGTTCTTATGGCGTCCTTGTTCAAAAACCTATTAATAGTTTTTTGAGAGTTCCACTTATCATAAAAAATTAAAATGCATATTATCATATAAAACCAAGGATTGGAAAATGTAATTCCATGCGATGGAGAAGTTGGGCCACACTAAAGGAATGGGATCTTGTATTACATTGAAGGAAACCTAAAATGGAGGAAGGCGAATGAAGTAAATCCATTAAATGTAGAAACGACTCATGTGGAGACATTATTTTATGAAAAATAGGATAAAAGATAGACCGTGTTGGTTGGGATTAGATATTCCAACACTATCTCCATCCTGTTCCATTCCATTATTAGTTGTTGCCCCTTCTTAATAGGATCCATTTTTGGATGGAGCGATAGGAGCTCATGCCTCAATTGACCAATAGACTTTGAATGCTTCTAAGAAACTAAAGCTTGCATAACTTAATGATAAATGGTTGTATTATATATTTTATTATTTTATTACTTAATGTAGATTTTTTGTCATGGAAACCACTATTTTAGTAGTCAGGTCAATGGATTATGGAAATCGCCATTTTAGTAGTCAAGTTAGAGGAATTTTTAGCCAGCATAAAATTTGGTGTTTTTGTTTTCCCAATTGACTCATAACGTTTTTTTCTTTGCACATTGGTTTATTATCATTTTCCAACATTTTTGTGCAAGTCTCAGTCCTGTACACAATGAGTACAAACAAAGAAAAATCTTTTTTGATTGAATAACATGCTCGAAATGAAACCTTATGTGTACAATATTTGTTTTAAAGAAGTAATTTTAGGAGTAATATTTGGTCGTATAAAGGAAACTTTTATGTCACTTTGTAATGTCATATACAATTTTGCAATTGAGAGGAGCTTAATTTAGTTGTTTAATGCACTACAAACAGATTTCAAAGTTTACAATGGGTTATTTAATTTAATTTTGGTAAATTTTAATTTTATTTTAGCTTTAATTTATAATGGATGGATTTGAATTGATTTAAATTGAGTTTATAGTAGAATTTTTTCATTGTTTTATTTAAGATAATATGGACAGATATCAAAATTTAAGAGTGGGGTTAAATTAAATTTAATATAATTAATATTGGTTTTAATTCTGAAGAATTTTTTTGTCTTTAATATATAGATTTGAATTTAATTTAAATCAAGATTATAGTAAAAATTTATTAATGTTCCATTGGTTTATTTAATGAGTGGTGTGATATTTAATTTAATTAAATTAAACTTGGTTTGTAAATTAGTAATTATTTTATTGATAAAAGATAAATCAAAAAGATCAAATGAAATTGTTTAACATCACAAAAAAATCAAATATAAATCACAAAAAAAATTATTAAAAAAAATCAAAGATAAATCACAAAGAAAACTCAAAGAAAATTAATAGAAAAATAGAAATCCAAATCAAAGAGATTTGATCAAAAAACTCAAAAGGAAAAATCAAAGAAAAATCAAAATCAAAATAAAATAAAAAATTGATAGAAAATCAAAATCAAAATGAAAGGGATTTTATGAGAAAGATAAATCACAAATATTTTAAAGGGATAGATTTTAATTTAAATTATGGATAGTATTCAATTAGGGTTAGTATTAGGGTTCAATCAGGGTTAAGATTTAATTAAGGCTAATGTATATTAGCATTCAATTAGGGTTCTAGGGTGAGGCTTGTATTATAAATCTTGGGGTTAGGGTTATAGTTCGGGTTCAAATAGAGTTATAATCAAAGTTAGATTTGGTATTCAATTAAAGGGTTAGGAATGACGACCAATTAGGGTTAGGATCCAATTAGAGTTACAGTTATAGTTATCATTTAATTAGTGTAAGGGATAATGTTAGGGTTAGGATTAAATTAGTGTTTAAAGTTAGGGTTAGAGTTTAATTAGGCTTAGGGTTAGGGTTCAATTAAGGTTAGAATTTAATTAGGATTATGGTTAGAGTTTAATTAGGGCTACAGTTAGGGCTACAATTAGGACTAGGGTTAGGATATAATTAGGGATAAATTCCAATTAGGTTTATGGTTGGGTATAATTATGGTTAGAATTCAATTAGGATTAGGTTACATTAGTGTTCAAATAGGTTAACAATCAATTAAAGTTAGGATTGAGATTATAGTTCAATTAAGGTTAGAGTTAGGATTAGGTTCACAGTACAATTAGGGTTACAATTCAATCTAAGTTCAATTAGGGTTAGCGTACAAACAAGGTTAGGATTTAATTAGTGTTCCTATAAATTAGTGTTCAATTAGGGTTAAGCATCAATTAGGGCTAAGCTGAGGGTTCAATTAGTATTATGATTTTATGATAAAGCTTGGGGTTAGGGTTATAATTAGGGTTCAAATAGGGTTATAATTAGAGTTATGTTTAGTATTCAATTAAAGGATTAGGATTGGGGATCAATTAGGGTTAGGACTCAATTAGAGTTAGGGTTATAGTTAGGATTCAATCAACATAACTTGGGTTAGTGCTAAGGTTGGGATTAAAATCATGTTCAAAATTAGGGTTAGAATTCAATTAGGATTAGGGTTAGGGTTAAGGTTAAATCAGGGCTAGATTTTAATTAGGGTTAGTATTAGGATTCAATTATGGATCTGTTTAGTTAGGGTTTAATAAGGGTTGGGTTTATGGTTAGGGTTAAATCACGATTAAGATTTAATTAGGGCCAATGTATATTAGCATTCAATTAGGGTTAGGGTGAGGTTCGTATGATAAATCTTGGGGTTAGGGTTATAGTTAGGGTTCAAATAGGGTTATAATCAAATTTAGGTTTAGTATTCAATTAAAGGGTTAGGAATGAAAACTAATTAAGGTTAGGATCTAATTAGAGTTACAGTTATAGTTATCATTTAATTAGTGTAAGGGATAATGTTAGGGTTAGGATTAAATTAGTGTTTAAAGTTAGGGTTAGAGGTTAATTAGGGTTAGGGTTAGGGTTCAATTAAGGTTAGAATTTAATTAGGATTATGGTTAGAGTCTAATTAGGGCTACAGTTCAGGCTAGGGCTAGGATATAATTAGGGATAGAGTCCAATTAGGTTTATGGTTAGGGTATAATTATGGTTAGAATTCAATTAGGATTAGGTTACTTTAGTGTTCAAATAGGTTAACAATCAATTAAAGTTAGGATTGAGATTAGAGTTCAATTAGGGTTAGAGTTAGGATTAGGTTTATGGTACAATTAGGGTTACAATTCAATCTAAGTTCAATTAGGGTTATGGTACAAACAAGGTTAGGATTTAATTAGTGTTTTTATAAATTATTGTTCAATTAGGGTTAAGCATCAATTAGGGCTAAGTTGAGGGTTCAATTAGTATTATGATTTTATGATAAAGCTTGGGGTTAGGGTTATAATTGGGGTTCAAATAGGGTTATAATTAGAGTTATGTTTAGTATTCAATTAAAGGGTTAGGATTGGGGATCAATTAGGGTTAGGACTCAATTAGAGTTAGGGTTGTAGTTAGGATTCAATCAACATAACTTGGGTTAGTGCTAAGGTTAGGATTAAAATCATGTTCAAAATTAGGGCTAGAATTCAATTAGGATTAGGGTTAGGGTTAAGGTTAAATCAAGGTTAGATTTTAATTATGGTTAATATTAGGATTCAATTATGGATCTGTTTGGTTAGGGTTTAATAAGGGTCAGGTTTATGGTTAGGGTTCAATCACGATTAAGATTTAATTAGGGCTAATGTATATTAGCATTCAATTAGGGTTAGGGTGAGGTTCGTATGATAAATCTTGGGGTTAGGGTTATAGTTAGGGTTCAAATAGGGTTATAATCAAATTTAAGTTTAGTATTCAATTAAAGGGTTAGGAATGAGGACTAATTAAGGTTAGGATCCAATTAGAGTTATGTTATAATTATCATTTAATTAGTGTATGGGATAATGTTAGGGTTAGGATTAAATTAGTGTTTAAAGTTAGGGTTAGAGTTTAATTAGGCTTAGAGTTAGGGTTCAATTAAGGCTAGAATTTAATTAGGATTATGGTTAGAGTCTAATTAGGGCTACTGTTCGGGCTAGGGCTAGGATATAATTAGGGATAGAGTCCAATTAGGTTTATGGTTAGGGTATAATTATGGTTAGAATTCAATTAGGATTAGGTTACTTTAGTGTTCAAATAGGTTAACAATCAATTAAAGTTGGGATTGAGATTAGAGTTCAATTAGGGTTAGAGTTAGGATTAGGTATTTTTGGTACAATTAGGGTTACAATTCAATCTAAGTTCAATTAGGGTTATGGTACAAACAAGTTTAGGATTTAATTAGTGTTCAATTAGGGTTAAGCATCAATTAGGGGTAAGCTGAGGGTTCAATTAGTATTATGATTTTATGATAAAGCTTGAGGTTAGGGTTATAATTTGGGTTCAAATAGGGTTATAATTAGAGTTATGTTTAGTATTCAATTAAAGGGTTAGGATTGGGGATCAATTAGGGTTAGGAATCAATTAGAGTTAGGGTTATAGTTAGGATTCAATCAACGTAACTTGGGTTAGTGCTAAGGTTAGGATTAAAATCATGTTTTGAATTAGGGTTAGAATTCAATTAGGATTAGGGTTAGGGTTAAGGTTAAATCAGGGTTAGATTTTAATTAAGGTTAGTATTAGGGTTCAATTATGGATTTGTTTGGTTAGGGTTTAATAAGGGTCAGGTTTATGGTTAGGCTTCAATCATGGTTAAGATTTAATTAGGGATAATGTATATTATAATTCAATTAGGGTTAGGGTGAGGTTCGTATGATAAATCTTGGGGTTAGGGTTATAGTTAGGGTTCAAATAGGATTATAATCAAATTTAGGTTTAGTATTCAATTAAAGGGTTAGGAATGGGAACCAATTAAGGTTAGGATCCAATTAGAGTTACGTTATAGTTATCATTTAATTAGTGTAAGGGATAATGTTAGGGTTAGGATTAAATTAGTGTTTAAAGTAAGGGTTAGAGTTCAATTAGGCTTAGGGTTAGGGTTCAATTAAGGTTGGAATTTAATTAGGATTATGGTTAGGGCTACACTTAGGGATAGGGCCACAATTAGGGCTATGGTTAGGGCTAGGGTTAGGGTATAATTAGGGTATAATGTAACCCTAATCTTAATGCTAATCCTAACCCTAATCCTAAACTACTCTTAATGTTATCCCTAACCCTAATTTTGATGCAAACTCTAACCCTCATCCTAATGTTAACCATATTTCTAACCCTAACTATATCTCTTAACCCTAACCATAAGCTTAACTATATCTCTAGCCCTAATCCTAATCTAAACCCTAAACCTAACTATATCTCTTAACCCCAATCTAACCATAATCCTAACCCTAAACTTGATCAAGAACATAACTATAACCCTAATCCTAATAACCTTAACCCCAATTATTACTCCAACCCTAACTATATCTCTTAACCCTAAACTTGACCCTAAACCTAAATGTAACCCTAATCATAATTCTAAACCTAACCCTATTCCTAAACTATTCTTCATGCTAATCCTAACCTTATTTTGATGCAAACCCTAACCCTCATCCTAATGTTAAACATATTTCTAACCCTAACTATATCTCTTAACCCTAACCATAAGCTTAACTATATTTTTAGCCCTAATCCTAACCTAAACCCTAAACCTAACTATATCTCTTAACCCTAACCTAACCATAATGCTAACCCTAAACTTGATCGAGAACATAACTATAATCCTAATAACCTTAACCCCAATTATTACCCCAACCCTAACTATATCTATTAAACCTAAACTTGACTGCAAACCTAAAGGTAACCCTAATCCTAATGCTAACCCTAACCCTAATTTTGATATGAACCCTTACCCTCATCATAATTTTAACCGTATTTCTAACCCTAACAATATCTCTAGCCCTAATCCTAACTATATTTGTTAACCCTAAAGGTGATCCAAAACATAACTATAACCCTAATCGTGATAACCTTAACCCTAATTATTACCCCAACCCTAACTATATTTGTTAACCCTAAAATTAACCCTAAACCTAATTGTAACCCTAATCCTCATGCTAACCCGAACCCTTATCCTAAGCTAATCTTGACGATAACCCTAACCCTAATTTTTATGTTGTATTAACGTGAATTTGCACCCCTACTGTAAATCCCCTTTTTTCCCTTTAACACCTTAGAAAATCAAAAGCGAAGGTTTAATTCCACTTAAGCCCACTGCTTTCAGTCCACTTGGTGCCTTGTTTGTGTGTTGGTGGGGGCGTTTCTGTCAGAGATGCTCGTGCAACACGTAGACATTTACATGGTGCGCTTATGTCCCTGGCAGATTCCTATGGCTGAGTAACATCCCTGCTCGGCTAGCTAGCCTGAATATGGTTGTTTTTCATCCATCTCTTCATAATCTTCACTCTCTCATCCATTGCTCTATTCAACAAAAGTTTGGATAGAGTTTGGCAAGATCTTGAGTCACTTTCTCCACCATTTTCATCCATTTTCAAGCTTTGTAGTAGCATTCTTCACTCCATTGTAGCAACTCAATACTCCATCACTTCGACAAGGTGAGTATAGGACATACACTGTGGCAACAAAGGCTTGAGTCCCTATCGTTCGCTCCTCCACAAGCCTTGAGCACTTTGGACAGAGGTGGTAAGCTCCTCCCTTCTCTCCTTTTTCTTTGATCGGGTAAGCACGTACTGCTTGTAGTGTTTTGTGTTTAAGTAGCTTGTAGTTCATTTCCTTTATCATTATTTTTACTATTCCAAACTTGGCTGTCCATGGAGGTGGAAACACCAAGACGGGGGTTTGACTAAGGCAGGCCCCTATACAGCCCCAACAACTTCTCCCTTCCTTGTGTGTAGGTGGATAGAGCTCGGAGCAAGCTAGCGACGAGAGCATTCTATGAGATCATCTTCGTCACCTTGGTGGTAATACATTTCCTTTATCGCATTTGTATTTTCTTTTCTCTCATCTTAATCTCATTTTATTGCTTTAAACATCTCTAGACTAGGCTGATAGTCCCCTTTCTCGAGTTAGAATATTGTCTTTTCTGTTCTCTGGTCATATGGATGCCAGCGCACCTGTGAAACGCCAGCGTGTCACACTATCGTCCCGAAACCATGCTTCTGTCTTCAGACAGAGAACTTCTTGAGACATGAGTCTGACTCTAAAGGTCGGCTCACTTAGCCTCCTACCAACTTTTGGGATTGCAAGATGATCGAAGGACACATAGTCCTCATCATTCTCATCCTCTTCATCCTAACTACCCTTTAAGCTGAGGTGGGTTAGGGTAGCCTTTCCGCTTTTGGTCTTTCGTGACCTAGGGCCTTGCAGTGGGTGGTCCCCCTCTCTCACATTTTTGGTGAACCCGACGTGAACCAACGTCTATCCTTTTGTTGATGTTCTAAACTTCTTCTCTTATACCCCTGGGTTGTCATACCATCGTGAGTTGTGAAATTTTATGAGCTTCACGACCCAGTCTATGACCTCTAGACATATTGTTAGAAGAATTTTGCGACACCTTCTGATTGACAAGACGAAGGTCTCCTCTAGCTTCACTACCGACCTTTTCTCTAGTTTTGCAGTTGGGTTGTCTGTAGAAGAGCAAGTATCACGAGGTGAACTTAGGTTTCTTTACGAAACTGATCACGTCTCTACTCCTCCTACATCGCCGACCGCTTCATCTATAGACGAGCATGAGTTCGTCTGTATCCCTTCCGAGTACGTCGTTAGTCTCGGTAAAGGGTTAGTTAGGTGCATTATAAAATCACCTAGAAGGCAACCCGAAGTTGGCTCGGGCTACTAAAGTGATCAGTGAAATAAGATACATGGTGGAAAAGGATTGGATAGGTGTATAACTCTTGGCTAGTCTCGTCGATCTGGCCAAAGCATGTGACCCCTCGGGCCTTAGTCACACAATACAAGGTGGCCTCTTCGAGGAATGCGAGAGGCAGCTAAATATTTCAATGCCTCCTATATCCATGTACATGACTAACACGGTCCCTTCGGTCAATATACCTTCTACTTCTGAAAATTTGGATACCGTCAAAGTAAATAGAACCCTTTGGGTTTCCACTTCACCCCTTTTGTCGCCTCCGATGGTGGAGGATTCGGCGGAATGATGGGTGGAGGTGGCATTGGTAGAGGTGGTGGTGGTGGAAGTCATGGTGGTGGCTTCGACTCTAGCGGTGGCTTTGGCGGAAGTCACATTGGTGGCGGCAACATCGGTGTCGGCTCTAGCGATGGTCATGTTGTTAGCACTAGCGGAGTTCACACCAGTGGTGGCAGTTCTAGTGGTAGTCACAACGGTGGTTCTGGTAGTGATCTCAGCGACCCTCTTTCTTCTAATGACCCTATCCTGAATACTCTTCTTCAGAATATGGGGAAGATGCAAAACTAGTTGGCAAACCTGTCACCCGAAGTTGGCTCAAGCTGCTAAAGTGATCAGTGAAATAAGATACATGGTGGAAAAGGACTGGATAGGTGTAGAACTCTTGGCTAGTCTCATTGGTCTGGCTGAAGCATGTGACCCCTCAGTCATTAGTCGCACAATACGAGGTGGCCTCTTCGAGGAACGCGAGAGGCAGCTAAAGATGTCGATGCCTCCTATATATGTGTACATGACTAACACGGTCCCTTCAGTCAATATACCTTCTACTTCTAAAAGTTTGGATATCGTCAAAGTAAACAAGAACCCTTTGGGTTTCCACTTCACCCCTTTTGTCGCCTCCGATGGTGGAGGATTTGGCGAAATTATCGGTGGAGGCTTTGGCAGAGGAAACTTTGGAAGTGGAGGTGGCATTAGCAGAGGCAGTGTTGGTGGAAGTCATGGTGGTGGCTTCGGCTCTAGCAGTGGCTCCGGCGAAAGTCACACTGGTGGCGGCAACATCGATGTTGGCTCTAGCGGTGGTCATGCTGGTGGCGTTGGTAGAGGTCACACCGGTAGTGGCGGTTCTAGTGGTAGTCACGACGGTGGTTCTAGTAGTGATCTCAGCTGCCCTCTTTCTTCTAACGACCCTATCCTCAATACTCTTCTTCAAAATATGGGAAAGATGCAAAACCACCTGGCAAACCTATCTCAGGCCTCAGCTCAACCTATCTTTCAACCTTTCTCCCGACACATCCCGTTGTCGGTTACTATTCTAAACACTCCATTCCCGCTAGGGATGGGGATTCCCAAATTTGAGAAATATGGTGGTAAAGGGGACCCGCAAACACACATGGGTGATCCCACAATACCGGTTTACAATTTTTGGGCAAATTGGACACCAAACTAATTTTTTTAAACTAAATCTTCACTTTCGGGCTCCTATAGCGACTAAAACGTGAGGAATTTGAAGATAATGAAAACTAGTGATTTGTGAAATTTTGTTTATAGATTCTAAATATATTTTTTTCAATTTTTTTGGAATCAGATTGCACTTATTTTTCCATCTCCTTTGAAAACTAGTTTTTTTTTAAATCAACATTTTAAGGAGTGACGCTCACTATATACAACATAATTTTTTTTGTATGAAGGATAAAATTCTAATTTTATCGAATTTAGATTTGTAACTACGATATCTAGTACTTTCATTTGGTTTTATAGTGTTTTATTGAATATTTTTTCCTCAATCAAGTTTTGAAGTCAAACCAATTACAATTCAGACATAGGCGGATTGTATACAACATAACTTTTTTTGTACGTATTGAAATTCAAATTTTATTTTTTAATGGATCAAGGACATCAATACCTAGTCCGAACATATTTTTTTAAATTTTATTTTGATAATATTCTATTTTTCCACATGTGCAGAACAAAGAGCTTGATTTTTGTTGAAAAACCTATTTTTAATAAAACTAAAAAATCACATACATAATAAAACCAAAATATATTAAAATTATATTTGTTGGATAGCTCGTTCCAAGGAATACCATCTTCCAATTGGTTCTATGAAGTCTCCTCCATTTTCATCCTCGGCCTGAGCTTCAAAGGGAAAAAATCCGGACATTTTTTGTGTCGGAGGGTGGGAAGATGGGAAAAGGGGGGTTCGAATGAACCTAAGGGGTTCACTTGAACCAGGGTTTGAGCAAACCCCCTTCCCACAATGGGAAACACAGGTTCCCACATGCAAATCGAACCTCTTTTGGGTTCATTCGAGCCTAGAGTTTGCTCAAACCCCCCAAAATAATTTTTTTTTGAATGGGTCAGTTTTTGGAAGTTTGACTTCCTCATTCGAATTGTAAACCACTTTTGTGGGTTCACCCACATGTCCGCCTTTAACGCCCTATGCATGGATTTATTCCATCATGATGCATTGATGGATAAACTATTTCCCTGATCCCTTAAAGATACAACACTGGATTGGTATTGTTCTTTGCTCGATAACTCCATCTTAACATTCGATCAGCTTGTGAACCAATTCTTGCGACAGTTCCAAGCCAATAACAGACCGAAGATGGCCTTCTCAGACCTTGTTTGGTGCAAACAAGGGGAAAATGAAAAGATTAAGGACTTTATAGCGTGCTACCAAGCACTCTTCTCACATATCTCATATCCATTACCCGACTCTGATGTACAGGTCTTCATAGGGAATTTACAGAGACACTGGCAAGAGAAATTCACCCTCATGAAGTATCCCTCTTTCGCACATCTATGTGCGGCTCTATGAGAATACCAGTAGACGGTGGTTCAGTTTGGGGGTTCCTCCTTGCGCTCCCATTCTCAAGGAAGATCTATCGTATTGATTTCCAGGAAAGGGAAATTTGTTGCGAATGTAGTAGCCGTTGTAGCCTCAGACATGACCGAAAATTTATGAAAGTATCAGAATCCTATTCTTCCATCTTGGAGAAGTTGTTGAAGGATAAGATACTTACCCTGCCACCTCCTAAACCGATTAGAGAACCATACCCTAGCTGGTATGAGGAAAACACATATTGTCAGTACCATCAAGTTAATGGACATGATACTGAACGCTGCATGCACCTGTGTCATGAGATACAGGACCACATCGAGGACGGTACTATCCGCCTTGATGGGAGTAAACACAACACGAAAAAATCAGTGGCAAAATCTAATCATGATTTGTAGATATACATGGATCTGTTTCCATCACATTCTACTAACATGATTATCGGTCCCACTAATTCGACTTCTCACCCTGAGGCGTATGTTAACATGGTTACTATTACTCCCTCTCCTCGTCTTGCAATCGGCTCGCCAAATGTTCCAAAAAACAACAAACCTTATCCATTTTATATTCCCACTCGTCTCAATGGCAGCATTGTGACAGGGATCCTAGTCGACCCCGCAAGTAGAGTGAATGTCATAACAGAGGAGACGTTACTCTTGAATTCCCTACAAAGGGAAGAGTATGAAAAGACCAAATCCATCATTCGTACACATGATGGACTTTCTCTTAAACTTATGGATATATAATGTTGTCCTTCCTAGTTGGACCTAAGACTGTAGACATAGTCTTCGATGTCATTCCCAAGTCGGACCTGTTTAGAGTGAAGCTAGGCATACCTTGGTTGGCTTCCATGAATGGGATCGCCTCTGTGGTGCATAAGTGTCTTAAGTTTTCCCACGAAGGTGTCGTGCATGTAGTGCATGACACTGGATATCAACATGTGGTATCTCGTGGAGGATATTTGTTGGATCACTTTTGGCCCACTCCAGTCGGTCCACTCCCACAAAGGACGAACCTACTCTACAAGAACTATGTGAAGTACAAAATTGGAAGTAAGGGATAGCCAAAGTTGACTCTTCCTATAGTTGAGCAACCTATTTCCTCCTCCTCCCGAAAAGGGAAGGAGAAGCTCGCTCCTTCTCGGGTTGAATCATCCATTCCCCTCTCTTGGGAGGAGTATTGGATGAACAAGCTCGGGCTCTGCCCACTAAGTCCAATGATGCCTCCTTGGCTAAGGCCCAAGATTAGGATATCGAATCTCCCTAATGGGTCTCTAGGGCCTTGGTATTATTTGTATGGTAGAAAAAGGCTTGCAGAGAGAGTTCGCCCCTCGACCTATTCATGTTCCCCCGAACAGAAAAGGGCCCACCTCTATGGTGGTAGAGATGACTCCTCCCGTCATTCCTGAACCTACCTCTTCTACTCCCATTCAGGAGTCTTCCCTTCCATTGGAAATAGTCGTGGAGGACACTCCCATGGCTGAGTAGGATCCTTTCGTCCCTTCAGTAGTTTCGGTTTATGGTTCGAAGAGCCATAGAAACCACCTTGTGTGCGAGCGTAATCACCAGCGAAAGGTGCTCCTAGCTGAGCAAGCCTCCTTATAAAAGAAGGAGGAGGAGAAGGTCACACCTCCTGCGTTGTATTCCTCTCCCCCCTCCTTTTTTCCTTGTTCAACCTATTTTCGTACCTCTTTCGACTCCTGTTGTGAGTGCACCTACACCTGGAAGGGTCCAAGTGTTTATTGCTCCTTTTGTGGAGCCACCCCTACTGAATTTCATTCCAGATGTCTTGCCTTTTCCAAAGCCCATGGACATGGTGAATACTTCAATGGTGTCCATTGTGGTTCTTTCCTCTTCTCCCTCGATCCTTGCTTCGTCTGTGGGGAGTTCACCTCCTCCAATGAAGAAGAAGGTAGAGTGTGGTCCCTCCATCAATGGAAGACACAAGAAAAGTCCACCTTCCCCAAAAGGTGGCCCCAAATTGACTTGTTTTGTCTTAGTCACAGAACCAGTCTCGACCTCCCCCGAGTTTGTCACTACTCCTGAGTCACTTGGTGAGCCTAGCAGTGAACCTTGGGTGTAGAATCCTCCATCCGCTAAGGTAAAACATGGCACTCATGTTAAGTGCATGTTTAACTCACTGGATGAAGTTCCGACCCTATCAGCAATCTTCGCTAGGTCGTGGACCCTAGACCCAAAAGAGCTAAGTGATGGAGACCTTACAGGTCCCTCTGGCTTAGCCCTTGTTGTGGGAGGATCGGAAGCTCCTCCTGTTAACATTACCTCGTTGCAGGCTCGTCATCCTTCCTACGATGATCTAGAGTAGGAATTTGATGACCTCTTGGTTGACTAGTGTTAGGGGGAGACCCTCTTCTTGATCTTTAGATTAGATATGTGTGTGTGTCATGTCATGTGTGCCCTCGTGATCGTGCTCTATGTGTCTGGATGACCCTCATCACCCTTGTTGGTGTGTGGATACAAGTGTGGTGTTTGTGTTGTACACCTTCCTCTATACGTATCTACATTCTTCTATGTTTGTGACTAACTTTCGGTAAATTGGGGACGATGCAAAGTGTCAGGAGCATTTAGGCCTCCTTCCATGTTGACCCAATTTTTTATTTTACTTTGTCTTCTTGTGCATTCCTCACATGGTCTGATATAGTAGGGGGTTGATGGCAGTTAATTTATATACTATTATTATACTTATACATATATTTATGAAGTAGTTCTGACCCCGAAATATTAGGCTACCCTTGTGTCATTTGTATGTGTTCCCATTTTTTTTACTTTTCTCTTTATCTTTCTCTCTTCTTTGCTTGAGTTATCCCTCTCATGTGTGACAATGTTACTTCTACATTTCATGATATTTTAAAAACGCATTCGTTGCCAAACGAATCTTTTTTTGAAAACCCTTCACACACTTCCTTATTAGAATTATATTCTCCACTTGAAACCCTAGCAGAATGTGTTTCCTTCATCATGGGTTCATACAAAAAGGACATGGGAATCCTCCTCTGAAGTGGGAATGGTCGTATTCTTCCCCTCACGCGAGCACATCTCCTTCCTTTCGAATTCCTTGATGAAGTGAACATCTTTCAAAAGGATTCCTTGATAATGAATCGATTCGAGAAGGAAGACATTAGCTTTTGAATAGTGAGTCCCTTGAGTGGACCCCTCTTTTTCACGTTGGGTTCCTAAGGGACCCCTTCAAAAATCTTCAACAAGTTCTATGGCGTCTAGTTTAGGGGCAACCCAACTAGACCGGTCTTACATATTCACGTTGGGTCCGAGGGCAGCCTAACTAGAGCGATTTCACATTTTCATGTCTAGTCTGAGGGCAACCTGACTAGACTTTACCTTTCAATCAACACGTCCCTTGAGTGGACCCTCCTTCCTTTTGAAGGGTTCCTGAGGGACGCCTTTAAAAGCAATGGTCTGCGTGACTTTTTGTTCACTGGCCTATGCGGTCACTTCCTAATGTGTTCTATCTGCGGGTAAACATGTCACCATCTCTGACTCTACAGATTCCCATCTACTCGGTCTCCCTTATGTGAGATTTCTTGGGGGATACCTTGCTTGCAGGTTTGTGGGTCTATAGGGTGCGTTTCTTGGTTTCCTTCATGTGAAAGTTCTTAAAGGATAACCCCCCATACAAGACCGTGAAATTGTAAGGCACTTTCCTACTTTAGCTTTGTGGTTCCGCGAAACTATGAAGTCCTCTCCTGTACTTCCGAGTTCACCAAACCGTGCTCTACTTCCTTGTCGGTTCAGGTATACATCTCTTACTCTACTACTTTCTTACTACTCTACTTTACCGAAACACTCATCAGTACTCATTCTCGCTAAAGTAGGGGCAAAATTTATTAACGTGAATTTGCACCCTTACTGCAAATCCCCTTTTTGCGCTTTAACACCTTAGAAAACCAAAAGGAGAGGTTTAATTCCACTTAAGCCCGTTGCTTGCAGTCCACTTGATGCCTTGTTTGTGTGTCGGTGGGGGTGTTTCTGTCAAAGACACTCGTGCAGTGCGGAGACGACTCCACGTGCACAGACGCTCGTGCGGCACAGAGATGAATGTGCGACGTGCAGACATCCGTGCGACATGCTTACATCCCTGGCAAATTCCTACGGCTAAGATAGTAGAGATGTTACACTTTTGATTGGAAGTCAAAGAGTAACATCCCTCCTCGACTGACCGACCTAAATATGGTCGTTTTTCATCCATGTCTTCATAATCTTCACTCTCTCATCCATTTCTCTCTTCAACAGAAGTTTGGATAGAGTTTGGCAAGATCTTGAGTAACTTTCTCCACCATTCTAATCCATTTTCAAGCTTTGTAGCAGCATTCTTCACTCCATTGCAACAACTCAATACTCCATCACTCTGACAAGGCGAGTACAGGACATACATTGTGGCAATAAAGGCTTGAGTCCTTCTCGTTCGCTCCTCCACAAGCCTTGAGTTATTTGGACGGAGGCAATAAGATCCTCCCTTCTCTCCTTTTGCTTTTGATCGGGTAAGCACATACTGCTTGTAGTGTTTTGTGTTTACGTAGCTCGTAGTACATTTCCTTTATCATTATTTTTACTATTCTAAACTTGGTTGTCCATGGAGGTGGAAACACCAAGATGGGGGGGTTTGACTGAGGCAAGCCCCTATACAGCCCCAACAACTTCTTCCTTCCTTTTGTGCAAGTGGATAGAGCTTGGAGCAAGCTGGTGAGGAGAGCATTATGTGAGATCATCTTCCTCACCTTGGTGGTAATACATTCCTTTTATCGTATTCGTATTTGCTTTTCTCTCATATTAATCTCATTTTATTGTTTTAAACGTCTCTAGACTAGGTTGATAGTCCCCTTTCTCGAGTTAGAATCTTGTATTTTCGGTTCTCTGGTCTTACATATGCCAACGCACTTATGAGACGTCAGTGCGTCTCGTTGTCATCCCCAAACTGTGCTTTTGTCTTCAAAAAGAGTGTTGCCTGAGACACGAGTCTGACTCTAAAGGTCGGCTTGCTTAGCCTCCTACCAAATTTCGGGATTGCAGGGTGATTGAAGGACACATAGTCCTCATCATTCTCATCATCTTCATCCTAACTACCCTTTAAGCTGAGGTGGGTTAGGGCAGCCTTTCTGCTCTTGGCCTTTCGTGACCTAGGGCCTTGCAATGGGAGGTCCCCCTCTCTCACAAATGCAAACCATGTCTCTCATCCTAATATTAACCCTACCTACAATCCTAACTATATATTAACTCTAACCCTAACCCTAACTATATTTGTAGACCTAACCCTAACCTTAACTATATCTCTTAACTTTAACCATAACCCTAACTCTAACCTTAACTATATCTCTTAACCTTATTTCTAACCCTAACTATATCTCTTAACCATAACCCTAACCCTAACTATATCTCTAGCCCTAATCCTAACCTGAATCGTAAGTCTAACTATATCTCTTAACCCCAACCTAACCATAATCCTAACCCTAAACTTGACCCAAAACATAACTATAACCTTAATCTTGATAACCTTAACCCCAATTATTACTCCAACCCTAACTATATCTATTAACCCTAAACTTGACCTTAAACCTAATTGTAACCCTAATCCTCATGCTAACCCAAACCCTAATCCTAAGCTAATCTTGATGATAATCCTAACCCTAATTTTGATGCAAATCATGTCTCTTATATTATAATAATTTAATTTAAAATTAAAAAATTAAAAAATAATTTATTTAAGATATTACAAATTGCATCGTGACTGCTACTAGCATATATATATTTAATAATATATATAAAATATGTCAAGAAACATCTTTCTCAAAAGACTTATTCAATTTTTATGTGAAATTTTGAGTCCAAAAAGTAATTAGGCATTTCAATCAAATGATTGACATCAAACCTGGGATATCATTCATGCTCATGGGTTCACCGAGAAATCAACCTGAATAGCGAAGACCATACAATCTTATTCCTGTGACAACCATCCATTTGAACAAAATATTAAACCACAGTATATTCAAGTTTATTAAGACTTGAAAACAAATTTTAGTATTTCAAATTTGTCTTCAGATAACTGTTCAAAAAATATAGAAATGATATCTGAGAAGAATCAAAAAGAACCTAAATATCCATTATCAAAAAGATTGTCTCAAATTCTCAAGGCTTCAATGCCAATGCCAAACCAATTTTGGCATTCTTTTCCAGAGCCTTGGTGTCAACTTCTCCAGATATGGTAATGAGGGATTTGGGCCTCCATTCATGCTGAAAAAGCGCACCAAGTTTGCCCTGATTGTTAACTCGGATTTTCATCGTGGACAGACGATCAATGGGATGAGAACTCCCCACAGTAAAAGTATTCTCATTTTTCGAAATCTTGTGGGTAATTTCAGCAGCGACTGAGGTCTTTGTAACAGGGTTAACAAGATGAATGTAAGATGCCTTCACAGTATCTCCCTTGTCAGTCCTATGACAATAAGACCAATATAGTTGAAGTAGGTTTATTTCTAAACTTGTTGAGATAAAATCCTATGTCAATATAAACTTCTGTAGGAAGGATGCCAACAAAATGAATACATGTTAAATACATGAAGAGAGAATAAGGTCAAATGTATACAATATGACAGCTGCAGAGAATTCTGGCTTTGAGACACCCACGCCTGCACTGTACTTTGTAAATGTTCCAGAGGCTGTGTCAAATGCCAACTCCCCGCCGAGTGAATATTCAGCTGTGCCAAGTGCCCCTGAGAACTCCACAATAGGAGTAGGTGCCAAGCCAATGCTTGAACTCAGCCCAACATTATCATGAAGGTACTGCAAGTCAACCTGACATAAACAATACATAAGTAACTTATAATTGAACAGTCAGAAATTTCAGAAAACTGGAGAAAAACAAAGTTCTCTAATAACACAGCTTGAAAATTTTATTACACAGTCTCCTAAAGAGTAATTGGTTTGTGTGAGATTCAACAGGTGTGTCTTTATTTCTCATCATTGGAAAGAGGAACTCACCTTGCCAGACTTCTGATCTGGTATTTTGAAGCTGAAAGCAGTCTTAGCATTGGGAACAAATTGATCAAGAGTAATATTTGTTGAAATCTATTTGAGAAACAGTCTTGTTAGAATCTTCCAGAAATAGATTAGAAAAGATCCCAGTCAAATTTAGCTAGGCATAAGTGAAATGACAAAAGTTTCACTTCATTCTGTTCATATAGAAGCTCCATCAAAGAAAATGTTTCTATCAACCGAGAAACAGAATCTTTGTCAAGATTTAAATCTTCATTGGTCAGCCAAGCACATACGGTGGAATTAGTGTCAATTTTCACGTTAACAGTTGCATTTTGGTACTTGTACTCTGTCTTCAGATCACCAGCAAAAGATTCCCCTTTCTTTAAACCAATTGATGTAAAGGCCTGTATATCGTGCAAAACAAAGTTAGTTGTCTCCAACAAGAAAATAGTGTTTAACAATTTGAAGAGCATTAACTTCAACGTGTAAAATTCTGCATTTTCAGATTCATAGGTAAAATTATCTTAAAAACTAGTGTATAATCTTTGTTCAATTTCTACATCATTCTAATAATTATCTCTGGTTCACCATAATGCATAAGTGGCCAGCAAGCACACAATTAATGAAAAATTTGCAGAAGAGAGAATACCACATGGCAATATAAAACATCTTAGTGCAGACCTGTTAGTAGACTTGTGAATAAATTACACATCAGGCACATAGGATTAGGACCTGAAAGCAAAAACTATCACATAGCATAGGTGGTATATTCAAACGAAATGATTGTGAGGATTTCAAATTAGCCATCCTTTCATTATGGTTTAATTTTTTCAACTATTTTATCCACATGATGAAATCTCCCTGTGGCAACAAAATAAAGAAATCATTTGATTATTACAATACAGTTCATCCTAAGTACACCTAAGGATGAAAGTTCGGAAATATCCTACATATCTTAGTCATCTAGTTATGAGTATTTTATCAGCTTCAGACACGAATGAATCATCATTATTAACTCGGTTTCATCTACTTTGGTTAGGAGTTGTCGATTATGATTGATTAGTGAACAGAGTGTCTCTCCATTGAGTTGTGAGCTTAACCAATACCTTCACTTAATTGCTCCACTGACTGTCTCTTTTAATTGAATTACTTAGTACACTTGCTTATTTAGAGTGTATACAAACGTGTATTTCTCAATTAGATTTTCGTTAAGTGTTTTACAATGTTACTGTCACTTATCCTAAGAGAATTGTCTCCAATATTTCTTTAACGTGAGGTGTTCTCAGTTTGTGATTTGGTTCCAAGATATTAGATTCAGTTACTGTTTCAGAACTGTCAAAAACATTTACATGGAATTAGAACCTTCGCATTCCAGCTTCAGTTTCTTCCTTACCCAAAAGCTCAAAATCCATACTTATTATGTTTCCAGGGCACTTTCAGGCATTTCCAGCAGGAAACGGTCCATCTTTAGTGCTTATTTGCTAGTGTAGGTGGGAGACTTCTGGCTTGTGGTGTGTGCAGAAAGGCTTGCGGGTCCTACATGATTCCTAAACAACCCCCTTCAAGAGGAATTAATTCATATTAAACAACACTATAGGAAGAGAAAGAGAACCAAAAAACCTGCAAATAAAACAGGTTAGTATCAAAAAAAGGTAGAGGATCTAGTTTTGTGGATTCTAATCGTTCTCGTATCTCTCAAGGTAGAAGAGGACAAACAAAAGAATAGTGTAAGATCCTTTTTTAAAATATAATACTCAAAAATTCGCTTATATTTTTGACAAAAATAAAAATAAATTGAGTTTTGTTAAGTTTCCTGACGGGGGATGCAGGGACGTGGGGATGGATTTCTGGGATGGGGAACAAGGGTCTAAGTTTGGGGACAGCAGGGGAACGGTGGCAGGGTGGTGACTTTCAAATAATAATAAAAAAATTATAAGAATTTTATATCTTGGAGACAACTAGGAGTGTCCTAGACATCTTGAGGACACCCTAATGTCTTCGAAGTCCTCGCGACATCTTAGAGACAACGACACTGATGATAGGATGGTGGCGATGATGGTGGATTGGTGGAGGACGTCCCCAAGTCTCCAAAATAGGGACATTTAAAAAACATGACATTTTTGGAAAGAAAGAATGCATCCAAGTGAAACACTCAAAATAAGAATTGTAACTAAAATATTTTGAATTTCACTAAATTTTGACCTTTTGATGATTGAAGATGAAACAGTCAACCATCAACTACTCAGCTCGTGAGAGCTGGGCTTAACCAGCACACTCTAAGCGTTGACTGCTTAGATGGCTGGTGTGGGCCTATTCCTTTCGCCGTCCATTCCATTTACACAATAGTCCGTTAATTATTCAAAATTCAAATTGTTTCCGCTTGAAAACCCGGTGGATGCCCTAAGCATTTGATATTTACCTTTATTGTATTTTATCTTTATTCTGTGTACATGCCTATGCTTCTCGGCCATGGCAGAAAAATCCAGCCACTCGAAACAGGGCTTTCAGGGCTTCCATGGAGATTCTGAGTCGTGGGTATTTTTTCTGCAGAAGGGCGCTTCACTCGCATCTGTTTATGCAAATGGTTGCTGCCACGAAGAGAACGGGAGCTTTGGAACAGGGTATGGGCATCCATCAAATCATAATGGAGCGGGGATGATTGCAGGATATGCACAAAATGCGTTTGTTCAAAAGGATTTAGAAACTTCAATCAAATGTAATTGGCAGGCTTAAAGCCAAACTCTCCAATCTTTGCTAGCATCCTACCTGCCTGTGCCAAAATCGGAACTTTGGATCGGGGCGTCCACATCCATCACAGTACGAAGGAAAAAGGAATTTTGTCAGATGTTGCAGCTGCAACTGCCCATGTAGACGCGTATGCAATGGAGTAAACACTTTAAATGTAAAAACAAAAAATCTTAGCACAATTAGATCAGTACTCTATTCGCCCCTCCTGGATGAGAGATTTTAATATAGAATCACGTTTTCTTGTCAAAATAGCGATCCTGTTAACCCATCGTAATAAATCTGTGATTCAGAATTTTTTTGTTTCTAATTGAATAGCTTATTAACTTCAATAAATGTAAACATGTAATTTGTCGTTTTATTTGAAAATCCAAAATTTCACATATAAATTTTGATAATCTTTAAATCTAACAATTATTTCCTTACAGAAGTGTGAAAATTTTAAAAAATTCATATATTTAGGGTGTATATTTGAAAATATCATCCCCAGACATTTGCACATTATGGAGAGTATCACTATAAAAATAATGTTTTAACAAGACATTGAAAATATTTTTCTCATAATTTACAAATGCATCATTCAATCACATCATAAATCAATGAAAAATCAACTTTATTCTATCAATTGTCATCTATTATCAAGCTAATAGTTCAAGGTACACTCTAGCACAAAATAACAATTGACTTACAATATGCATTTTCCTATTGATTTAAGAGCTTATGGTTGGAATGTGAAATCCTACAAGTCATCAATTTTTGTGAGTAAACTTTAGCATGTGTGTGGAAGAAGATCACACAATGACATGCATTGTGCCATGAGTACTCCATGAATGATAAACTCACATTGCATGTACATAATAGCAAGAAGATTGAGCACAAATGGTGATAGCTAATACAATGTTCACATGGTAGTTTTGCATAAGTGATAGATGTCAATCAAATATGACCAAAGTTAATTGTTGCTTATCATTAGATGATCCAATCAATATTAACTACTACATTTTTCATATTAGCAATGGATTTTAAGTCTTTAATGCATTAGACAAAGTTTATAATTTTGGATGTTGAAGCAAACTACATTAATAAAATTTGATTGGTTTTGGCCACTAAAATCTCATTATAAAATTTAATAAATAGTTGTTTAGTGTAAATAGTCAAGGTCTTCTTGTTGGCCTTACAATAGGAGTTGAATATAAATATATAGTTAGGTTTGAATAATTATTTATTTTATCTATAAAGTTGTAATCTTTGTCATTCAAATCATTGAAAAGCATTGTTATCATACCGTTTCCTTTTATTTTCTTCCTTATTGTAAGTGTGTTTTCCATTATGAGTCTCCTTGCTATATGACTAGGCATACCTTCACTTGGGACCTCACATTAAAGTTGTATCAAGTTTGGCTCTCATTGCCTAAGGTTTGGCTTGTGGAGAGGTGAAAGCATCACATGATATTGACTAAATTTTACTACCAAGCAATTTATATCCTCCATAAAATGTGAGGATGGGTAGAAGGTAGTGCAAATATTCTCCAAATGTGTTGGTCATTATGTAAAAGGTGTGGTGTGCATTTTTTATAGGAAGAGTGTTGAGGAAGGAGACAATGAAAAGTAAAGAAGTTATTATCAACAAAAGATGAAGGAACTAAGCACCTAAAATAAAAAAATCTCAAGAAAATTTGGTGTGACCTCTATGAGATGTTGGAGGAAATAGAGAATGTACTCAACAAAGAGATATGGATGTAGACTAGAGTGATGATGAGGCACAATCTATGCACATGAACAAGGTCAATGAAGACCCAACTAAGAGTTATAATGAATAATCTTTCTACAATTTCCATAGAGTTAATGGACACCATACATATACTTGTATCATATTCAAGTATAAAATCATAAATCTAATTGATAATAATGTGGTTCATGTTGATGGTTTGAATGATGGGAAAATACGTCTAGTTCCTCGATTAGAAAAAAATTGGAAAATTTATGCTAATATTTTTCCATTGCATACACAATTTGACATTATTGAACACTAATAGGTATTCAATCATCCTACTAGTTATATAATGTATACACATATGAATAAAGATCCTATGAATACAAAGCATGTTTGTCCCTCTTCCCACACTTCTACAAATGCATTTATGGATATTAATCATAAAATTTCACCTACTTATGTATCTTCATAAGTTCATTTTATGAGGAGATCCAAAACCACAATTATTATGGTCCACTTTACGGTCATGGTTTTATTTGTGGTCAACAATGTGAAGGTATTTACATTGATCTAGCCAATTAGAATAGCATATGAATAGAATAATTTGATATAATTGAAAATTTAGCATCAGACAATTATACACATGTATGTGTTGCTC
Source organism: Sequoiadendron giganteum (assembly GCA_007115665.2). Lineage (NCBI taxonomy): Eukaryota > Viridiplantae > Streptophyta > Pinopsida > Cupressales > Cupressaceae > Sequoiadendron > Sequoiadendron giganteum. The sequence goes on from CM021104.1 coordinate 325,284,292, forward strand.
TAAACATAACCAATGATATTCTTGTGGACACTTTAGGGAGTATCGGCTTCCTCTTGACATCAGGATTAAGAGGGTGGATGAATTTTTCCATATCATTCCATCATTAGCTAGATTTTATATTTTACTTGGGAGACCTTACAATAATTAATGTGATATCCTTTATGATACATCGACATCTAAAATATTTGTAAAGAGAAAATTATGAAAGTGATGAGAGATACATATGTACCTATTTTAAAGTCAACTAGTCCAAACTTAAAAATTATATTGTCACTCTCAAGGATATTTGTTATGACTACAAATGTCAGGAACATCAAGTAGGAGCTCCTTATAAAACCAAATATAGAATCAATTAATTATAGCAAATGCATGTACAATAAAAGAATAAAGAAAAAATAAAAAAAGGAAAAATAAAGAGAAAATGAAGCGCTCTTCATTGCTTCCTAATACTCCTCTAGCAAAAAAAAACCAACTTATATCTCTTGTCCTCCACCAATAAATAAAGAATAATGTAATTTCATTTTTTTCTAGTTTGTTGCATTTGAATCTTGTTTCTCATATCTGCACAAACTAAAACAAAAGATATATCACTTTTAACATTGGAGATAAAGTATTATGAGAGCACAACTTAAAAGGGAATATTAAAATAATAGATATATAGGAATTCTTGTACAAATAAGACTAGTGACCTACACACTTTTTGTACCATCACACTTATATAAACTACAATGTGATGCCTTCTATGTGTGTAGTTTGAAAAAGTATCTCCCTAACCTAACTCATGTGATTAACTAGTGTTTCTTGCAAATGGATGTAGATATCAAGCTTTAGGTAGAACCAACACAAATATTGTATTGGTACATAGTTTGGCTTTGAAACTATAGTATTGTACTCAAGTTAGGATGCTATGGGACTACTATAGGACTAGTTTGGAAACATGTGAAGAAACCCAAGAAATACAACTTATATACCCATTGTTAATTTTAAATTCCAACTTTAAGAGGGGGACAAATGTAATGTCATGATGTTCTGTTTTTTTTTTTAATCTAAACTAGCATTAGGATATAATTCCCAGAGCCTTGTGAATTATGACCCTAAATGCCATAAAACTAAATTAATTTTAAGGTTAGTGGATTACGATAAATTATTTTATTAACTATATCTTATAACATAAGTAGTTTAGAGTAGGCATGATTTTGATTAAGGAACTTTGATTCTAAAATTGCTTGGTATAATTTTAGATGATTAGTTTTTGATTAACTCATATGCAAGATAAGACACACATGATAATAGAAATATAAACATGACTAGTAAGAACCAAACTTTAATTCAAGATCCTAAACCAATGAATTTAAATTATTTTTTAAGTTATTGTTTAGATTTCTATAAATTTAAAATTTGATTAGATATGTGTCATCCCTTGGAGGGACTAATAGTTTTTTTTAATTATTTAATTATGATTTTGTAATGCTAGTTATATATTTGTGAAGGGAATCCTTATCACTAGTGTCCTAAGATTCCAATGTAATGCAATTATGTTCATGTGTGTGCAGTGTGCAATGCCACAAAGTCAAAGAATTGACTTAGATCCTTCATATTGTTTCCTACTTTAGGACTAAGATAAGATATCAATCATTAATGTATAAATTAAGAGTTTAGGGAACCCATCAAAGCCGAGCATTGTTAAGGGATACTCCTATGTCATGTTTAGGTTCAAAGCTTCTTCATGAGCTTATTTTATAGAATACATTAGACCCTTTGTATATTTATTCCCTTCAAAAAATGTTGGTTGAGCTCCTAATACTACTCAAGTTTCAATTAATATTATTCTATTTACTTGTTTGGCCTCAAATTGGAAGATGGTATGCCACTGTGATGATATTTTATAATATATTTCTCTTTTGGTGTTTTATATGATTGTATAGTGTAAATTTGGCAAAGAGAATGGTGGTCATTGATCTTGTTTTGATCCAATGGCTTGCATATTTGTAGTCATTATCAAAAAAACGTTAGTATCCCTAGAGTGAATTAGTCCTCTAATGTTCACTTCATCCTATAGTTCACATTACTCCTAAGAAACCTCATGAAATTTCTCAAGGCCCTCATGCACCATTGGGTGAACCCTAATTTTATGTTCTCAAGTATGTAGATGTTAGCAATGATTACATATAATTACCGCATTGCATACTCTTGCAACCCACAAGGATTGTTTGGGATTTTTCCTTCAAGCAATGCACCAATTATTTGTTGAATGATCTAATATTATGTACATATTCATATACTTGGCTCCATAGAGAATGTCAAAATAACATTATTTTATTGGTTGATAGTATTACACATCAACTAGAATTGGTCCTCTATCCTATGCTTTATTGAGTTAGCTTGCCTAATGGATCATGACATTGAAAATAAATATTACAATCTCTTTTACTCTAGGTGTTATCAAAGCTTCCAAGCTCTTATAGATGCACCATTGGCTAGTTCATAGCCATAAATTTTTGTGGTGTGGCCCCCTCCATATAGGATTGTAGGAAGCTTGTGCTATTGGTTATTGTTACAAAGTAAAATTGATTATTGATCCTTGATCATTAAATTGTATATAGCCTACACAAATTTATTCGAGTGTTGCTCAAAATCTTTCAAGGTGGAACATATGAGATTTTTTTCTTGAAGGAAAAGTGGTTTCCTTATAATTATGACTAAAAATATCTAGCATTGAGATAGATAGTTTCAAGACTATCACATGCTTAAGGGGCAAGCTCTTTTTGTGTCAAATAAAGGTTACATCAACCATTCATCTCTCCTCCCATAAACTCCCCTTGGTTTTACAATTAAACTCATTTTCCCTAACTTAATCATAACCATCTACCACTATAGATGATTAATAGATAGTATGAGTTTCAAACAAACACTAAAACCACCCATGTGTTCTTGAGCTCAACACTACTCTCACTAAATAGGACTAGAATGTTACTTGTGAGAAGCTTATAATGACCTATTAAAAGAAGCTACTATTCCATCAATCCATACTTTCCTAACTATAGATAAATTTATTGGGATTAAGTAAATAAACAAAAGAAATAGGTCTATTTTTCTAGTAGCTTGGAAGGGATATGTGACATGTCATCAATCTAGAAGATGGTTCTTAGGAGTCTTCCCTCTATTGGTTCTTCATCAACCTTGTCCAGGTGCATAGATTGATCTTCCTTCTTCCACACACATGCTAAAGTTTACTCACAAAATTTGATGAATTGTAGGATTTCACATTCCAACCATAAGCCCTTAAATCAATAGGAAAATGAATATCACTGTATCAAGTGCTAATCTTGCTAATGTAAGCCAATTGTTATTTTACGCTAAAGTGTACCTTGAAGTATTAGCTTGATAATGGATGACAATTGATAGAATAAAGTCTTTTCATTGATTTATGATGCAATTGAATGATGCATATGCAAATTAGGAGAAAAATATTTTCAATGCCTTATCAAAACATTCTTTTTATAGTGATACTCTCCATAATGTGCAAATGTCTCAAGATGATATTTTTAAATACACGCCCTACATATATGGAATTAAAATTTTGATATAAGTGAGTAATGTTAGATTTAAGGATTTTCAAATTTTGAAATGTGAGATTTTAGATTTTAAAATAAAATGATAAGTTGCAAGTTTACAATTTTATTGAAGTTGAATAGTTATTCAAATTAGGAACAACAAGATTCTAAACAAGAAATAAGACATTACTTTAATAAACTAAAATTTAGATTAATTAATACATCAAAATAATCAAATCATATACTAAAATAATACATTCAAATCATTGATCTAAAATAATATAAAATTAAAATAAATATCAATCTACATTTATATACTCTAAACATTATTAAAAAAACTGTAAATAAAGTTGCATGCTGCAAATATAATGTTGAATGAACTTAGCATCTTTGCCAATACTAAACCACAAATTTATTATGAAGGGTTAACAATATCGCTATTTTGACAAGAAAACATGATTCTATATTAAAATCTCTCATCTCAAGGGCAAATAGAGTACTGATCTGATTGTGTTAAGATTTTTGGTTTTTCCATTTAAAGGGCTTACTCCATTGCATACACATCTACATGGGCAGTTGCAGCTGCAACATCTGATAAAATTCCTTTTTCTTCATACTGTAATGGATGTGGACGCCCTGATCCAAAGCTCCGATTTTGGCACAAGCAGGTAGGATGTTGGCAAAGATTGGAGTTTAGCTTTACACCTGCCAATTACATTTGATTGAAGTTTCTAAATCCTTTTGAACAAACGCATTTTTCCCATATCCTGCAATCATCCCCGCTTCATTATGATTTGATGGATGCCCATACCCTATTCCAAAGCTCCCATTGTCCTCGTGGCAGCAAACATTTGCATTAACAGATGCCAATGAAGTGCCCTTCTGCAGAAAAAGTACCCACGACTTGGAAACCCTATTCCGAGTGGCTGGATTTTTCTGTCATGGCCGAGAAGCATAGACATGTACGCAAAATAAAGATAAAATACAATAAAGGTGAATATCAAATGCTGACGGGTAGGCCTATCCACCGTTGAAAGTGGGAAACAATTTGAATTTTGAATAATTATCTCATGTCCCCCTGCGGCTGCTTAACTCTATTTTCTGCCTAAATTTAAGCAGCAGGGGTGTTCCCATGCATAAATTTTATTTTTGGGAAAGAATAATTTGGAATCTTTTCCTATTTTAATGGAGGAGCTATTGTTTAGGAATTGAAAATAAGCAGCAACTGCATATTTCTAAAAATCCATGTGGCTCCACAAATTTCTTTCCCTTTTTTTAATATTTGATTTTGTTTTTGTTTTTCTAATTTTATATTGTATAAATTATTATTAATACTATTAATACAAATTTAAGCTTGCTGCTTAAAAATAAGCAGAAAAACTAAGCATTCATGGGGCCATCAGCTCCACAAATAACTCCTAAATAAGTTGAGCAGTGGTTGCTAGCCAAAATAAGCTAAGCAGCCGCATGGGGACATGAGGTTAATGGCAACTATTGTGTAAATAGAATGGATGTTGAAAGGAATGGGTTCACCCAAGCCCAGCCGCTGGTCAGAGTGCAAAGAGGAAAAATGAAAGAAAAAAATGAACACATTAAAAATGGGAAAATTGAGTCTTCTTTAATTTCATAGAAACATTTCAATTCATCAAATATTTAATAGAAATACACATAATAATCAGAAGAATTTCAATTGATCAAATATTTAATAGAAATAGACATAATAATCAAAAGAGTTGTACCCTAACCCCTGGTTCTCGTCTCTTATAATAAAGCATATATGAAGACACCTACAGATGTCAAGAGACTTCAAATGAAGTTTCTTAGCATCTATATGTATCCACCCTAACACTCATACTCATCTCACATATCAAAAACACATCCCCATCTTAGAGAAACATATGGGGACATCAAGAAACTTAAAATGAAATCTCTAGTGTCTATATACATTCCTTGGAAGCATATTCCTTGAAAAGGGAAATTTCCCATAAAGAAACATATGGGGACATCAAGAAACTTCAAATGAAATCTCTAATGTCTCTATACATTCCCTGGAAGCATATTCCTTGAAAAGGGAAATTTCCCATAGACATACATTTCTTAGATAATCATAAAATTTATATCGGTTATTTCCTTCATGTGCTGATATATTGTTGACAAGAACTGAAAAAACTAAAGAAATCAACAATATAATTTTCCATTTTTTACACGAAAAATTCTAACAGAAAACTTTCTTGTCTAACTACAAATAGGTAGAGGTACTAGTAAGAAGAGAAACAATAAAACGGTTTATGATGTCGATAAGCACTAAAGTTTTATCAATTGATTGAAAATGGGAATGAGGGGTACCCCATAATAGTAGCTTGTGCTAATAACTTTGTGTTATGTATGTATCCTAAAGTTTAAACACTAATACATGCACACAGCCATCTCCAAGAACCCCCGAGGTGATTGAAGTTGAAAACTTAAAAGCAGTGTCCCCGCCATCTCCAGGATGGCCATGCAGTGCAGGGAACATGCCTGGGGATGTTCACCTCTGCAGAGAGCACCTGGGAGAAAAAACAAAGAAAAACTCATATTTTGAATTGCTATTAATCTCTGTAAATTTTCTTTTCACAAATGTTTTGTGAGTTTCTAAATCCTCTTTACTATTTCCTAGGAAGAAGGTGAAATAAAAAACAGAAAAGAAGAGGACTGAATCATTATCTCATGCTCCACGAAGAAGAGGAAGATCTACTGGAAGCAAAAAGAGAGCAGAGTTCCTCTTCATCAGATCGCAAAAGGAGAAAGACTTCCACACATTGCTGAGTAGATTATGCAAATACAAAATCATAGATAGTTTTTTTTGGATTTAATGATTTTTGAAAGTTGATATGTTTGAGTTCTCTATGGTTGAATGATTGTATTCTCTGTATGTAACTGAAAACTTTAATGATTAATATATTGACCGTGCCATTTATCGATCAAAAAAAATGAATTGCAAATTTCGAATTCAACTGTTCAGTGTTTACTGTTAATCTGGCTAAAGTATTGATTGCATATAATAATAAAAAATAGCAATACATACCAGATAGAGTAACAAGAGATAATACAATAGAAGTTTTTTTCATTCCCAGAACAAAATCAGATGCATTCCCTTTCTATGATTATTCAATATAAAGGAAGCCAATGGCTGCCAGTTAGAACAAAGCCATTGGTAAGTGTTACAACTAACCCATAACCGACAAGTGAACTAACAAAATAGTCAGCTCTAACAAAACATAATAAGTTAATTTATACGAACTACATCATCCACCCCCCCACCGCGCCCTAAAAGAAAAGTTGGATTCCGAGCCAACAAGCAGAGAACAAAACAGAGTCAGAACACATAATATCAGGAAAAACATTCCATAGTTTCGGTGACACTAAGGAAGAGGGAACAGCAGATTCATAAACTCAACGTTCCACCATATAGAATTGACAGAGATCCTTGGAAGGCTGATCTTCTAGTCCGCCCAGACTGAGAATACTATGCAGAATGTGCAGAGAGTTGAGTAAGGCGTATGGTGAACGTATCAGCCAATGACATTAATATTTGATGAATTAATGTGTATGGTTGAGTCAGTTATATTCCCTTTCAGATCTTTTGTTTTCAGAACCCTCAACCATGCTAGCTAAACAACCTGCTGTAATATGATTCACAGGCACAAATTTCAAAATCCCATTTAGCTGAATAGCCCTTGGAGTTTTCATCTTATCTTTGCCACCAAGATTTCCTAGAGGATGAATCTGAACGTTGGGGATATTTACATGACCACCATTGACTTGCTCATTTTCAAACCTTGAATTCCCATGCCCAGATCCAAGACTAGGCATATCGCTGGATGCAGACACCGCTACAACATTTATCAACCTGTATCCAATTCTTCTATGCATAGATCACACCTGCACCAGCTTGACGTAGAATCTCTTTCCCAACTCCCTCCATTCAGTTGTGGACATCATAGAGATGGCATAAACCTACACAGGCACATTAACGCCTCACTTCTATCAACATGTAAGATGGAATAATTGCTGAGTACACTGAGGAAGCAGCAGACCCTACAAAAGAATTATTTCCAGCAGACCATACATATGTATAAGGCACCAAAGGGCATACGGCAGAATACTGAACAAGTTATGTTCGGCATCAAGAATTGATGGAGGAGCATTGGAAGGATCTGCAGACATTTCTGGGCTTCAGCTTAAGGGGATAGCACTCCAGGGTACCATACTGCATTTGAAAACTCTACACTTTCCCATGTTGACCGTACAGTACAGGCAAACAGTCCTAGCAATATTGGAGGCGTAGCAAACTTGGGATGCCTGTATGGTAGGAAATGAATAGCATCTGGGTGTACAGCAGGTATAAGAGCACCTGAAACCTTATTTTGATTGTATGGGAAATTCAATATTGCAACCTTGCCATACAGTGGAAAAATTGTAAGCATGTACAGTGAATTATTTATAATTTTGTTCTCTTCTACCCATTCTACAGTCACTCATTTTATTTTATTTTCATTCATGTGGGAACCCATAGTATATTTCGCTTGCGAATTTCATTAATTTGCCGTATGTGTTGACTTATGCAATACAGGTAGGGGATCCCGTATAACATTTGTCAGTACACATATTAACTGGCTCGAGATCAAAAACAATTGTAACCTAGACATTATTGCTCATTCCGTTGCCCATTCCATTTATTTATGGTAGCTTGGTTGAGCCTGCATAATCAAACATTGGATGAAAAATTGTTAACTAAGAACCCATGTGCATTGTCTGACACACTTGAACCATTCAAATTTTCAGAATCATTCTCCTGGTGTCCTGAATTTTACTTAATTCTTTTATGTACTTCTTGTCATCTCCTCGAACAAATTCATTGATCTCTATGGCTTCAATAAAATTGCACTTTGACAGAAATACTTCATAGTCCTCACTCCTCTGCTTGTAAATGGAACAGTCCATTGAGGGAACTTGTTTCATCTTCCAAACATTGATTTGTTTCCAGAATTTCTTCAGCATTTGGCTCCATGGGGTCCTGATCAATGCTTATTTATCCACTCATCTCCAAAGTTGAAATCTAATAAATCTAAGGAATCTACTTCCTCACTCACTACCTAATTTTTTCAATCAATTATATATTTTTGGCCTTTATTTCAATGGAGATTGCATTCTTTTTCTAATTGTGGTCAGCTTTGGTTACTACCAACAAACCCTAACATTACAGTGCATCGTACGCCTTCTTGTGTAATGAGATGATAACAAAGTTAAGTAGAAATGATTGAGTTATTTCTCACACACTTCCTGATTCTTTAGAACAATTATATATTTCCAGCTGTAATTTTTCAATGGAGATTACATTCTTTTTCCAATTGTGGTTGGCTTTGGCCACTATCAATCAACCCGACCCAACAATAAATCACATGCCTTCTTGCATAATAAGATGGCAACAAAGTTAAACAAAAGTACTCGTGTTCCAATGATTATCTTTTGCCCCATGAGAACTCCAATCACTTCTATCCCTTGTCGGTCCACTTCTACCACCTAGAAAGTTGGTGACTAGATAATCAGCTTGTCCAAGCTTTGCCAAGTATCTCCTAGAAGTACATTCATGCTAGACCCATTGTCAATAATTGTATTTGTCAAGTTCTTTTTGAAAATCTCAATATGTACCACTCCAAGTTTCCTTGCCAAATTCACCATAAGGTGCATGGGATCAATCAAATGATCTTCCGACAATGGAGGTTCAAGTATTAGGACTTCATTCTTTCCAATTCCAAATTCTAAATGCAAAGTAGCATGCACCACCTCATCCTTCTCAGTTATAGCATTTAATATCAGGAATATTCTGTAATAAATCCTCTTGTTTAATTAGTATGGTAGTTTGAATTACTTACCTTGCAATAATTTTATTTGATTTCAATCTATCGGTTACCATACTTGCATTTGCATTTGAGTAGTAATATTCATTGTCCATAGTATGCTCCACCTTGATTCTCTCTTCGCAAAATCTTTTGTTTTATAGAGGGATCCAAAGACCCAATTTTCTTTGCTTGGGCTTGAGTAATGACCAATACTTCATTATTTCTCTCTACATCAATCATATTGACACTTGCCTTCTACTTCGGACATCCCACATCATCATTGTCTCCAAGTTCACACCATTTACGAAGTAATTTCACACTACCCTAATGTGTCTTGGACAGTCCCATGCAAACTGACCCCATTCACTGCACTCTAGACATTGTATGGTAGGCTGAGATCAAGAGTCATTGTTTCTGACTCCTACCTCCCCCAATATTGATATTGAATTTGTTAGTATTGCTTCTTGTATTATAAAACAGCATTATTTTAGCTTGCTAAATTTATTTATTAAATTATTTTTGAATGTTGCTAACTAATACTAGTCAAATTAGGATTTCACCTTTTGTGTACCCTCTACTTTTGTGCTTCATACAATCTTAAGTAAGAAAAACAAAAGTGAATTTTTTGTTTGACAAAGGTTGAAGGACAAAGACAAGGATTCTTATTTGTGTGTATCCTTTGCTTTTGGGTTTTGTACAACTCGAAGAAAAATAAAAAGAAAATCCTCATGTCTTGAGCCCTTGCATAATAACATATATATGGTTTAAAAATTTAAACCATAAATTTCATTTCATGCAATTTCATTGAGTTCTCACAACACGAGTAACAAAGAGTGTCAAAAAGAGCCTATGGAGGTCAAATTTGAGACTCTGGGTATAGATGTGGGTAGGGGGATGAGGCAACTAGTTCTATTGGTAGTGCACATTATAATTTCCCTTAATTCTGCAAAGGGCCCCTTCAATAAGAAGTCCCATTTGAAACAATTTGCAACCAAACTACTGTTGGGGATACGGAGTTCGGTTTTGTCATCAAGATAGACATATAAGACAACAGTGCCTTAGTGATTTCAATTCAAAATCACAACAAAGACACAACCAACCATGCCATAAAGCGAAAACAGGCATAGTTGATCCCCCATTGATCCTACTGAGGAAAGTAAATGCTTGACAAGTAACAGATTCAACACAAACAGATAACCATGAAAGACAAAACTATGAACACACAGATATACGTGGGGAAAACCTTTTCAAGTAAAAAACCCCACCTCCAAAACATTCAACTCACTTGTATTATTCAGTAACTAAAATGGTTACAATACAAAACTAGAGCTATGCTCTTCAGGATATTACATCTTGTTCATTTGGAGAAAGAATACTGGCAACACAAATCAGAATCATCACACAGTTACAATGTCCTTATGACAAACTGTGTAGATTCCCTTCAGCTCCTCACAAATGACTATCACAGCCAGCCCAGCCTCTTGGCCTCAAAGGTTCACATCTTACCAGATCCGAGAGTCTAAGTGTTCACGGTTGAACCGCTCGAACACTCTCAGCCTCTCTCTGTTATCGCTCATTGTTTGTATCGATCTGCACACCAGAATAGATATACTATGTGTCAACCTGTTCAGCTCACCCCTGCTTGCAACAGTCATCAGGATAATAAATTATCTACCTGCAAGCACCCATACTTCACTGATAATGTGCATCGCTTCAACCGCATGCATCGAGTTGTGCAACATTAAATAGGTTGTTGAAAACATGTCCGTCAACCTCCATCCAATAATGCAACCCAAACGTAATCAAGAAATAAAGCTTCAGCCAACCAGATCATAAAGATCTTCCACGTGTCGCCAAACAATTCGCTGTCGTACTTTGAATGTTGGTCTAGCTCAGTCAAGCTCAGTCAACCAAGCTCCGAGCCCATTTCTTTCTACCGCGTTACCGCCAAGTCCATTCGACCTAGCCGTGGTATGGCAGTGAGCTCCCCCGAGTTCACCCAAGCCTTCATCGTGCTTTGTCCCTTCTTTGTCTTCGGCCAACCAGATGCAATCAATCCTGCCACGTTGCAACCTGTCATTCACCTGCCGCTCTAACACCGAGTCCAACTTGGTCAAACTCTACCTCGAGCTCATCCGAGCTCCTACCGTGCTACTGCAGCCCAGACCAACACACCTCGCGGTATGGCGGTAAGCCATCTGAGCTCCTTCGAGCTCTAGCCCACAGACCGCCACTGTGCTACCGCAACCCTGTTGGCATTGCCTCTTAGTATGGTGGTAACCGCCCAACAGACTGCCAGCGGTCTTACCGCGGCCACCGCGGTCACACCGAGCACTGACCGCAGTAGGACGGTGACCGCTAGCACTGACCGCTAGCGGTCTCACTGCGGTGAGTGGACCCACCACTCGCGGTATGGCGGTAACCGCCAAACCCGATCGCAGGCGATCTTACCGCGGCCACCGCGGTGAGTAGACCCACCGCCCACGGTACGGCGATAACTGCTAGACCACCGCTGACGGCTTCACCACGGTGAGGGTCTTCGCTGACCGCAGTATGGCAGTAACCGACAAACCTATCACCGCAGTACCGCCAAGGGCAGAAATAAGTCAGGCACGGTATGGCGGTAAATGCCATAAACAGAGAAAAAATGCCAAGGCCGAAAGAGAAACAAGCCAAAACGTTGAAGCAAAATTTCCCAACAACTACAAGCAAAACTTAAGTCAACAAAGGGGCACTAAGTTGTAGAAATGTTGCTTTCGTCAACTTGAATTTCAAAGCAGCGCTACAAAGGTTGATGCACACCTCCTTATTTGAGACAAAGGTGTAGAGGTATGTGACAAGTTTTCATTCAAACAAAAGGCTGCAATAAAATAAATTGTGGGGTTGTGGTGAAGAAAAAACACCTACAAGTGCTACTATGCATTGAGGGGTCCTACACGTACTAGTATTAGAACTTCTGAGAGCCACAACTTTCTACTTTTTTATCTAATTCAAAGACAATCGAACCTAAGGTGAAACATAGAGTGACTAGTGATGCTCAAACATAGCGGAAAAATTATTCAATGTGGAAAATAAGAATGAAATAGATGATGTCATTAGCATTTTCTTATTTTCCAATGGCATTCCACTCCGTGTGGCTCGCTCTCCTTATTATAATTAAGGAGTTGCAAATATAATAAAAATAAGATCATCATATGTGCCACCAAGGGAGACAAAATTGAGGACAACAATCTTGGATAAGAACCATTCCAAGTTGAATATCTAATGGAGAAAATAAAGGTTACCTAGGTCACTACTAATGCAACATATTCATGGACAGGTGGATGGACATTAGGCATTTTCCACTCATCAACATCATAGTCACATGTATAGAGGACCCTTACTTCCTCAGGGTTGTTGATTGTTCAGGGCACCGCAAGGATGTAAATTATCAAATCCAAATCCTTAGAGATGTTATTGAGGAAGTTGGGCAACAAAATGTAGTGCAAGTAGTGTCAAATGTGGCCTATGTATGTAAAGTTACAAGGAAGTTCGATTGAGGCAGCTTACAAACTTATTTGGTAGACTCCTTGTTGAGTGCATGCCATGAATAATGCACTCAAGGAAAAATTGGTTAGATGAAACAGATTGTTAATGATGCTAGAGACATGCATATGTTTATTTTGCAACCACCACACTTCACATGCACTATTTAAGACCTTCTCCAAGAAGGAATTTTTGAAACCTGTAAAAACTAAATAAGCATTACACTTCATTCTCTTGGAGAGGATGCTTGAGTTGCAAGAGTCGATGCAACTAATGCTCATAACAACAAAGTGGAATTGATGACCCAATTCAAATTCAAAGCAAGAGAAGAGGGTGAAGGAGGCGATGAAGAATGACATGTTTTGGGCTAAAGTGAAATACATTGTCTCTATCATTAATCCTCACAATCATCAAATATGAGGATGGAGATGCACCTAGCCTTGGAAAATTGCATGAGTTCATTAACAGTATGCAATTCTATCATGAACATACTCAACCAATCAATCACCAAAGGTGGGAGAAGCTCAAAATTCCCTTGCACATGACTACTTATGCATTGAACCTAAAGTGGTATATGCAAAGACCTAGTATAGTTTCCCCCATGGAGGATGTCGGAGTGAAGACAAGCTTCATGGAGGTTATTCAAAAGGTGTACAATGTCAAGAATATGACCACCATTTTTACTAAGCATACAAAATATGCCACTCTTAGGGAATATCAAGAAAAGGCCAAGATAGATAAGAGGCTATGACAAGAGAGGACCCAATTTTATGGTGGACTATGCATGGGCCTTGTTCATGGACAATCATTCTAGCCATTCATTTGTTGTCCCAAGTTTTTAGTTTTTCTATTACGAGGAACAAACTTACCTCTAAGAGAGGAGAGAAGCTTGTAGTTGTATGTAGAACCTTGTGTCTCACTAATCACAACCTACTTACATACAAGGAGAGTCGGATAGTCCAATGGGATGTAGAGCCAAGGAAGCCAACATAGGTTGATGAGAATGCAACACAAATAAGATTGATTGGTATTAGTTTGGAGGAGCTCCATCTCAAGGAGTGCAATAGTTTTGAGTGGTGAGAAGTTTGCAATGAACTTTGAGGATGATTGCCATTGGCCAATTGTCTTTGAAATGTAATTAACACTGTAAATATGATATATTGATATTTCATATTCAACATTTTCATTATACAATGCAATGTGTTTAGTATTATAAAGTTTCATTTGCTATTCCTTTTACATTTTAATTTTTTTATAGATAATTTTCAAGTACTATGCATATTTTCAACACCATCCCCCCATTGTCTCCAAATCTAGGCCCTTGGTCCCCTTGTCCCCCAATTCCAAGACTACATGGAACTATATTTCATTGTATTTGAAATGTAATCAGCACTGTGAATATGATATATTGATATTTCATAATCAACATTTTCATTATACAATGCAATGTGTTTAGTATGTTTAAGTTTCATTTACTATTCCTTATACATTTTTTATAAATAATTTTCAAGTACTATGCATATTTTCAACACCATCCCCCCATTGTCTCCAAATCTAGGCCCTTGGTCCCCTTGTCCCCCAATTCCAAGACCCCATGGAACTATATTTCAAACATGATACTTTTCTCAAACTATCAAATGATCTCCCAAATACTCATCATAAGATGATTTCCAACATGATCCTTTTCTCAAACTTAAAGAAAATGATTTTCAACATGGTGTTTAGATCATGAGATCAAGCATAGAGGATCAAGTGGTCCTCCCAAGAATGCTTCTACTTCACCTTGGAAACAACTATGTTGCCAAATATTTAGATTACTTAAGATAAGGAGAGATAAAGTCTCAACTTGTAGGATAAAGCTGCCCTACCAAGGATGCTCCTACATCACCTTGGCATAGATATGGTACCATAACCATAGAAGTGGAAGTCACAATTACTTGGCTTAATGGTCAAACTAGCGATCTCACTCAAATCAAATTGCCAATTCTTTTCAAGCCCTTTCCACAAAAATCTTACTCACGATTAAACAAGTTTTTTTTATTTGCTTATAAAATACTTGTTTTTTGAATTTTCAATCAAAACCTCATCTTTTCATTCCAAATTTGGATTTGTCCTAAGTAACTAAGCATTGGATTGACCAAGTACACTCAAGAGCACTCATTCTTTAAAAAATGTCTATTCCATTCTCATTCAATGAGGGCCTAACTACTGTTTTATGGCTTCAACAACCAGCTTTTTTGAAGGGTTTAGAGCTTAATTAAAAGTGATAAATTATGAAAATTAGCACGTGCCATGAAAGTCTCTATAATCTAAAAGGGCTTGATTTGGGCTTGGCGGCTGCTCCTTGACCCTGCTCGAGGCTGCCACACCCAATTCATGCTCTCACTTTAAAAAGCAAAAACTAAAAAAATATTTTAAGCTAGCACTAAATAGAAAAGCAGCATTTTTTTCCTTTATTTTTCTTGAAATAATAAATACAACATATTGTACCTATTTATATCAATTTTCAATGTAATTTATTTCCTAATCTTTCCCCAAGTAGAGAATTACTAATATACTTTTGGTTTCCCAAGTCAATCTCAGTCTCAAACTCTCAAGTAATGCTACTATGATTACAACTACTTGTGCAGAAACATCTTTAGATAACTTAAAAGTAGCAATGATGGCTAGCTTCCACCCTAAATGCTCTCTTGTCCCCCCAATAAATATACAATTAATATGTTACATTTAAAGCTAAGTTGCAGAAAACTCAAAGATGGAACAATTTCTGAAATGAAAATGCCTTCAAAAAGAAGAAACTTTGAAGGGTATATCAAAAACACAAGCAACAAGATGCATTACTTTTGATGAAACGTTCAGATTTCCCTACACTTAAATTTATTAAATCCACTAAGTAAATTGATTAAATTATCAGCGGAAGTACCAATATGCAAGCAAACCACCATTCTTTTGACTAGTCAAGAAGAAACGACAAGATCATTTATGAAATAAATTCAAGTTACCAAATCAATCAGTGTTACTGCCAAAGTCTCCACATTAGTTCTTAACAAGAGAGTTGTACACATGAGAGACAAAACTGCAAATTATCTCTCTTTCAGAGTTATAGATCAGAGAACAACATATTTTAACATTACAAGTGTCAAATTCCATGAGACATCTAAAACTAAAACCTAGGAACTCCCCACAGGTTGTGTTCATCAGCCCCCTCAACTTGTGTTTGTATGCTTTGGGCATCTAGTCTAGCTCTAATAGCATGTTCCATTGTGAGGGAAGCAACGAAGATCATATTCACATGAGAGACAAAACTCATAACTACAAATGATCTCTTATAAAGATTCTAGATCAGACAACAACATATGTTAACATTACTAGTGTCAAATTCCATGGATCATCTTATACTAAAACCTAGGAACCCCCCAAAGGTTGCTTCCATTACTCCCCTCAAACCATGTTTATATGCATTGGGCACCTAGTTTGGCTCTAATAACATGTTATGTTGTGAGAGAAGCCATGTAGATCATATTCAATGTATAGACAAAGACAAGGGAAGCCTCGAATATGCAGTACAGTTTAAGATCGATGTATCTAAAAACTTGGAAACATTAGAAAATGCATCAAAGCAATTCAAGACTACAATGAATAAAGGTTGAATGTGGAAGAGTTCTTGTAATGTCCCCAATTTAGCCCTACACAATTCTTGAGGTTTTAGCCTATTTCCAGAAATTTGTAGGCTAAACAGAATGGGAGATTAGGGTTTCCACTTTCAGATGCAATTTTGAAGGCTTGCATATGTGTCTCTTTGACACATGTCTAGTGGAGATTTTTGGGTTTTTGGAGAGCTTCGGGATGTGGTAACATGCATGTTGAGATAATGACATGCAACTTTGGTTGTTTCCTTGCATGCAAGAAAGGTTTTTGGGTTTTTCTGGGTTTTCAGAGACCTCTGAGGTGGTGTGACATGCATCTAAATCTGACATCCTTTCCAGGCACTTACTATTTATAGTAAGTCATGTTAGCTGCTCGGTTTGTGCTTAGAAGATATTTGGAAACACTTGCTATTTTTAGTAAGTCTATTTGTGGCAGAGGCAATTTTGACAGCATCAGTTCAAGGCACCACTCTATTTTTGGTAGAATCAGTTTGGGCATTGGTTTTGGCTTTGGCTTCTATTCCTCCTAGGACTAAGTTTCAGACTTAGTCAATTTTTAT
The DNA here is from genome assembly GCA_007115665.2 of Sequoiadendron giganteum. Classification (NCBI taxonomy): domain Eukaryota; kingdom Viridiplantae; phylum Streptophyta; class Pinopsida; order Cupressales; family Cupressaceae; genus Sequoiadendron; species Sequoiadendron giganteum. Next base: position 325,301,460 of record CM021104.1, read on the forward strand.
GTTTTGCAGTTGTACCCCATGCCTAGGCAATGAACTTTAAGTTGTTTTTAAAATGGGGTCATGAAGGGGGATGCCTCATTAATGCACTTTAATATTTTATTAAAGTTTTTATTACTCCTCTTAATGGGACGACTTGGGAGAAATATGAATAGTTGATAAATATTTTAAAATGCTTTTGGAAGTGGACGCCTCTTGGAGAAGTTGGAGAGTTTCTTGTTTGGAGGTTGTAGTCGATTCATCTCCTCTATTGAAGCTTATTTATTGATGCTTTGCCCATTCATTCTTATGCTTGAATTTTGAAAATAAAGTTATGTTGTTGGACTTAATCCAGAACCTGGCTAAGGGAAAGCTTAGCAAATTCAATCCATCCTTCGGGCCTGAAACTATGGCTTCCTAGGTGGTTATATGAGACTGTACTTCACACAGAGGTGCAGATGGAGTTTTAATTCTATGTTATCAAACAAGTTGTTGTTGTATAGCCTATTTTCTGAGTTGCTGGTTCACCACGGCTTAAGCAAATTTTTGTTCATTGCTTCGTCAGCGAATTTAATTTCGTTTTGGGTGTTTTTTCATGTTCTACTATGGAGGGCACCCCTTTCTAGAAGTTATTAGATTTTATTATTGAGTTTTGAATTTTTGGGAGAAGGTCGACCCTTCTTGGAGGCCATACCATTTTGTCTGGCTGCATTGGGATTTGTGCCACTTTGTGATTGCTATCTTTGGCTCAAATTCTTCTTGGAGGTTGGACGCCTAGATCTTAGTTGTGATTTGGTTGTGGTTTGAGAGCTTTCCGAGCTGATTCGGAAGAGATACGTCTATTTATGTGAGTATTAATGTTGCTAGTCTGATTTTCTATTAATGTTGTTTCTGATCAGATTTGCATAATTTCATCATATAGCTAGTTCATGCTTCATTTCTATATCATCGTAACATTTTAAATGTTGGAAAATTATTACTCTAACTTTCAGTGGCTTTTGGAAGCATATATCTATTCTTTGCAGTTGTAATTCATTGTTTGTAAAGTTGATTGATAGTACCATAGTTACGGGACTCGCCCGGACTCTTGACCCCTAGCCGGGTCCTGAGAGCCCGGACATGGACGCGGCCGAGTCCTGGCCGGACTTACCAGACTCGCCGAACTCGCCACTTCCCGGAGAGTCCCGAGCCTTGGATGCGGCCGGCGACAATAGCCTTTTAAGTCATCAAAAAAACAAAAAATTGACTTTTAAGTTAGTTTCTTTTTGCCTTATATTATCTCCCCAACCCTAAAAGCAACCTCATTTCATTCATTTGGCAAAATAGGAGGAGAAGAGAGAGTTGTGAAGAAAAATAGGAGGACAAGAGAAGGCAACCAGCAAGTTGTTGAAGACAAATACAGGGTCATATATCATTTGGGAAGCTTCATACCAGCAAGGAGGTGCATTGAGAGCTCATTACCAGTGATTGGGAGGAGTTTGCATTGCATTCCAAGCCAAATATAAGAGGTAAGTTTGATTTTTATTGATTTTTTTTGTGTTTTTTAAACAAATAATTCATTGTAATTTGAAAAATCATTGTTTTTTTTAGTTTGCATTTTTTTTTTACAAACCCTACTTGCAATTTAAATAATTTTATAAACCCTACTTGTTATTGCAGCCACATTCATTTGCAAATCAAAACATATTATTATTTTCACAATGTCTCAAACCCTAGGCAAAAAAGACCCTGCTTGGAAACATGCTGAAATCTTTCCCAGAATGAAAAAAGGAGAAGCAAAATGTAAATACTGCAAAACAATATATCATGGAGGCATAAATAGATTAAAATACCATATTGCACGCATACCCATCCATGATGCAGTGGGCTGCCCTATAGCACCTCCTGAGGTTGTCCGTGAAGTGCAGGTGCAATTAGAAACTTTTGAATTGCAAAAAGAAATGAAAAAAAGACAGAAGCATGAATTGGTGAGTTTGGGAGTTGGACATGGACTTGGTGCTGTTGAAGATGCTTCTTCCATACCTCCATACCGTCCTAGTGCTAGTGCTTGTGCTAGTGGTATTGCTTCTGCACCAGCTATCCCTGTGCATACTCCTACTGTTGGTGGTGCTAGTACTGCTAGTGCTAGTGCTAGTGGTAGTGGCAGTATTAGCATTGGCCCTAGAGTTCGTAAATCTAGGGTGGACTCATATTTTGTACCACGCACTACTCCTGGTTCCCAACCATCGCTTGAGAGCATGGGTTGGAACAAGGACGTACATGATGCAGCAAAAAAGACAATTGCAAACTTTTGGTACTACTGCACCATTCCCTTCCATGTAGCCAAGTAATTCTTTTTTGTTTAATTGTTTTAAAATTTATTATTTTAGAATCTAGATGTATCTCATTATCGAATTCAAATTTAGTGCATTTAAAATCTTAAAACTTTTCATTTTGCAATACTTATGTAAGTAACTTATTAATTTATTTATGACATGTTTTAGGTCACCTTTTTTGGCAAAACATGGTTGATGCCATAACCATATGTGGGCCGAGGTTCAAAGCCCCTTCTGAAGATGAACTAAAGGGCCCACTTTTGACTCAAAAAGTGGCAGATGTGAAAGCACAATTAGAGGAGCAGTGTGTGCAGTGGAGGAGGATTGGTTGCACCATCATGACTGATGGTTGGATCGATAGGAGAAATAGGACGCTGCTTAATTTTCTAGTGTCCTCCGGAGGTAATTGTACTTCCCTCAATGCATTGAAATTTGAATTTGATTTAGTAATTAATAATTTAATATAGCTGATTTTTGTTTTTTAATTTATTGAATAATTGGTTTTGCTTATTCTTTCAGGTGACACCGTTTTCATTAAGTCCATTGATGCTTCTGCCCAATTCAAAAATGCCACATATCTATGTGAGGCTATAGAGGAGGTGATAACTGATGTGGGGGAAGAGAATGTAATGCAAGTGGTGACAGATAATGCAGCAAATTATGTTGCTGCTGGTAGATTATTGATGGAGAGGCACCCTACTATATTTTGGACTCCATGTGTCGCCCATTGCATTGACCTCATGATGGAGGATCTTGGCAAGCTCCCATGGATTAAAACATGTGTGGATGCAGGTAGAAACATTTGCAAATTTATATACAATCACACATGGGTGCTTAACCTTATGAGGCAATACACGGGGTTGAGGGAGTTGTCTCGTCCTGGCATCACTAGGTTTGCAACTAATTTTATCACGTTGCAATCCTTCATTCGGTCAAAGGCAGCTTTAAGGCACATGTTTGTTGGTGAGGAGTGGTCTTCCTCATCGTTTTCTACAAGCACTGCAGGGATTGGTGTGGCTGATTGCATTTTTGATGAGCAAGGGTTTTGGACACCAGTGGAGGAGATTGTGAAGGTAAAATTTAATTCTTTATAATGTTTTAATTTTTAATCATATCTTTTATTTGTTTATTTTCATTCACACTTATTTGTGAAATATGTTTGCACTTTGCAGTTTATTGAGCCCTTGCTAGTTCTCCTACGAGTTCCAGATGGGGAGAAGCCCGCACTGGACTACATTTATGAGGGCATGGATAGGGCCAAAGAGGCCATTAGATCAGTCTATGGTGGAGTTGAGGATAAGTATCGTCCCATTTGGGAGATCATTGATAGGAGATGACAAAACCAACTTCATAGGCCCATCCATGCAGCCGCATGTTTCCTAAATCCAACCTTCCAATTCCGCCGTGATATCCGTGGAGATAGAGAAATTCTTAGTGGGCTCTACTCGACGATAGAGCGGATGTTGCCCGTTGTTACTACACAGATAGTGCAGGAGATAGATGCCTTCACTAAGGCACAAGGAGACTTCTTTGCACGTCAAATGACCAAAGATAGTAGGACAACATTACTACCAGGTAAAAATATATTTAAGGGCATAATTGTCATCTTTTTATATTGCATTTTATTATTAAATGTTGAACTTGAAACTTGAAATGAGATTGATTTTGTTTCTTTTTCTCATCTCAGATAGCTGGTGGAGGTTGTTTGGTTCTGATACATGGAACCTGCAAAATATTGCCATTCGTCTATTGAGCCAGCCATGCAGTTCATCTGGTTGTGAGCGCAATTGGAGTATGTTTGAGCACATACACTCCAAGAAGCGCAATAGATTGACAGTGGAGAGGATGAATGACTTGGTCTATGTTCATTACAACCTTCGGCTCAGATACAAGAAGTTTTTTGACCACGACAACACCCCGATCAATCTAGATGAGGTTGATCCACAGTCTGAGTGGACCACTGAGGCTACAGATGCAGTCTTTAGTGACGAGGACCTTGATTGGGTGGACCAGGCAGAGAGAGAGGCTGAGGTTGTAGCCATGGCTGAGGAGGAGGCTAGAGCACGAGGAGACATAGCTATTGTTGGTGAGAGTGGCATGGAGAGTCAGACTGTGGTTGCAGCTGCAACATCATCCAGGAGCCTTAGACGCTTTCGTAGGAAGGATGTTGGCTCCACTATGCCATAGAGTCATAGAGTCATAGCTATTGTTTTGACATTTCATATTTGTATGGAACATTTGATGTTATGGATTTCATATTCCATGACTTTTGTATACATTTGACTAGTTTTATAATTTATATATCTAAGTATGCTATTTCCTTTAGCAACGCAACTACAATTTGTGTACTTTATACTTATGTGATCGTTGTATACTTGCGTATGTGATCAATTTTTCTTTTATTTGTGTTGTATTCAATAAAGGGTGCTTGAAACAAGTTTTAAATCCTTAAAAATCTCTAAATTTCTAGGTTTTTTTCAACTTTTTTTCATTTTGCCGAGTTTGCGCCGAGTCCGAGTCCCGAGTCGAGTCACCCTAGCCGAGTCTGAGCCGAGTCCGAGTCTCGTTACTATGAGTAGTACTAATAGCTATTGTTTATATTGCTACAATTTTAGTTTGTTTTTGTACTCCCGCGATTGAGTGGTTGAGTTCAATAAATCATCTTTCTTTATTGTTGTGTTCCCTCCACGAAATAAGTGGTAGTGAGGAATAAATACCCCCCATTGTTCAAGTGGAAGTGTGGTTACATGGTTAGCTTGCCGCCTTAATAATTTGTAATAATCTCACCCACTGAATAAGTGGAGTATTCCCACCGCTTGTGGATGCCTGCTAAAGCAGATGAATGTAGTTTTCAGTTCAGATTATTCCTAACGATCCCCAAACCATATGCTATCACCTCGCCCATACTGGGATCTTGGTGAACATTCTTGGTGAGGGTTACTTTGCAAGCTGATTTCTATTTGGAGCTAACGCTAACCAGTGACTTGATGCTGGTTTGTTGTGTTAAAATTAAAAAAAAATAAGGTGGAACATTTCAGTGGTATCAGACCCTGTTATCCTGCCATCCTGTGTGTTCAACACTTTAGTGATAGATGAGTGACACTTGTTCAGAGATTGTAAGAAGCCTTGTCTTGGCACTTTAAGTCATGGCTTTGAATGAAGAGATGAGTTTAGCAAAATCACTTTACACAGTTGGAAAGAGGTTCAATGAAGAATGTAAGTCATTGGAAGAGGAAGCAGATGTCCTTCATATGTTGGAACGATGTTTGAATCAGGTGAACCAATCACCTTCTGATTTGATTAAAAGAGCATTAACTCCTGCAATGATCTTTATGAATCAACCATATTGGCTAATGCACCCTGACGAAGAAGTCAATCTGCTAGTCACTTCTTGTCTTAGTGAAATGATGAGGATCCTGGCACCTTTGATGCCTTGTGATGATGGTACCATGAAGAAAGTGTTGCATTTGATTGTTGAAAGTTTCTAGGATCTAGATGAAATGGGTAGCAGTCTTTTTCCAAGAAGAGCTACCATTTTGAAGACATTTTCCATGCTCAAAACTAGTTTGTTGTTAATAGATTTGGACATGCAAAATCAGATTTATCAATTGTTCCATTATCTTTTAAACTCAACTTGGAGTGAGCAAGGGGAGGATGTATTTGCTTCTGTCAGAAATGTCCTTGTTCTGACAATTAATGAAATGGAATTCATTCCTCAGATTGTTCAATCTCTTATCCTAGAGGCATATGAGCAAGAAGTGCAGATTTCTCCAATGAAGATACAAAGGAGGAACCTCTTGAAACTGAAAAATCGTCTTCAGTTGATGATATCTTATCATCTAATGAATTCCTTCTACATCTTCGAAATTCAGGAGGATTCTGGTTAGAACAACAAGAGAGAACATAAAATGTAGAAGAGGAAAATCCAACCTTCACGAACGTTGAATCTTGTGTTGAAGACAACATGGAGGAAGCGGTATCTAGTGGGCACAAAACATAATTTTATTTTCTTGAAGCCAAGCTGAGACAAAAAGCCAATGAATTGGGAAATACCATTGATGAGATGATGAATAGTGTACAACAGATGTGTGAAAATTTGAGGAGTTCATCTGAAAGGATCTTTGACATCTTTGTATAGCAAAGCAGCACAACTCCACCTCAACCAATTCATGAAGAATGCAGCTCAAGTTCTATAACAGCTGAAAAAGAAATTCAAGTTTTATCCAAACTTGATGATATTCATCAGCAAATAGAAGATTTGATTAATGAAGTGCCTAGAAACCTTTATGCATGTTATATTTCTATTGCTGATATGAAGTCAATTAAAAATGCCTTGCGAGAATTCAAGTCAAGTCTTGTGCTCATCATTCGTAATAAAGACAAAGTGGCCAAAATTGCAGATAAGGCGTCGAAATGGAATGAACAAACTAAAGCCAAGTTGCAAGAAGTGCACGAGGCTTTAATACAAGCAAAGAATCAGATTTTTGCTACTCAATTTTCATAGGAGCAAGAAAACAAAGGGAGAGCTGAAGAGATTCAGAAAATTTTTGATGAGCTTGATCTCATACAAGAAATTTTTGACTTGGAACATTGTCCTAAAAGATAGGAGCATTCAAATTCTCATCAACAAGTTTTTCAAGGCTTTGATAATCCTTTGTAAGAAGAAGGTGCTAGTGGGATTAATGAAAATCCTCTCTATGAAAATGATGGAAATTCTTCAAGTATCATTGGTGGAGGAAGACATTCTAGCATTGAAGAATTGATCATGAAGATGAATCCATTTATGTTCCTAGCTCATCTTTTTTGCAAGAAGTGAAGAGTCCAGACACTAGAAGGGATGAAGAAATTATTCTAGAACAACAACAAAGAATTGCTTGGCATTCTGATGAAGAATTTATCCAATTTTTGATGAGGTTGTTGGTTAGATTTATGTCTGATTTTATGTTTGCTCCAACTTCCTTGAGAATAACTGACTTCAGAATTGAGATTGATGAAGGATTCATTGAATCTCTCTAGCAGTTCACAACTCTTGGTTTTGAATTTAGATTTGTTGAATACTTCTTGGAGTTTCAAGAATTATCTATTCAGATGGAACGTTTGAATCAAAGGGTCCAGTTAAGAGCGGTTCTCCGTCTGAGAAATGTTTCTCCAATGTTGATGACTTGGGATCCTGGCATATTACATCGAATAGAGAAGAATAAAAAATTTAAAAGGGTGGAATCGACACATGGTGTTATGCTCATTCACCAAAGTGTTGGAGGTTGCTCCTTAATTAGCATTTGGATGGTAAATTTTGATTATAAAATGAAGGGTTGGAAGGATATCGTGATCAGAAATTATTTATTTGTGGCAATGGGAATTTTGATTAAGGCATTACTAGCCCTGTTCATGAGTAGATATGCTTTTTTCGTTGGAGACTTTTCAAATTGCAGTTGCGGCTTATTGTTTGGAATGTTGATTTTTCATAAATCAGATTTCGAAATGTTTAAATCGGACTTGTTAGTCGATTGGTGTTTTCATTTTCAGACCTTCTAGTCAACTATTAGGACTGATTTTGAGCTTCAAATGAAAAAAGGATTGTGTCCTTATAGCCAAAATTCATGTATGGGATGTTCTTTAATGTCTAACAGTAGCATTCTCAATGTTTTTTCCTATACCAACGTTTGGGGCAGCAAATTATTAACTGATTTGGTTCACCAGTTGGAGACTCATGAGGTGAAATTTGTAAGTTTTTCTTGGAGTCTTCTCAATTATATTAGTTTGTTTCAAAGAAGGCATTATACATCTTCATGGAATTTCGAGGATGCGATAGAGGATTTTTTGCAAGGAGTTGCTCTTCTCTTTGTAAGAAGTGTTGGTAGAGTCATATATGTTGATATGACTTTGTCTGACGCTATAAGGAGTTATGATGAGGAGCATGTTTGTGAATTGAGTAGCATTTTCTTCTTAATGCTCGTGAATGTGTTTGACATTAGCTTTGCAGATTTTAACTCCTCAGAGTTTTCAAGATATGAGATGCCGCAAGTTATTGATTTCAATTCTTCTAGGCCTATCAGTTTGGGTTTCAAATATGGTGACTTTTTGGGGTTACACAGAAGATTAGTGCAAATTTGGAATGTTGGTTTTTCTTGTGTGATCAAAGTGGAGCAGCATTGGCATGGTGGGTCCTCTCAGAGATGGATAAGGGACCGTGGGATCCTACTTGGCATAGTAAGAATCAAACTGTTTTCTTGGAGTGTGGCGGCATTTCTTGAGGACAAGCAATTTTAGGAAGGGTGGACTGTAATGTCCCCAATTTAGCCCTACACTCTTCTTGAGGTTTTAGCCTATTTCTAAAAACTCGTAGGCTAAGCAGAATGGGAGATTAGGGTTTCCACTTTTAGATGCAATTTTGAAGGCTTGCATATGTGTCTCTTTGACGCATGTCTAGTGGAGTTTTCTAGGTTTTTGGAGAGCTTCAGGATGTGGTAACATGCATGTTGAGATAATGACGTGAAACTTTGGTTGTTTCCTTTCATGCAAGAAAGGTTTCTGGGTTTTTCTGGGTTTACAGAGACCTCTGAGGTGGTGTGACATGCATCTAAATCTAACATCCTTTCCAGGCACTTACTATTTATAGTAAGTCATGTTGGCTACCCGGTTTGTGCTTAGAAGATATTTGGAAACACTTACTATTTTTAGTATGTCTATTTGTGGCAAAGGCAATTTTGGTAGCATCAGTTCAGGGCACCACTCTATTTTTGGTAGAATCAGTTTGGGCGTTGGTTTTGGCTTTGGCTTCTATTCCTCGTAGGATTGAGTTCTAGACAGTCAATTTTTATGTTTTGCAGTTGTGCCCCATGCCCAGTCAATGAACTTTAAGTTGTTTTTAAAATGGGGTCATGAAGGGGGACGCCTCATTAATGCACTTTAATATTTTATTAAAGTTTTTATTACTCCTCTTAATGGGATGACTTGGGAGAAATGTGAAGAGTTTTAAATATTTCAAAAAACTTTTGGAAGTGGACGCCTCTTGGAGAAGTTGGAGAGTTTCTTGTTTGGAGGTTACAGTTGATTCATCTCCTCTATTGAAGCTTATTTGTTGATGCTTTTCCCATTCATTCTTATGCTTGAATTTTGAAAGTAAAGTTATGTTGTTGGACTGAATCCAGAACCTGGCTAAGGGGAAGCTTAGCAAATTCAATCCATCCTTCGGGCCTGAAACTATGGCTTCCTAGGTGGTTATATGAGACTGTACTTCACACAAAGGTGCAAATGGAGCTTTAATTTTGATGTTATCAAACAGGTTGTTGTTGTATAGCCTGTTTTCTGAGTTGCTGGTTTGCCATGGCTGAAGAAAATTTTTGTTCATTGCTTTGTTAGCGAATTTAATTTCATTCTGGGTGTTTGCTCATGTTGTTCTACTATGGAGGGCGCCCCTTTCTAGAATTTTTCAGATTTTATTATTGAGTTTTGAATTTTTGAGATAAGCTCGACCCTTCTTGGAGGCCGTACCATTTTGTTTGGCTGCATTGGGATTCATGCCACTCTGGGATTGCTATCTTTGGCTCGAATTCTTCTTGGAGGTTGGATGCATAGCTCTTAGCTGTGATTTGGCTGTGGTTTGAGAGCTTTCCGAGCTGATTCGGAAGAGATACGTCCATTTATGTGAGTATTAATGTTGCTGGTCTGTTTTTCTGTTAGTGTTGTTTCTAATCAGATTTACATAATTTCATCATATAGTTGGTTCATGCTTCATTTCTATATCATTGTAACATTGTAATTGTTGGAAAATTATTACTCTAACTTTCAATGGCTTTTGGAAACATATATCTATTGTTTGCAGCTGTAATTCATTGTTTGTGAAGCTGATTAGTAGTACTAACAGCTATTGTTTTTATTGCTGCAATTTTAGTTTGTTTTTATACTCCCACGATTGAGTGGTTGAGTTCAATAAATCATCTTTCTTTATTGTTGTGTTCCCCCCACGAAATAAGTGGTAGTGAGAAATAAATACCCCCCACTATTCAAGTGGAAGTGTGGTTACATGGCTGGCTTGTTGCCTTAATAATTTGTAATAATCTCACCCACTAAATAAGTGGAGTATTCCCACCACTTGTGGATGCATGTTGAAGCAAATGAATGTACTCTTCAGTTCAAATTATTCCTAACGATCCCCAAACCATATGCTATCACCTCGCCCATACTAGGATCTTGGTGAACATTCTTGGTGAGGGTTACTTTGCAAGCTGATTTGCATTTGGAGCTAATGCTAATCAGTGGCTTGATGTTGGTTTGTTGTGTTAAAATAAAAATAAAATAAGGTGGAACATTTCAGCTATAGAGACCATCTGTCTCTTAACTCAGCATTCCCTCTTATATCAACATTTTATGGTATGTTGCTTTGGTGTGGGAATTAATTCCATGCATCATCTACATGGTTAATGCACTCAAAGATAATACAAAGAGTATGTATATGTATTTATTTTTAATGTCATGGTAGAAGATCTTACATCCTTGTCCTATACAGTTTGCAATGTCACCAGACAAAATGTCTCAAGCATCACAAAATATTAGGCATTTTTGAAGCCAAATATGCTTGTGTTGCAAGGCTATGTCACTCGAGATGTTGTTCCTGCTGTGAAAAAGGTACTAAGTATATTATCAAACATTTACTTTGAATTACATTTCAAAATGAAATCAACAGACATGCAAGTCCATGGGATTTATGGCTTCTTAATTAGCTCAATTTTTATAATCAATACCAGAAGCAATTCTCAATTTTTCCGCACAAAACGTTACTCTTGAGTTGGTTTGTTGTTTTGCAGGAATCTACTCCATGGTTATTGTAAATTTTTTGATCGTGTCATTACTACTGATGGTGAAGATTATGATGACGAAACAATGCAAATGCAATTTCATTGATATATTTCACTATGAAAACGTAACATACCACAAAATATAATGTTATCTCCCCCACTCTTAGTAGAAGAGTATGTTTACATATGGGGTATCTGTTATTGTCATCATGTGAATCAATTCTATTCAGTGGTATAGAGAGATTGTAGAACCAGGTTTAGATGTCATTGCAATATTTATTTTTGGAATAATTCATTAGGGAAAGAATAAAGAAATTTTATATTTTAGGAAACACGAGTATAAATCTATACTACAAATTAGGTTAAGAATAAAGCCTGGAAAAGATTAAAGATTGCTCGAGGACAATACACAGATAAAATCATACAAAGGCTAAAGATAGAACGACACAAGGATAGGACTAGTTGAGAGGCAAATTTATCTTTAGGAGCATATCTAAACACATGCAAAGGCCTCCTACTCTATTAAGTATCACAAGTCTTAATTGTAATGAGGAGTTTTTTCTTGCACAAAATTGATATCTATCTAAACCAGCACGTAATACATTAAAGATTAGTTACACAAATAAATCACTTTCAAATTAATCTCATGGACTGCGAAAATATCATGTCTATTATACTATATTAATCAACCAACTTGCTAGTCTTTTCAAGGAATTTGTATTTTAGATTTTTCAGATAATCTTGTTTCTAGGATTTTTGGATTTTGATTTGGTTATTTTCACTAAATATCCAGTACACATGATCAAAGAGGTTATGGGTATCTCATCTTTTGTTCGTGAAGTATGTCAAATAAAAAAGAACATAAGAGCAAAAAAGCATTTCATCAACATGGTGCCATAATGATATTGAATTTCTATTCACAAAATACCCTCATTGATATATTAACATACATGAATTCAAACTGTCATCTATCATGCCTACAACTATATAAGAGGAAAACAGAGCCTTGACCTTAAAAAACATGGATTTGATGGAAGTCAGTATATATAGCCACAATCAAAAAGCATAATGTTCTCACAAGGCTGTGGTAAGAGACCCTTCTCAATGCCCATGTTGATAAGAGTGTCTATAAATAATTGATTTTCATGCATACTAATTTACCATTCTAGAAAACCATCAATTAATCTTATCATAAAATTGCAAATTTTGTAACTAACGTGAAGATTAAGATGCCAAACATAAAACCCCTACTAAGCAAAATATTGAAGCAACTGGAAACAATATCTGTGGAAAAGATGCTTAAAATTATTTTTTAGATACTCTACTAAAGAATAAAAGGTTGAGATGTAATTTCTGTATCAGCTTTATTTGAGTAAGATCATGAAGCAAAGAGCTTACATATAAATTGAAAGTCCTAAGACTCATTTCAGTACCTTATATGATATTTTTGTTTGGCATGAAGATATGAAAAATTCCTCAGTTTGTACAATATTCACAGCTGGCTATAAAAATGTCAACTAAGTTTTCAAAACTTGCATAAATAAAGACCAAAAAGGGTGAATATCACCCTGATATCCAATTATCTATAGACATTATACGTAAGGATAGCCAGAAAAATTATAATTTATAACTAAAAATAACTTTCACAAAAACCATGCAAGCCAGGAAAAGATGATCTCACCAGACCAGTCTCACTATATGTAGTCACGGTAAACTTGTTATCATAATTGTAGTGCTTTGTAAGAAGATCTGAAAGCCATTTTCTGATAAAGTATGAGAGAAGTCTATAACAAAGGTTTCGTACATCACATGTGCTAAATATATATTTTTTAAAAATTGAATTATCTAGATAACTCCTATTCTTATAACATGAAAAATCATGTGATTAAAGTACATTCACTTAAACCATGTATAAATTAGTCTGCTTTCTGTATATTTGTGAAAAAAATGCAGGAACATAAAATAATAAGCAAGAACATAACCTAAGAATGTAGCTGGCGTAGCAACATGTCAATTTGTAGATCAACAACATATAGATTTTAAAAATTAAATATCTGAGGAATTAATAAAGCAAAAATGCATTTGTATTGAATAAAAGTACACAGAAAATTTATACTATGAAGACCAAAGTAATAGATGGCAATGCCAATAAGTCTTTGTATTGTAGGTTATATTAACCATATAAACCTCTATGATGAGCAACACAAATTTTAATATTTTTTGAGCTGGTGAGGTTCAGAACACAAGCATCCAACCTCACTTATTAGCCACCCAAATTCAAAATAGCCCACATCAGCTCGAGCTTGAATGCTAGACATATTCTCCCAGTTACTGTCAACAGCCAATCTCGATGGCCCAAGATTCATTTTAATCTCAAGAGGATCACCACAGCATGTGAACAGTAAAACAAAAATCCCAACAGTCTCACTTGGGCATACCAAGCAGGAGCGTTTTCCATACAAGAGATGGCTGAAGAAAAGGAAATTTCACAATATGGACCACAAAGAACTAAACAAAAGGACAAATTCATGGAGCAATTTTTCAAGAATTATTGAAAGAGTGATATACCAAAAGTCAAACATTTGAACCATGGAAGAAATTACTGCACACATACAAAGATGCAATATGCACACACTTCTATGTTTAGATAAATGCTTAAGACTTACGACCATCTACAATGTCAGTATGATGAAATATGTATGTAGCACAGTCACATGCTAATCTTGGTTAGACCAGTCACAGTGTGATCTGAACCTGTGTAGCAAAGAGGTATTCACAATTTAGGTGATATACCAAAAATAATCCTTAAACAATGAAAACAACAGCCTAATCAAAGTGTAACACAAAATGCAAAGCAATAGTAATTTTGGAGCAAATAGAAATTCAATAGCAAGCATGCAGTAAATAGAAACTTTCTTTCTATCTTTCAAGAAAGATCTTAATAGCCCTCTGTGGAAAAAGCAAGATAAATGTGTGTTGTGTATACCGTGACCATCTATCATTGCCTTGGATGCAACTTACAAACATGTCATGGCTGCCATTGGTGACTGCTTCACAAGTAATAAGTAATAACGATCAATACAATTCCCCCTGCTTGTGTACTCAAAGATGTATATTTGTTACAAAGCTGCTACTAAGTAGTAGTGCATAGGGAAATCCTATCTTGTCAGGTCTTTTGATGGTCAGGAATGTATGAGATTTGTAATAACCTCAACTGAATGCACACATAAAACAACTTCTGCCAATCTGATAAAACTTCAAACACATACATTCAATTGAAATCTAATAATCTGCTTGTGTAAATTCAAAGATGTATATTTGTTGCAAAGCTGCTACTAGGAAGTAGTGCGTAGGGAAATCCTATCTTGTCAGGTCTTTTGATGCATAACTACTTCCTATGCATCTCATTGCAGGTCATGTCACCCGATTGCTGACACCTAAATGTGTGCCCCGTCTCCTAGTGATCTGTGGGTTAAGAATGCGACCCCAATCTCTGCAGAAAAGGTTTCTGGAGTCCTTTGCAGCTGTTGTGGTGCTCTTGTACTCAGGCCTCTACTGGTAGACTCTTGGAAGGATATAATATGTGTAATGGTCTCAGCCAAAAAAAAAATAGAGGAATGGGAGATAGGTCAATTAGATGGTTCCAATACCAAGGCCCTTTTGATGGTTTGCCTACAATGAATCTAGTTCAAGAGCTTTAACTAAACCTCTAAGGGGCTCTTTCAACTCTTCCATGAAGATGAAAGTCTGATGCCTCTCTAACACATTAGATACCATCACATCTATTCTCAGGAAATCAGCCACATGTATGCATCCACTAAGCCATGTCGTTGTAAATACAACCCCCAACCTCTACTTGAAAGGTTTGAGCGGAGTCCTCTGCTGCTACTTTGGTGCTCTTATACTCAAACCTGTAGTGGTAGACTCTTGGAAAGACCTAATATGGGTAGCGGTCTCCAATGCCAACAATTTACAAGAAGAGGAGACAAGGCATTTAGATGGTTCCAATGGCAAGGTCCATTCGATGGCAGCTTACAATAAACCTAGTTCAATGGCTTTAACTAATCCTCTAAGGGGCTTTTTCAACCCTTCCATGAAGAGGAAAGTCAAATGCCTCTCTGACACATCAAATAACGTGACAGTTAGCCTCAAGAAATCAGCCACATATACATCCACTAAGCCATGTTGTTGTAGTTGTGCCAACTCCCTAAAGTGCTCCTCTAGGTCTTGCCTCTCAAACACGTTGATGAACCTTCTACAAATCTCTTCATAGGTGGTCATATGGCTATGCCCTTCAGTGAATAGCCCGTGATGCCACCACTCATGTTCAACTCCTTCCAAGTGAAGGATCCCACTTTCTTTGCTTCCTCCTCATACATAGGGCTCAATGAGAAATAAGTATTTAACTTTTGGATCCAAGCTTAAACTGAAGCTTTGTTGAACCCATCAAATTAGGGGATGGTGCATTTCCTCAATCTGCTTTGCAAATCTTTTTGAGGTCAATTTAGGGTGGATCTACTTTCATCCTGATTTTGGTTTTTGACTTCAATGTACAAAAGTTCATGAAGGAGATTTCTGCTCAAAACTCGGCACTCTTTTCCCTGTATTCAGCACAGGGAACATCCAAGTCAACCTCCTACTGGTCATCCATTTCCTCTTCCTGTGGCATGTCTTTTCTCTACAAAAAAGTGACTCTCAATAGTCTGAAACTAGTGACTGATTTCAATCTGGTGTTTTGGTTCACCACTGAAGATGAAGATTCTCCTTGTGCCCCATTATCCTGAGGCTTAGTGGTCTACTTTGGTTACTTGGTTCCCTTACCCTGCATAATCTAGGCAAAGAGATCGATGAGTTGTTGCTAGCCATCATTCAAGCATCTCATCATATTTAAAAATTCCTGATCTTTATCTTTGTGTGACAGTTTCTGCTTTCTTTATTCCCTAAGTTGATATTTGATTTCTCTCAGTCACTAACATGTAGTACTGATATCTGATTTTTTTATTTTTATTTTTTTTATATCTCCTACAGGCTAACCAAGTCTTCACTTTGACACCACCGTAATAACCTCAACTAAATGCACAAAGAAACAACTTCTTCCAGTCTGATACAACCTCAAACACATATGTTCAAATTGATATCTACCAGTCTAATACCCAGAAAAATGCTGAAAATAAATATTTTGTTTTCATTCATTGAAATTCACTGGACTGACACAACTTACTAGGCACGCCCAGTAAGCCTCTGATTATTCTGATTCTGATGATACCCTGCAGCATGCAAATCTGAACACTATGATGATCCTGATGATGCTCTACAGGGTCCTACTGAGTCACTGACAACCTGTACTACAAACTAATCCCTAAGGGTTTCCATCCCCAAGGTAGTCGGATTAACACACCTGTAGGTTTTTGTCTCCAAGCACCAAAGGTCCAAAACTCCTGAAAGCAGCATTACATTCCTGGGAATGAAGTTTTTTGTTTTAATTTTCAGAAGTCTGTTTATTTTTTCCTCCTAGTGATGCCTATATACTCTATTCTTCCTCAATCATAGGCAATCCAATTCTCAATTGATGGCAATCAACTAGCAAGATCATCCCTCAATCAATGACAATCCCAAACTGATAACTGGCATTTGCATCCCCTTATTTAACTGATCCTAACTGAACGTGTTAAACTGCCTTATTCCCTTATTTAACTGACCCTAACTGAAAGTAACTATAATACTAATTACGGCTACTTACACTAGTTGTCTACAGTGTACACACTCAAAGCTACAGATTAAAAGGGCGCATTACAGGATTTTTCTGACAGCTCAAATGGTTCACGAGTTAGCATTCCTACAGTTGAGGTTGCATCCTTGGAAAAAGGCTCCATTCCAATCAAACACTTGTGAACAGAAAATACAGCAATTTAATATCAAATTGTTACAGCTTTAAAATGAACAAAAAAGTTTTAATAGGCAAGCAAATTTCCAAAGGTAGATTCTGTCCTAGTTTAGTAGATTTCTTATTTTTACAAGCACCCCAAACTGAAGCAAAGAAAGCTTTTTGTTAACACAATTAACTTTAAAGGTAGGGATGTCAGATGCTAGAACTGATATTATGAAAACTCTTTTTAGACAAGGAATATTGAAACATTGTCGAGAGCATGTAGAGTTAAAGTCCATAGTGCATTTCAGCACATAGCGTGATTCAGCTTGAAAGCCCTTCCATTTTGCTATAAAGACAGTTTCTAAAGGTGTATGCATAGAGGCAAGATGCCAAGTGGGGAGAAGAAAAAATAACAAAGATTAATGATAGCCAAAAAGATAAGTTCTTTTAATTTTAGCCACGAATCATGACTAGTTTTCATCCATGGCATGCACTACAAAGGGAAGGCAGTAATTACAAAACTGTAATCAATTAGAAATTTGAATAAGGCACTGATAACTGGAAGACTAAATAAAATGAGAACTTGCTAGATATGTTACATTTTAGAGCTAAGGTTCATTACAATACGATGTCTCATGCACATAGTTTTATTTGGGCAATCACAACTGTCTCCAAGAGCCTTATACTCAGTGTTCCAAATGATACTATTTCTCAGTTCTGTGTTCCACAATTCAGTATTTCCCAATAAATCCTTCTTAAGACCAAAAAGTGACAAAATTCAATTTCAAAAAAGGCATAGCATAAAAACCAACAATATTAATTCAAGCACTTTAAAATACATGATATAATCTAGGTTATATCTTGATGATAGATAATCTTAAGGATACACTATCATGTTCCAAAGTTGCTAAAGCAAAAGTTATATTGTTGACCATCAAATTACCTTTAGCCTTCTTCCCAATGTCTGAAAAGAGACCAGGTCCCTTGCCCATCTCTTTAAAGAATGTTGGCTGTCCTTCCTGAGAGAGCACCAAAAATGAAATTATCATTGCTTCAGAAGTACATATTAAAAAAGAATAGAGCTTCTATTAGAGAGGAGAGCAATTACTAGAAACTCTGATACATAAAAGAATATTCAATCACAAAATCATTACAGATGTCAAGTCCCTACACTCAAAGTGTAATAGCTTTCAAAAGAATATGATCGATATCAAATGATAAACAAGCAGTTAGGGAACACATTTACAAGATGCAAAAATATCAAATTTTCAGTAACCCATGTTTCTTCCAGCTCCCACCTACAATATTACACTAATCTTGATTAGAAAAATAAAATAGAATTCTATGTATGAAATAAAGGCTATGGATTACTCCAGCTACGCTGAGTAGTAATAGACACATGTTAAACAAAGAGAACATGCATAAAAAATGAAAATACAAGCAATTGCCTGTTATGTCTCTATGTTATAAGCTAACTTGGTTCATGACTGAAAAGTTGAAAACCCAAATGGGAGTTCTGAATAGCTAGCTCAACACAATCCAGCAAGCAATACACAGTTATCCTTAACAATTCCATCAGATACAAGTGCAGAGGTGGACTGAAGCCGTTAGTATCTAAGGAACTGCAGTGTGTAATTTACCAGTCCCAGGAAGCTTGGCCCCAACTCTTTCAGAATGAGAAATCCAACAAGCGGTTTATTGATATCGTGCAATGTACCCTGATTTTCAGCAGGACTGTCTCAAAACCAGCAGTAATATCCAACAAACAGCAGGAATGTCCCAACACCCTGGTAATGTCTGAAAACTAGCAGTTCTGTAATAACACCTGTGGTAATGTCCCAAAACCAACAGCACTGTCCCAAAAACAGCAGTATTGTAAAGTATCTAGAAGGTTCAAAGCTTCCACACCACTTTGGAAGATGAAGTGAAACTGTGTGGAGAGCTTCCCAATGTAATAAATTTTTGGAAACTCAAATGGGAGCTAACCGAATCATCATCCTAGACATTTAATTCTTCTAATCTCTACGCTGATGGGACATATTGTGTGAGCTTTTGGCAACTTCCAGACAACTGAGGAGTTGGTGGGGAGGTTGAGTTGAGCAATTTATGGGATCAAATTGCAAGGAAAACAAACACTGCTTTTTGTGAAGAATGACCAACTACTACTCATAAACGTGTACAAAGGGAAAAAAATGACCACTTGTGACTGCCAGACAAACAAAGAGATTGTTAGATGCAAGTGAGGCACCCTTTATGAAATAAAAAAGGAAAGAAGCATCTCTAAAGGAAATAAGGCTGCAAAGACCATGGAAAATAAATTTATCGCGAGCTCAACTTCCACATCACAGCATGGCAAATGCAAGGTTGAAGGCAATTCCCCATCTTCTCAATACATACGTTTTTGAAAAGCAGAAATCCTCCAACTACAGGTGCGTACATGGCCCAATGCCACCATGATGAAACCCCTGACATGTGGCAAAGCATCTCAGTATGCTCATGCAACTAAGATTATCTCAACAGCAAGTGAAACCACTTTCTGCTGCTGCCTCTTTGGCTTTCGGTGCAAACACTTTTAATTCTGCCCCCTACATGTGAACTATACATGCTTCTGAGGTGGTGTTTTCAAAATTTTATGGGACCCACAGAATCCATGGTTTGCCCTTCTGGAATTTAAGGCAGGCAAGTGTGACTAATTTGTAACTGCAACAGTTTTCTGGCTTTATCACGGAAATAATGTCAGAGAATAGATAGTTTGATTTGCTAGATTTTTTCTCCATGCTTGCCTCTTCTCAATTGGGCCTTTATTATTGTCAGATCTTGATCTTCTATTCTTGGAAGGTTGGTGCCCTGCTTTGCTGATGTTTTTTGATGGCTGAGAGATCCAAGCAATGCTTACACAGAAAACTGAAAAAAGAATAGACTACTTATGGAAGAACTTACTTATACTAGAGCAATACTCATATTTGCTAAAAATAAAGAGAAGACCAAAAGGTCTCTAAGCAGGACAGTTGTCACACTTGACCAAACACACCCTCTATACAATTGTTCATTCTACTCTGATTTATTCTGTAACAAAACAGACTAGTTTTTAGGGTTTCCCGAGCACCAAATGACTTTAATATCTTTAGGATAGCCACGGTATTTGATGAAGAGCAGCTGAATAAAATTACAAGTGAGCAGAACATTGGAATTTCAACACCAGGAACTGTATCCTATTCCTTTATGAGATTATTCAGTTCTCTTTGTATACCTTGCATCTTGTGTTATGGTCATATTAAGGGCACCTCTGTTTATTCAGAGCTTTGTTAGAATTCAGAATAAGGAGTTGGAATTTATCTCTGTTTGGGAGGATGTATGACCATAGTTCCTTTTGACTCCCTTAAACTTTTGAGTGCAAATTCTGATTACTCGAGGGAAGTAAGGATATGTGAGCTATGTCAGTACCCCTGCACATCTCTTGGGAAAGGTGTTATGATGGTTGTAATATAGAGTGTTCTCAGCACTATAGAAACCAGATCTCTGTCATGAGCAATGGTTTAGGATATGGGAATGGTGGTGTGTTTGGTCTTTATGAGAAATATGGTGCCTTGCTATTTCTCCTATCATGAGAAACATGGTGCCTTGCTATTTCTCCTATCCACCGATTTACAACAGTGAACCCTAGCATGAGGATTCACTAACATCAACAGATCCATTTGCACTGGATTTACATCAGATTTGTAGCATGAAGGCCCTTTTATTTTATTATTTAGCAGTGAATAGTGATATAGTTCATGACTAAACCAAGTGATTGAAAGCACTCTGGTTTATACTATATGATCACATTCAACTCGTGCAAGACAATCTAATCTATTTACCTTGTTCAATAAAAAACCTTGATGAGATGATCATCACTTTATTATGTATAACTCATTGCCAAAACTGTTAGTGTAATTAATTAATTAATTATTACACTAGCATAAGTTAACTTAGGGTTAATTAATCATATTAGTCCTAAGTTACTTTTTATCATTTAATAATGGTGTTGAGATAAGATTCCCTTCTAGAAGATGAGTTGTCTTTTCTAGAAGATATCTCCATCTTGTTATCATTCCCTAGGTTAGGGTTTCATGTTGTCACATGAAGTGTGATTTGAACACTTGGCAACATCTTATGCATTTTAGGTTTTGCTCTTGCCTATTTAATCAGGCATATGTACTCTTTGTAATTAAGAATCCAAATCATCATAATAGAATCTCTATTTTGAATGTCATTATCATACTTTCTGTGTGGGTGAATATTTCTTCTTGGCAAAGGTCCTCCATTGAAGTCTGCAGCTTCATCAAGGCAACCTATGTATCCAGCATTCCAACATGGTATCAGAGCTGTTCCAGTGAAGGTTCATCCCAGGATCAAGAAAGTTTGGCTCCAATTTGGACATATTCAGCCATTTGAGGTATTATCTAGGGTTTGTAATTTTTTGTACTATCCGTACAAATTTGCAGAAAAATATCTCCCCTTTCAGTCCTCCATCATGGCAAAATTTTTTTAGTTGCAGGCATTTTTCATTTCAAAAAAAATTCGGGTTATTTTTGTATTTTTTGGCAAAAAAAATATTATTTCGGGCTCTTCTATAGTTTGCAGAAAAATTTAATTAAATCCGGGCGACTGCATTTTTATTCTTCAGTCGGCATGCAAATCGGGTTTGATTTTTAATATCATCGGCATCGGCTTTTTCTGCGGATACTATAGGGGTTGATTTATTTTTAAAATCATCGGCATATTTTTTTTAATTTTTAATTGCCTTTTGGCAAATATTTAAAAATCAAAACTCATTTTGTAGTCGGCCGCATTCAATGTTTGTTACAGGAAGTACATCCGACAACCGGTCCAATCACACGCCGGTTCGTTGACTTCCACCACCGTGCTCCATCCGTCGACGTCATCACGTCGGGCCCTCCACTTGCCTTGCCGCCAGTGCTCCATTGGTTGCTGCTTTCCTCCCGCCGGTGTTTGTCCCGGCCACCATCGACCGCACCGGACTCCATCAGTCACGCCGCTAGCCGAGGTCTCGGTCACATCACCGATTGCCGGCTCCGCCCCTGCTAGCAGCGCCCCCCGGTCGCCGCCCACTCCGCTCAGCCGCCACTCCGCTGGCGCTCCGCCCGACGGCGGTCCTATATTTTTTTTGCCAGCTACACGTGCAATCACATCAGCGACCGAGTGCTAAGCCCGAAGGGGCTTTTTTTTTGCTCCTTGTTAGCCTGCAGAGTGCCTCATCTAGGCATTTTTTTCATTTTATCATATCTTTTCACCAGGGTATTGAAAATCTACAAACGAGATACTATCAGAAAGGGAATTCAGTGCTCTTTCTAGTGGTGACATCCATTCTGGGAAATTTTGCTTCCAGAAAATTCTACAGTCAACTGAAGTCAAAACCCTAATTTGGACATAAAGACTCATATCTTCGCAACCGTTGATCGAAATTCAATGATTCCAACGGCATCAGGAAGGTAATTCAGAGCTCTTTTTCATTAGTCCATTCACTTTAATCAGTTTCAGCTCTAGGTACTCTTGCATTGGTTTTGTTCAATTTGGTGCATTTGTTCAATAACTTGGATATCCTGAAGCTTGGGAAAAGAATTTTTATTTGGGTTGCATCACGTCAGTTGCATATCAGTTTTGGGAGTTTCTATTTGCTGTTGAAGGTCATTGTCTTTGTATTTTTGGAGAATTTGATTGTACATTATGGGGCTTGCATATTATCCTTCTTTGACTATGCTGCACACGGGAAACTATAAACAATGGTGAGATGGGATCATCCACCATCTCCAATCACTTGAATTGTTGCCACATTTGTATGGTACGGTTCCCCATCTAGGTCAAGGTATTCAGAAATTTGCTTGGAGTTGCAGTAGATATAATGTTTTAGTAGTGATTGCAATGCATGTTGATTGTGATATTTTGGAATCTATTGATCATTATGATAGTCCTCACATCCTTTGGACTAAGATTTGGGAGATATATGGAGATTCAGATACTCCACCCTTCCTTGATGGTCATGATTCAGAATGTCAGGTTTCAGATCAAGTACCCCATGATGATATTGCTATGCAGGAGGTTGTTTGTTTGGATTGCCTTGAATCTTCCAAAGAGGTTGGCAAGGTTGCTTCAGATGATTCTTCTTCTCCATCAGAGACAGTTGGTATCCCTTCACATTCAGTGATTCCTTGTCCAGAGTCATTGATTGAGGCTTCCATCATCATCATTCATCAGGACCCATTTTGTTTTCCAGACTTGACATCACAGGATGGCTTTGTTTCAGGTATCACTGACTTGGCCACTTCTACAGGTTTGGAGGACATTCTTGAGGGGATATCACTCCTCTATTCAGAGATTTCATATATGAGACTTCCTCCATCTTCTTCGGAGTTCCTTCAGCATCTACCATTGGATTGGATTCAGTCTTCTTTCAGTGGTTTTGAGGACACTTCATTATGGGGGGGCAATCAAGTGTCCATTTATTCCTTCGATGGAAGGACCATCACATTGCTGTCTTTGGATCATGTTCAACATCAGTTTTTGCATCGTCCTGATTTGTCACCTTCTACATTGATTGGGTATGTACCTGAGTGGGTTGTGGCATCTTCATCTTCATCAGGCAAGGAGACACATGAGCAGCTTTCAGAGACATCATCAGCATTCATATACATCCTTCCCTCCTTCAATTCCTATCCGGAATGGGAAGCTACCCTGCATCTCTACATGGTTTTGTTTCTTCCGAAAGGGAGACAAGTTGTTTGTCGACATTGGATCATATTTTGTCTACATACACTTACCATTCTTGCAGGTGGTCACATCTTTTGGGGGGGCTATATAGTCTCTCTATTTTCTCCCTATGGGGGGGCCATTGATTGTATTGTATCCATGTGATGATTGTTGTCCTTGGGGGGATGATGTTGAGTCCTCCAATCATCACCTTTCTGCATTTCATCTCCTTTTTTGGAGAGGGGTTTTCTTCCCATTGGGTTTTTCCCTTTTCTCCATTTTGTGGGAGATTAGTTGCATTTTCATCCTATGTACATGGGTACCTAATATGGCCATTAGCTGGGACCCATCATCATCATGCATAATCATTGCATTTTCATTTCCTCCCTAAGTTGCACTTATGGGGGGGTGCTAGTGTAATTAATTAATTAATTATTACACTAGCATAAGTTAACTTAGGGTTAATTAATCATATTAGTCCTAGGTTACTTTTTATCATTTAATAATGGTGTTGAGATAAGATTCCCTTCTAGAAGATGAGTTGTCTTTTCTAGAAGATATCTCCATCTTGTTATCATTCCCTAGGTTAGGGTTTCATGTTGTCACATGAAGTGTGATTTGAACACTTGGCAACATCTTATGCATTTTAGGTTTTGCTCTTGCCTATTTAATCAGGCATATGTACTCTTTGTAATTAAGAATCCAAATCATCATAATAGAATCTCTATTTTGAATGTCATTATCATACTTTCTGTGTGGGTGAATATTTCTTCTTGGCAAAGGTCCTCCATTGAAATCTGCAGCTTCATCAAGGCAACCTATGTATCCAGCATTCCAACAAAAACATCAGGAACTGCAGCGCCATAGCTATCATACTTCATAGCAGATAGCCTCACTGGCTCTGCCTGTTAGTGTTTGGTAGCTTCAAGAGATATTTTTCTCCTTAATTAAAGGCAGGTCGGCCTACATAATGCAATTTTTATTTTATATTTCTTCTAAAGGAGGCTGACCTAAGTGAAGAGTCACCTTGTTTGGTATATATACAAGGTGGTGTGCATTCATTCATTGATCAATTGAATTCATAATAATTGGCATCAAGCAAGTAGAAAAAGTTCGCCTATGTAGCAGCAGATCAGACTTCAAGGGGAAGCATATCTATTTGTACTTAGCATCAAGGAGTGATGCTATTATTCATTATACTATTTCTGCCTTGAGTAAGGCCAGACTTGTAAAGCAGATTTCTACTCTTATACATTCAATATACAAGGGATATATTTTGCTAGGTTTTTCTCCCTCGAGAAGGAGGGTTTTCCCAGGGTATCTTTTGTTTTTTGTTCATGTGTTGTATTTCTATTTATTGCATTTCTGATCCTAAAACTAACATGGTATCAGAGCAGGTTCATCAGATTTGTCTAAACAAGATAAGGGAAGATATTTCGATACTTTGTTGGTGGATATTTGTAAAGCAATACCAAGGCGTGTACATTCCGATATCGGGTATTGACATCTTTATCATTGGCGTTGGAAGATAGAGCCGTCTGGAAAGAATATCGGACATAGAACCACCACTGCTTTCTTAAGAGTCTGATAATATATTTGGATATGCATACCGAAGGATTATCATTGAGCGACATTTCTCTATTGTATTATCAAACGGGAGTATTTATGTATACACCATTACGTATTGAAATCTATTCATCATCGAATACTCTATATTGTGTGTAATCGGCCATTGGTGACTTGTATTGTCCTGTCGGGTGCTGCCTAGGTGTTTGTCTCAGACCGGTAAATGAAGAAACTATGTGCTCTAGCATATTTGGGTTTATTGGAAGAGTTTGAAGATGATGTGGTTGGATTTATCGGGCTATCTGAATGACCATTGAATTTATTAACTCTCATGTTTTGCATTTCTGAATTTCAAAATCCTTTGAAGATGTGACTATCATTAGTATCGATGATTGTATGCATGCTAGCGTTAAGGAAAGAAGGTGTGAGGGGGCATTTGGAGGTGTTCTTATCAAAGGTTGCGTGGACACTTTGAAGCCATTGTTAATTGTTATCTCTAGCGATAACATCCACCACCGCCAGTATTTATGAAATGTCTATCTCCATAAGGAGTCTATTGACCTGGTGAAGACAAGATTCTACAGGCGACTAATGCAATCTGAGCATCC
Organism: Sequoiadendron giganteum; assembly: GCA_007115665.2. Lineage (NCBI taxonomy): Eukaryota > Viridiplantae > Streptophyta > Pinopsida > Cupressales > Cupressaceae > Sequoiadendron > Sequoiadendron giganteum. The sequence goes on from CM021104.1 coordinate 325,327,339, forward strand.
AGCAGACAAGTATTAATGGTCTTCTTTATCGTATCCCATATACATGACATTGGTGGTGATTGGTGTTTGTTGACACGACCAAGAGCATATGTATGCCGTTAGAAGGGTGACGAGAAGTCTGTTGAGGCTGTCCAATTTCCTGACTGATAGTCGCATTTTCCAAATCAGTCGTTGGGGCATCATTTCTGGAAGACCCGTGTCTTGTTCTTGCCATCGTGAGTAAGGGAGCCTTGCTTTAAAGTCGGGTCTGACAGTATAAAGACAAATACTGGCCGATCCATTATGCCACGATTTCTCCAAGGAGATTCATATCTAATCAAAGTCAAAAGGGAAGAGTGGCGTTAGGTGGACAACACAAGAGAAGTCTACGTGGAGGTAGAGAAGTGATTCAGAAATATAATTGAGGATTTTCATGTGCAAACAAAGTCACCAGTTTATTTCTATTGGGATCGATATCACATATTAGCACTGAACAGAAGAACCGCTGCCAGGTCGAGAGTATTTAATTATTCCTTGGGAGAATCGTCGCACCATATTAAGGTACCCATAATATTTAAGGCATGGTCAAAGGTCATAGGAATAACCAAAGAAGGGTTGGCATTTGATTTGAGAAGAGATAACGGTTCCAAGCTTTACCGTCCAGCTTCTAAGGTTGTCGTACTATCCTTTATAATTGTCACGAATTCACATTTGGGGGCTATGCCAATTACTAAGGGGTCGAGCTGCTGAGTGGATGAATTTGAAGCCTTCAGGGGAGTATTTTTGGCATTTATTATAGGTTGGTGATTTGATGGGCATTGTGTCGAGTTATTCCGATCTTATACTTTCATTCTCTGTATTACTGTTTCTTGCGTATTGGGTGTTGGAGTATACGGGGGTGACGTGGAGAGGATTTGGAATCCATTGATGACAAGGGAGATCTTAAGAGGAACCGTGGACAAAGGGAAGTGATAGTAATTACACGATTACAAAAGTCAACTCACATTCGCCATAGTCGGGGACTTGGCTCATACTGTATCGAGCATTTCAATTCATCTCTGGTGAGGTTTCGCTGGGTCCGATGCAGACCTGAAAAGTGTTTAAGTGCAGCACTTAAGGAGATTATGATTTCAACGAGATAAGTATTTCATGTTTAATGTTCATGAATTTTTATCTAGTTATTAATTCGTTCTATAACATTGGGATAGTGAATCATGTATGCTTCTAGCATTGGTATTTCTCTTCGGGATAGTTAAGTTCTAAAAACTATTATTAAACTCTCTAAAATGCTTTCAAGACGGATCGAGAAGCATAAGAGATTGCATTCAAGAGAAGAAGAGCTTGATGCATCCTGTGAAAGAGTCACACAGGCTGAAGAATGGAGACACAGCTTGTAGCTATGGGACTGAGTTGGTGGTTGGAGACATCTCTCAAAGAGGAAGAACCCATACAGACTGTCATTGTGATCAGCTTCTTCGAAGAGGAGGAATTAACATTCAGAGGGAGTCTGACAAACCAACAGAGGCAACCTTGGACGAGGAGGTCAGAAGGTTGATGCAAGTACTTGGAGCTTCAGAGGGAGTCACATCATCATGAAGATCTGTTGCAATGTATGTTTCTCTGTGACGGAGAAGTATGAGGTGAAAACCCTTGTAATCTATATTTCTCTGTGACGGAGAAGTATGAAGTGAAAGCCCTTGTAGTGTATATTTCTCTATAATGGAGAAGTATGAGGTGAAAGCCCTTGTAGTGTATATTTCTCTGAGACGGAGAAATATGAGGTGTGAGCCCTTGTCCATCTCTGAGAAGGAGATGTGGTTCTTTCCACACATGGGAGTAGCCATGGTGGACGTCATATTGAGAGACTCCATGACGACATCACATTGAGAGACTCTATGATGAACCCTTTGTACTTGTGTTTTCCACACATGGGAGTAGCCATAGTGGACGTCATGTTGAGAGACTCCATGATGACATCACATTGAGAGACTCCGTGATGGGCACTTGTACATGTGTTTCTTTCCACACATGGGAGTAGCCATGGTGGACGTCATGTTGAGAGACTCCATGACAACATCACGTTGAGAGACTCTGTGATGAACCTTTGAGCCTTCCACAAATGGGTGTAGCCATTGTGGGCATCATGTTGAGAGACTCCATGATGTAGATATCTAGAAAATATCTCCCTCGCTAAGAGGGAGTGGTAGTGTTTGGTAGCTTCAAGAGATATTTTTCTCCTTAATTAAAGGCAGGTCGGCCTACATATTGCAATTGTTATTTTATATTTCTTCTAAAGGAGGCCGACCTAAGGGAAGAGTCACCTTGTTTGGTATATATACAAGGTGGTGTTCATTCATTCATTGATCAATTGAATTCATAATAATTGGCATCAAACACACAGCAGAAGTTCGCCTATGTAGCAACAGATCAGACTTCAAGGGGAAGCATATCTATTTGTACTTAGCATCAAGGAGTGATGCTATTATTCATTATACTATTTCTTCCTTGAGTAAGGCCAGACTTGTAAAGCAGATTTATGCTCTTATATATTCAATATACAAGGGATATATTTTGCTGGGTTTTTCTCCCTCGAGAAGGAGGGTTTTCCCAGGGTATCTTGTTGTGTTTTTTGTTCATGTGTTGTATTTTTGCTTATTGCATTTCTGATCCTAAAACTAACACCGCCTGCTTTGTGTCTCTTTGCAGCTTGACAATTGTAGTTTGTGGTATGTAATTGATTTTGAGGGTTTGAATCACATCCAGCTGGTATAAGACAAACTAATCTATTTACCTTGTTCATATAAAAAAGCTTCATGAGATTATTGTCACTTCTCATATATAACTCATTGTAAATACATCAGGAACTACAGCCCCATAGTTGATCATACTTCATAGTAGCTAGCCTCATTGACTCTGGCCACTTTGTGTTACTTTGTAGTTTGTAGCTTAACATTTGTAGTTTGTGGTGTGTAATTGATTTTGAGGATTCAAGCTTTGAAGTCAAACTATGCAATCTCAAAATTAATGAGGAAATTCCATATTTCAATATTTGTGGTGCAAAATCTCGTTTACTTTCACTCTCTCACTCTCTAGCCTATTAGTATAGCATTAAATGTAAAAAACATCAATTACTTTTCTTTTTTCCTGCATCTTTTTTACCAATAATATCCTGAGAAATTGAAAATGTCTTTATATTTTGGTTCACCAAGATATTCCTGAGAAAGATATTTGCTTTTTTAGTTAATCCTATAGAAAAATGCTTATATATCCTTTGAAAGTAGATAAGGTGTTTGTTAGCAACTTAGCATGCATTGAGAAAATGATAGTTCACCTTACCTCAGTTTCATATTCTGTCTTGACATTTTTTTATGGTATATGATCTACTAGACTGTATTGTGAACATATTCGTAATAATGTTTTCATATGATCCACCAATTTGTGTCTTATGCAGATTTTTGTGCAATAACTATCGCTTCAACCACATTACTTTGATTCCGATAATGTTATGCTCTCACTCATCCCTACTAGTAGATTCCTGACTGCAATGATATTCTGTTGTTATGAATAGTTGCCATAGAGATCTATTGATAATTGAGTAAAATGACTACTAAGTAAAAAAACAGTCTCTCTTCTGTTAACAATCATGGCCAGAAAATCTAGTATCTAGAATGATCCTATATCAGAAAGTGCCATGTCCCCGAATTTTGATTGTTCCACAAAATGCAAAATGAGTGGGAAAAAGCATTTTTAAACACTAATTCAAACTTAATAAATATTTTAAAATAATATTTAAAAGAATACTAAATAATAAAATAAGTTTAAATTATTAAATAATAATAATTAAATTTAAATTATCTGGCTGACCCATTTGGGAAGGCAACTAAGATTGCTATATATTTCAAATCATTTGATTATGGAAGGCATCACGGTTGAAGAAGCAGTTTGATGGTCAAGCAAGGACGATACCCTCTGCAAGATCAACTGCTTGGTGAGACAAAAACCTCACCAGCAACTGCAATTTCAACCTCTTTGCTCCGCCATATTCTAACATTGCACTCCTCCCATTTCAGGTTTACTTCTGCAAGATTGACTACTGGGATTAAGTGTCGGGTGTTCACTGGGCATAAGTCTTACAAAGAAGTCACCTCTCATGAAGACTGTTCGACACCTATCACATGGAATTGGCCAGACACTCCCGTGGAGTCGGGAGGTGCCAACCACATCGTCAATCATTCCAAGCCCAACTTCCAAGAGGGCATAATCACATCTAAGGCTCACTACCATCTCCTCACCATCGCGTTCGGCACAGGGTGACACTCATCAAGTGCTAACTGCATTGCGGATTGAGCGAGCATTAACCTCATCGTTGTCTAAGTTGATTCTATATTTAAAGGCTTTTGAAATATAAAGATCAATGTGACTATTCTTCAAAAACAATATTCAGATTTGTAGCTACGTGTCAAGTTTGCGGCTTCATTCCACCAATGGTGATGCTTATTGCACATGGGCAGTAAATGTATCCCATATACACATCTATTTCCATGTACAACATCTATTTTCGTTGGTTGAAGTATCAATATGTTATAACTTGCCAGACATTGCTTATTCACTAGTTAATTTTGAATGTATTTGCCATTTGAATGAATTTGAATAATCGATGTCCTATCAATTGTTCAGCGTGCAAGCATTCCTCATTTGAAATGTATGATATTTTGTTAACACTCTTACACATGATGCGATCTAAGTGTAATTCGATTGTGTTACACATTTATGTCTGGCTGGAAACACATCGGTGTTGAATTTGTCACTTGCAACTTTTTCCCTGTTGTCGTGTGGATGGGAGTATCTGGGTGAATGTACAAATCTGATATTCATCCTATGCATTAATTCGAGCTTGTTGTGATTATATCTTTGTTTGGATTCCACTCTGCCTTGAGGGTGTATATCATCTTGAATAGATCTTAAGTTCTATGGTTAAAGCTATATATTTCATCTCCATGCCCTACTTTGCTTTTGCGTGATATTCAAATCTAAGTGCAAGGATAATTTTTTGTTGGTATTTGGGCTCGGTATCTTACAGTGGTATCAGAGCATCTATCCTACCAGTCTGTGGATCCAATTGTGCAAATGCAGTTATACCATGGAAACATGAGTGAGGAGGAAGATGATGAAATGGTCTCCAAAATTGCTCGATGGTATGAAAGGTATCAAAAGTATAAAGATCTTCTATCATAGCAAGAATATGTAAGAATGGCGAGAATGGCTATACCTGTAAATGAGGAGATTATCAACATCTTTGATGAGTGCTTAGGTGAACCTGAGGCTATCAAGGATACAAAACCTTTTGATAGGTACTACATGAGGAAAAGAAAGGAAGAGAAAGAATAATCGAACATTGATGAAGACATGATAGAGCAACCCTTGCCTATGGAACATTTTATTGAAGAAGAACCAGGATTGTGTGTTGACAATGCACCAATGATTGTTGATGATGACCAGCAATATTCGGAAAAGTGTCATAAGATATGCCATTGTGAAAAGTGATAAATCAGCTATCATTGATCAGCCTATGGGTGAACAAGATTTCAGTTATGACGGTATGCACAAGGGGTTGTTCATTGGACAAAGCTATATACAAGGTATGTCATGCCCTAATAAGCTCAATAATCCTTGTTTCATGCACATGATCACTTGTGATGACTATCTATTAGAGTTGTATGGGAGACACCTTGTTGAAGAACTAATCATAAAAACTAAGGGATGGCCTAGTAGGAAGATCATGCCGTATGACAGTGTTTGGTTTGTCATGGATAGTTTGGGACTCACATACAAGGATGAACCAATGATGTTGAGAGCTAGTGAAGAGAATGCAACATTTAAAGAGGATGAAGTTGTCCTCACATGTTTTCAGCAAGATGAGGACCCACTCCTTACATCTACCAATGAGCAGTACATGTATCTTCATAATGACCACAAGGTAGAAGGGCATGCTGTCATGGAATGTGTCAAATCAGAAATGACTGATCAGATTTATGATGGTGATGTTGAAGACAAATCAGAAATGTTGCATGGGGGTTTTTTGTCGCATAAGTCCCACCACTTGGAAGGGAATTTGAAGGTAAATGATAGTCAGATTATGGCAGCCCTAACTCACTTTGATGACATTCATAAGATGATGGCAAACCTGTGTTGGAAGGCTCTAAGTGGACATGAGGGACTGGAAGGAGCTATATCTCTTGATGATTTGTACAAACTCTAGGAGGCTTTGGTGGTGGTGAAGTCAAACTATCTACACTTACTTGTGAATAGGGATCATCTCCTTACACTTGATAAGATCTATGTTGGTGCCTTGAGACAAAAGGAAGATGAGATGGAGAGTACCATGGAATCCTTGATTAGTACTCAAAGGGGTCTTTGAGAACCAGAAGAGCATGTGAATGAGTAGTGTTGGGAGTTGAGCTTGGCACACTCTTCAAAAGCAACCACATCCAACGAAAGACATGGCAAGAGGAAGAGGGCAAAGTTTGGAGACATAGTGGAAGGTTTTGAAGGACACTATGGGGATATTGCTTGCAGCCATGGGACTGAGTTTGTAACACATGATTTACACTTGGAGGCATCTCATGGACCGGCACTTATTGATAACCATTCCCTCATGGAAGGATAAATGGTTGAGATTGAGGTAGACCTCAAACATGAGCATGATGTAATTTTTTCAGGTATGACAAATATCAATTCCTCATAAAGCAAGTTATGTGAACCAACAAAGAATTTCGAACTATACCTTAAATCTGATTGCTCCACTTGCTTGGCCACCATAGAAGGCTCAATCCTCACGTGCCACATGCTTCAAATCTTCTTTGCCTCTTTCCTACTATGGCCTATCAAGTCTTTGTGTTTGACTCCCATGGGAATGCCAACCGTAGGAGGGGTCTTCCCGCTTTCATTCTCATTTAGTGAATCAGCCACTGGTATTATACCCTCATATGTGGATGGAGATAGGAGTGATGCAGATTTGGGTTGGTCTTTGATCATTTATGGAGCACTTGAAGAATCTACTTGTGATAAGGTACAATCCCATCATATGGAAGACTCTTGGGTAAAGCATGAGACTGCCCTACTTTCGAGACTTATGGCACACATCATGGACGCATTTGCTTTTGATTGGAGCATATGTGGAGGAATGACGTTTCAGCTGATCTATGAACCTAGGTATGGAGATATTGTCACAATACTTGGCTTTGAGTTGCAAATGTTCGTGTTTCAGCTGAACTATGATGCATGGTATGAATGTAAGCATGAGGACATCAACGCTCCAGCCCTAATTCATGAGTCTCTATCTTATGCTTTGATGAGAGATGACTGTTCTACAATGTTACACATGGATTTCCTTGGAGGTACTTGGTGGACAGCGGCTGCTTGGGAGACTTGGAGAGTTATGGATCATCTCGTTATCGTCGGAAGTTGGCATCATGACCAAGCACTATCATCATATGCCATTAGTAGCACTTCTTGCGTCATCACAAGCCTAATCTTCAAACTTGGGGGTGTTTTCCCAACCCACATCAGCAGCCTAGGATGGGCTGATATGTTTTTTCATGCACCTACGATGGGAGCCTTGCACACTCATGAGAGATCTCTCAGAGCGGGGTAGTTGGATGGTGTTCATAAGCCTTGGAGATATAGCTACCCTCTCATGTCTATTGGACGTGATTGTGTGATGAGTTGGGATCCGGGTATTGATATGTTTAGTGCACTCATTCATTGGGATCATGATGAGTTGCATCACAGTCATGGGCCTAATGATGTTAATATCTGAATGGAGCAGTAGAAGACTCAGTACAAGTGGTGATGCCTCCAGGATCATATCTTTGACCAGAAGTGAATCGATTATGTACTGACGGACACAGGCTTGCAGTTGATTGAGGGCAAGCAACATTTGGGAGGGGAAGACTATCATGTCCTCGAATTTTGATTGTTCCACAAAACGCAAAATGAGCGGGAAAAAGAGATTTAAATGCTAATTCAAACTTAATAAATATTTAAAATTAATAATTTTATTATTTAAATAATAATATTTAAATTTAAATTATCTAGTCAACCCATTTAGGAGGCAACTAAGATTGCTATATATTTTGAATCATTTGATTATGGGAGGCATCACGATTGAAGATGCGGTTTGATGGTCAAGCAGGTTTGATACCCTTTGCAAGATCGATTGCTTGGTGAGACGAAAAACTTCACCAACAACTATGATTTCAACCTCTCTGCTCCGCCATATTCTAACACCGCACTCCTTCCATTTCAAGTTTACTTTTGCAACATCAACTACTAGGATTAAGTTTTGGGTATTCGTTGGGTAGAAGTCTTACAAAAGAGTCACCTCTCACGAAGACTGTTCAACACCTATTATGTGAAATTGGCCAGACACTCCCATGGAGTCGAGAGGCACCATCTCAAACGCTGACCACATCGTCAATCGTTCCAGACCCAGCTTCTAGGAGGGCGTGATCACGTCTAAGGCTCACTACCATCTCACCATCGCGTCTGGCATAGGCTGACACTCATCGGGTGTTAACCGCATTGTGCATTAAGTGGGCATTAACCTCATCGTTGTCAAAGTTGATTCTATATTTAAAGGCTTTTGAAATATAAAGATCAGTTCGACTATTCTTCAAAAACAATATTTAGATTTGTAGTTGTGTGTCAAGTCTGTAGCTTTATTCCAGATATGGCAATGCTTATTGTGTATGGGAAGTAAGTGTATCCTGTATACACATCTATTTCCATGTACGGCTGCTATTTTCGTTGGTTGAAGTATCAGACTATTATAACCTACCAAACATTGCTTATTCACTAGTTAATTTTGAATGTATTTGTCATTTGAATGAATCTTGTTATTGCGGAAACTAGTAGCGCTCGTTCCACAAATAACCCCCCTACGAAACTTGTCTATTTCCTAGGTTCGTGAGGTTCAAGCACGCAAAACAAGGCAATTTTCAATCCACCTCTAAATGTGTTCCAATGTCTCAGATAGTCAATCTGAGCATCCCTCCATGTTCGCCCTGCCAAGACCTTCGAAACAAGTATCTTCGCGAGCGTTCATTACGTGTTTTAAGTGAAAATTGCCAAAAGTGCAAAGCTCTGAGAAAAGAGCGCTCTAACTCTTTTTATAAAATTTGACTAAGTGTAAAAGGTGCAAGGGCGCACTTTTTCAGCGCCCTTGCACTTAAGAGAAAATTACTTTTGGTGTAAGGCGCTGATTTTCAATGCCCTTACACCTAAAGTCTATACTTAGCCGTTTTTGTGAAAAGCACACTTTTTTGCTTCAATTGCATTTTTCCCAGTTTAATGCCATTTCATGTGCCTTAATTGGTGGTCGACCTTCAGTTCTTTTTGTTCATTTCAAGTCACTTAAAAGTGATTTTGGTCTTCCCTTTGTTCGTTGTTACTTCCTTCTTCTCCTCTTCTACCGCGGGCTAGGAGGTTGACCTTTGCAAAACACGTTTCTTCAGATCTGATCGTTCTTTCTCCCACCTTTGTGTCGTTGCTTTTCCCAGGTATGTTCTTTGTTTCTCATCTTGTCTTCTATTCTTTTTCCCTTGTTGCGTAGGATTTTCGTTCTTTTCCAGTTTGTGGTTTGTGTGTTTGATCACGTTTTCTTCTCAAACCATTCACGTTTTCTTCTCCTCGACTCGTGTTTACTCCTTAAACATTCGCATTTTCCTCTTCAAACAAAACGCGTTCTTCCTCTCCATGATTTGCGTTTTTCTCTTATACGTTTTGTTGTTCGTTTTGACAAAGGTTATTGATAAAGCAAGAAGAATCCGTGCCTTCTCTTCGTCGTGCCTCTTGCACTCCACTCTCAGCAAAAATATCAATCTAATGAGGCCAAGGCATGAAAATAGTACGCCATCACATAGACTTCTTGCTCCAAATACTGAAGCACTGAAAAAAATGCGCCCATGCACTTCCACAATAAATTTTCGAAGTCCCAAGTGCAATGGTGCACTTTTTTAGCGCCATTGCACCAAAAACCATTTCCCCAAGTGCAAGGGCACTGATTTTCATAACCTTGGCACTTTTCTCTAAAAAAACAAAAATTTCACTAAGATAAAATGCAAGGGCGCAATTTTTTTGAGCCATTGCACTTTTTCCTGCACTTGACCAAAATCACTTCCAAACTATCCAATTTCGCTTTGAACCATTTCTCAACCATTCCTAGCATCGTTTTGCCTGCCTCGTCACTTACACCATGCTTGTTCGACATCCCTCCTCGCTTCGCGCATCCCAATGTTGCCTTTTAACTAACGATTTGTTGACTCTTATTTGCAGAGCAGTGATTAATCTCAGATGACAACTAAGAAGCCTCCTTCGTCTTCAAAAGTTGAAGGCAAGATGAAATACAAGTACCAAGGTGTTTATCCGCCAACGGTAGTGGTTTCGAAGGTTGAAGAGATCAGAGACACGGAAGTTGGCCATCAAGATCTCCTTGACTTCGTGAAAAGAACTGAACAAAAGCCTCTCGAAGACTCTCTGAGAGCTATCGTGCACAGTAATCTTCATCTAGTTTCTACATTTCCAACTATTGCACATCACACAGAATTTGTTCTCCAAGTTGCATCTCACTATATTCGGGAGAGCAGAAGTGTCATTAATTCTTCCAGATATGAGGTTTTGAGACTAGATCCAGACTTCTTTGATATAATTTTCAAAATCCCGCAAATGGAGAAGTATATTGACATCTCGGTACAATCGGCATAGGAGGTCTATGACTCAGATCCAAATAAGGCCAAGTATCTGATAAACAATCAATGGTTGAAGGAACCTCGACATACTATTTCCAGATGGCTGAAAGGACTTCCTCGAGCTGACTTCAAAGAGGACATCAAAGACATGATCATACTTTTGAGCAAGGTGAAAGGATTGCCAAAAACTTCCCATTTTTGTGATTGGATGTATGAATACATTTGAATTATAAGAAGACATAAAGCTCACATTGACTGGGGTAAACAGATCAGTGATGCAATTCATGAGCAGTTGATTAATGCACCGACTACCTTGAAGTTCTACATGACTTCATACTTGGTGTATGTTGCAGCTGTGATGAGACAGTTCCCAGACCTATCCACAAAAGGGAACCGACTTTCTACACCAGTCTATGATTACTTCTACCAGCTGGAATTGAAGGAGAGCCATCATCATTTCAGGAGAGTCACTGATGCTTTCTTTGCACCTCTTCTTTTTAGTTTTGATCCAACTCTCGAAAGAAAGAGAGTATCAGATGAGGCTTACAGAGTGGTAAGTAAGGTCAGATGCATATATCTTCAATTCCCGACTTTTACTTACATAAGGGTAGGATGCTATACTGGTTGTCCTTACATGTTGCCCAGATATCCTTCAGACAAGTGGATTTTGATGGAGTTATGCAAACAGCTGATTTCAGTTCACAAAGAACGTCGAAGGATTCATAAACCCGGTTTTAAGTTTCCAATGACAATCGGTAGATATACCATCAAAAGTGTGCAAAAGGAAAAATCAGTCTATGCTGAGATGCAGATCATGACGATCAGAAACTACGAATATAGACTTGATTTTGATTACAGAGATGTCAAAAAGAAGCTGAAAAAGGGGCACAAACATGGGAATCATTTGAAGACATTTGGGCTAATTGTAGAGACGAAGAGGCTATTCGCAAGATGGATTGGTGTAGGTTGATTGTTCAACAGATCAGAGATCTTGGTGTTGTTGACCTAACAGAGGATTTCATAGATCCTGCCGACATCCTAAATGCTGCCTATGATGAACAGCAGATCTTCAAAAAACCTTTGCCTGCAATTCAGTGGTCAAAGAAGGAGAGCATTTCCATCAGAGAAAGGTTAGCCCGAATTTTGGCTAACATTGTTGAATGGTTACATAAGCATGGTTTTTAGATAAAGGATTTCATAACAGAGTCAGAAGGAGAAGAGTCTGGAACACAGGTTAATTTACAACAAGAACCCCGCATCAAAGAAAAATCTGCGGTTAGTCCTACTTCCTCCAGAAAAGGTCCTAGAATCAAATTTACTATTGGCAAGAAGGATGTTCAAGCCATCCATGAGGAAGGGACTACAGAATCTGAACCATCTTGCTCGAAAGGAAAGAAGCCTATTTCCGAAGAGATAGATTCTGATGAAGAAGAAAGTACAAGTGATCAATCCGCTGAAGAAGAAGATTCAGAGGAAACAAACTCTAATGAAGAAGAACATTCAAAAGATGAACACGAGTCTAAAAGTGATCAAGAAAGTGAGAAAGAGAAGGAGGATCAGGAAAATGATCAACAGGAACTCAAGCCCGATGAAGAACAAGCTATTTCTCCACCCGAACACATAGTTGAAGATTTTCCCCAATCATCATCACCTGTAATTTCAAGCGTTCCTCGTACATTTCCTATTGTTAACACTCCTCCGCCACCTCTTTCTACATTGCCTATTCCTACATCTGCCATACCCATAGTGGACATTTCACTACCCCCCATAGCGTCAACCACACTAGATGCTCCTTCAGTGACGAGCACTCAAACGGTTGATGTTCCTTCAGGTTCTCCATCATCCATTCCCAGCTTGTCCTTGCCATCATATGATCTCAATTCAGAGGTAGAATTTAATAGATTCATGAGTGACTCTCTGCAGAATCAAGTCAATGTATAGGTTTCTAGAACAGTGATGACAGATACCTCGTCGATTGTTTCCATACCCGTTCTTCCATCAAAAGTAGTGGTAACAAAAGAAGTGACAGTCAATCAGGAATCATTTGTCTCATCTCTTCCCCCATGGTTGGTATCTGTAGTATCAAAACAAAAGAAGCAAATGATTTCTTCTAAAGAGCTTGATCTCGAAGAGATGCCTCCACCAAAGGCCAAGGGTAAGAAGAAAGCGAAAGTATACTCATGGCTTCAGGTTGACAAAGCAGGTCAGAAATATGCAGAGATTGGCATTCCACCTCAAGAGGAAGGAGATGTTAATATGGAGGATTATACAGTAACTAGAGTCCAACTTGGCAAGGTTACTAATGAAAGCGCCAAGGCAGATGCGCAAGTAACTTTGAATATATTGGTAGATAGACTGGACAAAATGGAGCAAGCCCATGATCTATACAAACAAAGGGCAGAGCATTATGCCGCTATTGTTAAAAAGCTTGTAGGATCTACAAGTAATGCACAACCATTGGCAATGGTAAGTCCTAAGGACCCAGCTATCAGAAAGGCTGATAAATTTCTCTCTAAAGGTAAAGCGTTGTATGACTTCATCAACAAAGTTGTAGAACATAGTTCTCAAATTATAATTGCCGCTGATGAGAAAGCGACCCAGATAGCTCAGCACAAATTGGAGCTGGATAAAGAAAAAGTTGTTCTCTCTCAAGAGCTCAAAGAGATGGAAAAATGCCTGTCATTTTGGTCACAAATGAAACAGGTAAAGCTCAATAATCTGGTGGAAGTTGGGGTTATTCCCGACAAAGAAAAATATTGCTAAGTAAGGGAATCTTTGAGGCATCGTATTCAAACGATCAAGTCCCTTACAAAAGATCTCCACCAGGTTCAGGAAGATGTGAAAGAACATCAGATTATTCTTGAAAGAAAGATTAAAGAGTTGCTAGGCAAGCTTCTTGAAGAAGACCGTATCTTCCTTCCAGCCGCAGAACTATCACAGATCTTCAAAGAAGCCATCATGGGTCAGATAGAGAGTGCGGACTTTTCAGATGCCTCCATAGATGACCTATGTGATATCAGGCTCATCCTTGATAACCTTAAAACGCATCTTGACAGGTGCAAGAAGGTTCTTTCATCCGCCAAGAGATCAGTCACGAGGATTCACACTATTGTGGATTATACCATTGGTCCGGATGATAAATTCATGCAGGAGACCAGGAAGAAATATGAAGACTTCCACGCCCAAGCAACGAACCATGAGGATTCCTGATCTCCCAGTGTTGAATGTTTTGATGCATTCCCATATGCATTTTGTAAATAATTTGCAACATCTTAAATGTCTTTTTGTAAAGTGTAATTACACCAAAATAATGAGATGTAACTTCTCAAAGAAAAATTGCACTTAGTTAGGTCAGGGTTTGCTATTTTTGCTCACCTAATTTCCTAAATTTACTCATCTCTCTTTTCTATATATATGAGAGATCTCTATTGTAATAGTTACCTTTTGATATTTTGCAACGAAGTGTTGCTCCTTTGAAACAAACATTGAAGCTTTGTATTCAATTTTGCGAATCTAGATCTAATCAATAAAGAAGAGGATTGCATACTAGACTTTGTGTTGGGATCAATTATCTTATGATTTGATTATATCGGCGGTGACTAGTGTATGAGATCTGAAGGGCTTCAAGTACTTTATGTAAACTTTGTGTTACATCCATTATTTGGATTTGCTTTTATCTGTGAATGTTTTGGTTGAAGGATCTACAAGACTTTGTGCTTGTAATCGTTCATGCGGTTTGAGGAATTGCTGCATCTAAGAAGACTTTGTGTTTCTAATGCGACAAACAATACTTCTATAGATCCAACATTGAAAAAGCTACGAAACGACTTTGTGCCTTTGTGACCTTTCCCTTTTCCTTTTCTTTTGTTATTATAAATCATATATGGTATCTCTACGCTTTGCTTTGACAAGATAGAGATATCGGCATTACTGTTGTTTGTTAAGTTTCAGTTATCAGATCTAGGACTTTCCAATTGTGAAGCATTGTAAACATCTTCTCTGAAAAAAGAGAGAAGTACGAATGTAACACACACCCCCCCATTTCGTAGGTGTAGTGTACATTTTGTAAGTATTTCGTTAGTTTTACTATAGCTTCTATTAGCAGTAAGAAGGGCGCCTCACCTTTCTGAGAGGAGAGATTATATCTCACATAGCTGTGGCTGAAATCTAGATAGCATAATCTATTGAAAAGTTGATTACATTATTTTCACCCAACAAATCTGAATAATCGATGTCCTATCAGTTGTTTAGCGTGCAAGCATTCCTCATTTGAAATGTATTAATTTATGTTAACACTCTTACACATGCTGCAATTCGAGTGTAATTTGATTGTGTTACACATTTATGTCTGGCTGGAAACACATCGGTGTTGAATTCGTCACTTGCAGATTTTTCCCTATTGTTGTATGGATCGGGGTATCTGGGTGAATGTAGAGATCTGATATTCGTCCTATGTATTAATCCGAGCTTGCTGTGATTATATCTTTGTTTGTGTTCCACTCTGCCTTGAGGGTGTATATCATCTTGAATAGATCTTAAGTTCTATGGTGAAATCTATATATTTCATCTCCATGCCCTGCTTTGCTTTTGTGTGATATTCAAATCTAAGTGCAAAGATAAATTTATGTTGGTATTTGAGCTTGGCATCTTACAAAAAGAGGGATAGAATGGTAATTCATGAGCTCACTTATGGCCATGATCAATGAGTGGCTTAAATAAAGAGGTGAGAAGGCCAAGTCAACTCCAAAATTAAAAGCCACTCAATATTGACCTTACTACCTAGTACAAGATTATTGATCTTAATAATTGATCAAGGGAAAAAGAATTTTACTTTGTACTCCTATCCCTCAACCATATGCAGTTCTGCATTAGCAAGCTATCAACTCTTTTGTGCAAAAATTATTGTAACCTCACCATTGGAACCATACATTGCATATCCTTTTCTTTTGACAGAAAGTGAAGAGCTTACAAGATATATAATAAAGGATGACTCTTTCTTTTGATATTATGGGATTATATTGCTGATATCAGCATGGTGTGATGGTTTAAAGGTGGAATTGTTGTTCTTTCCACCAAGGTTCAAACCCCATTGGGGTGGTATTGGTGAGTGGTTATATTGGGGATGAGGTCCCTCGTTTGTAACCTCACCGGTTCATAGCTTTAGGTCAAAAGTGTTTACCCCTTAAATAAAAAAGAGATTATGGGATTATATGGATGTACTTGTGTGCTTAATATAATTTAACCTATCCTATGTATTCCACTTTCACCTGTAGATCTTCCCTTTCTAAAAACAAAGATTATGAATTAATTTGTATCATTTTAAACCTACTTATTTAGAAATCTTGATCTACAATTCTATCTTTTCTCACAACCTGAGAATTCAAGAGATTTATTAAAGCATTTATTCATGATTATCTATCAACTTTTTGTCATCTGCATAAAGGCCCATTGTTTGAAGGTACGCCTCCCATTGTTTGAAGGTAGGCCTCCTTTCATTTAAACCTGCTTATTTAATAAGATTGATCTATAATTCTAGTTTTCTCTCACAACCTGAGATATCAAGAGGTTTATTCAAGCATTTATTCATAAATATCCATCCACTTTTACTAGGGCCATTGCTCAACGAGAGGCCTCCTTTCATCTACACAATGACCTGCTCATTTGAGAACCTGGGTGATCACTAAGCAAGAGGCCAGAAATTACAACTATGCTAATCATTTTCTTTTCTTACTTTCCTTTGTGTAAGTTTGTAGTTTTCTACAACTATGCCAGTCATTTTCTTTTCTTACTTTGCTTTGTGTAAGTTTGCAGTTTTCTAATTTATTTTTTTATTTTGCTTTGTTAAGGGTTTGAGCTAAGAAATAGGGGTAAGCCTCTGATCTTTGCACCTACATCACCTTAGGTGCATGGACCAAATCACATCTCAATAGACACAAGTATACTACAACAGATGAACTAATTTAAAGAATGTGAACTATTCAAAGTAATCCTGGCAACAAATAAGTCGGATAACAAACTACTTTTGGCAAGTCGGGACAATCTTCTCCTCTTAACAAAATATAATACTCTTGTCCTATTGAGTTTATTTGTAGGCACTTCAGCTACATAGTTAGGATATAGCTACCTTAAATCATCTTCTCTAGGGGAAAGGACCCAATAGTTGAGCACATTCTAATAGTTGTGATAGTGTTTGTAGATTTGAAAGACCTATTTTTTATGGTATAACATTATTAGGTGTGACTTCAGGGTTGTTAATGTAGACCATTATTATTTATAATTGAAGGAAATATGCTCATTAGATTCAAAAGGCAACAAATCATGAAATGTCACATGGACACACCAATAAAATATGACTTAATGCACAACTATAAGTCTAACCCTTTTTGGGGTATTTTTAATGACACCTCAACAAAATCATGTTGATGTGGCAAAGATGTGGACCTAAATGGATAGTAAAATATTTGTTGTCGAGGAGTACGAGATCTGATGGGATACTATGCTTGACAAATATGAGAAATTGATTGTTGTCGTTTGTAGTGTTATAGCTAGTGTTCTAGTTCCAAATCAACGTGGTCATGGATTTCCAATAGGATGTGGTCATATGTTGGCGGGCATGATGGATGAAAGCATAGTTTATGCCTCGATCCCTTGTGGTCATGCTATGTTGTATTTCCAGCTTCACAATGTTGCATATAGGGGAGCTTTCTCTATTGGCTATGGAGTCACACTGCTCCACATATGGGTGTGGGAGCATATTGTTGTTTTCTGACTAGCGTCTGTGAGAGATCTATTTGTTGGACTACCATATGTTTTCATGTATGGTGGCACTGTTACTCAGAGGCATGTCGACGATGTTGGCTACTGGAGACATGAGATAGACCTGCTCATCGATTTTACATGGAGGTCGTACAAATAGTGTCTGACCTGGGATGATGATGCAAAGCATCTACCACATTGCCAACAAACACAGTATCTGATTGGACGTACAATCCAATCACAACACATCATAGAGAGACAACTGTCAAAGCGGGTATTGCTACAGTTTGGGGAGTGCCAAGGCATTCCCATTGGTATAGCTATATTTTATCATCTTCTCGAGAGGTTGGGCGTTGGGGACCGATGATCAGTCCACCGGTAGCTTTCCAAGAGTTTGATCAGCTACAAGTAGTTTAGTGGGGTGTTGTCCTAGAGGTTGAAAATGCAAGGACTACACAAGAGTATGATGTTTGGTGGTTGTAGCACAGACCTACGCCATTCACAGATCTTGGGGTACCGATTCCTCAGGAGAGATTGGGACGAGGATGGAGAGTTTGACTGAGGGGGAGGGGGGGAGGCAGGGGAGATGATGGGGGAGAGGCAGAGGCGGGGAAGATGGAGGGGATGATGGAGGAGGTGGAGGTAGAGATGGGGGCAGGGGTGGTGACATAGGTAGAGGAAGAGTTCCGCTTGTGATTCTAGGTTGATTACCACCTATTGCAAAGGAGGAGGAGGAGGCTGCTCAGGAGGAGCAGGATATCCAAGTTGAGGAGATGGCAGTAGATGAGGGGTTGCATGATGTCCCTATTAGGGAGGTTGTCAGCAATGTATTTGAGGAGGAGGCCGAGGCCAAGGGGATGATGGTACCTAGGCTCATATTCTAGCATTACAGGCACAAGTGCAGGCTTTGTAGGCACAGGTAGCACAACTTACTGCAGAGAGAGAGATACTGTAGTTATTAGAGCACAGAGGGTTGAGCAACGGTCCGTGAGTTTTATGCACCATGGGTGGATCAAGTGTCGATTTTACACATATGTTATATCAGGCAGGTCGGGAGATTGAGTATTAGAGAGAGTTGTATGAGGATGCAGTTCCACCATCACAAAGAGCACTAAGTTATACGCAGAGCAAATCATAGAGTAAATCTCATTCCAAGCAGACAGTGAGCAATGATGGGGTGTCAAGACTCAGGAGGTCACCTTATCCACCACCACGGCCTCGGACAGAGCAGGACCAACCAAGGCCTTCAGGACATAGGCAGTATATGCCATCCCCAGGGCCATCATCCACAAAGGAGAGGGGCAGATCAAGCTATCTTGAGTGATTATGTATATAGACACTTATGTATATTTTGATTGAGCCTCAAGCTTCATTTTTGACAGACATTCCAATTTTGTACTATGACATGATTTTGATATATATATGAGATGCATCATTTTTGGCAGCGACTATATGATGTTTATATGTTTTATTTGCATGTTTTTATGATGTGATCTTATACTATGCATTATATGTTTATGTGATGGTTCCTATATGATGTGCAAATGGATCTATGATGTATGTTATGCTAATGTACAAATGGATGGTCGCCTTTGATTTATGCTTATATGTATGATGTTATGTATGGATATCTAAATTTTAATGTTTATGACTTATGATGGGATTAATATGTTCATATGACCTATTTACAAGATGGTATTATATGCTTATGAGATGTTATGACATGCTTAATATGATGTTATAATTGATGATGTTTCTATAAAATGTGATGCAATGCTATTTTTTTATTTTTATGCAATATGAATGACTTAACATGCAAATGATGATGTATATGATATCTAACATGATTATGGATGCAAGATGATGCAGTTGATGCATATTTTTTTGTCTATCCACCATCGGAATGACTATAGGGACTAACGGAAAAAATATTAGCAAGAGGAAAAAGTTAATATGAAGTGAAGAATGCCAATAGTGGCATAGTATGATGGTTAAGTTGTTGTGTTGTTATTCTTGCCATCAAAGTTCAAACCCCATTGGGGTGTAATTGTTGAGAATTTATATTGGTGATGAGGTCCCCCGTTTGTGACCTCACCGGTTCAAGGCTCCGGGTCAAAAGCATTTACCCCTTTTGAAAATTATATATATATATGAAGTAAAGAATGGTTAGATGGCCCATCCATCCAAATCATGAGAAATGAGATCAATGAAATGGATTGAGATTGATGTATGTTTGGTAAGATAGATTTTGAGCTTTAATTAGTGCACGATTATCATCATAGAGTGTTTTATTATGTGGCAAGCGGATGTATGCACACCAAAGCATGAATTGCAATGGCAGCGTTTGCTTTTGTTTGCCTAAAGATTTTGATATATGACAAGTGGATATACGTGCACCAAGTTGAGACAAACCTTGGTGACGTCATTATCCATTGTCAAGACTAAGACACAGCACACAAGTAGTGCCATGACTCATACTAGTGACAATAGAACCTTGTTGGAATATGTGAGGAAGTACACAAAGCATGTTAATCTTGGTGCAAGAAAGCATTAGCTGGCCTTTAACTTGCATAGGATGTTATGATTATGCCAGATGGAACGCCAATCACACACAAGAAACTTAGTTGCCCCAGTCATATTATCAAGACAAACCATAGATAGAAATCAACAAAAACAATCATGATCCATCCTCGCTCCTCTAATCACTTGTGGATATCATAGAGTAGCATAGAAACATGATAGAAGATAAATCAGATAAAAAGATAAGACTAACTAGACCAAACGAGTCAACAGCCATTTAGATCTTCTTACCAATGATGAGTGTTTGTAGATAGGATTCAAAGGATTATGTCTGTTTTCAGGGGTGAAACATCTTGTATAAGACGTCTAGTCTGTTTTCGAGGATTCAGCAACTTGTAGAAGACAACTGATAGTTGATAAAGATAGGTAGATTTTGTTGATAGATAAGTGGGCAATTGATCAGCCAAGTTGAAGGCTAGTTTGATAGTTTTGTCTGTTGTTTCGTGATTTGTTAAGCTCAGTTTTCCATAGGATACTTTGTTTGTGTCTACTCAAAGTGTTGTCCTTAACAAAGGAATTTATTATGAAAAGTGGATTGTGATGGGTGTAAAGCTTATTATGGTTTGTGGATAGTTTATTATGAAACTTGGATTGTGGTAGGTGATTGTGATAATATCCTCTGATGCCATGTCAAAGATCTCGTCTAAAAATCTAGGTCGAAGATTGCCCCCAGCTAGGTATAGGACCAGTTATTATGGACAGGATGGATATGGAAAGTGGGTGATGCTAAATATCAACCATTCTTAGGCCATGAGAGGGGTGCGGAAGTTTTATTATTAATGATCCTAGATGCTTAGTTTATTATGGATGGATGAAAAATATGATAGAATAAGAACAGATGGAAGAGCAACGACTTACTATACATGGTGCATGTTTGCCAGGTTTTCACCATGGTACTTATCCAAAGTGCCACCGAAATGGTTTTCACTATTGGATGGGTTATTTCTCCTTAACTTCTTTTTTCTATTTTTTTTATTTTTTATTTTTATTTTTTTTAAATTATTTTTTTTTATTTTTTGAGATCTACGAAAGTCATGTATAGTACTTGTGAAGGTGCATGCTATTGATCGGATCAGGTAATGGTTCACCTTCAGGAGTAGTTAGTTGATAAGCATTGGATCCATATGTTGCAATGATAATGTAGGGACCCAACCAATTAGGTTCAAATTTGCTTAGTTTTTCTCTATCCAGTTGATTCTTCAAGTTCTCTTTTAGGACCAAGTCACCAATATCAAAGTGTCGAACTCAGACTCTTTTGTTGTAGCTATGACATAGACAATTTTGGTAGGTCTGTAGATGAACTAATGAAGTGTGTTGTCTCTCATCCAATAGCTCTAGCTCATGTAGTCTGGAAATCTGGTAATCCTTGCCATTAATAAACAGTTGCATGGATATTCTCAAGGATGGTAACTTGAGGAGTTATTTGATTATTCTAATGAGCTTAGGAGGTCTGGATGACTCATATGCCACTTTTCGAGGTGATTTTCGACTTCTGGTGTGCTCTCCAAGATTCTTGGAGGGGGCGTCTATTTATAGTAAGTCACTTGATTGGCTCTAGTAATCATTATTCTTCATCAAGATCACTCGAGTGTAGTCGGATTTTGATTTGAATGCATTTCTATAGTTTTTGTAAAATGGGTGTATTAATGGCTTTATTTTAATTATTTTACTAAGGTCACCAAAAATTAATTAAAATATTTAAAAAGCACCTTAGTGTTATAGCTCGTCAGAACCGAGATGAAATGATTTAAATCTTGGATGCATAAAAAAGGACCTTGCATGTCACAATATTATTATTCAAAAAGGGTCTTTTGTAACCAAAAAGGAGTTATTTTTATTAAAAGTGAGTTTTTAAATATAATTTCTCAAAAGTTCGGTGGAAAAGTATAAAAGGAGGTTTGGAGAGATCATTTGGATATGCTTGAATATTATTTTGGATATGGCATTTTCTAGTTTATGAATGGTCTCCATTGCCTTTTGAGGACAAAAACCCTCGAAAGGATCAGTAGTTGCAAGAGTGAAAGATCTCCCAAAGTTGCTTGTTGAAGGCTCCATTCAGAGGTCTTGCCGGAACTTGTTATTGCAGAGTTTTAGAGTTTGTTTATTTGCAAATTAGAGGTTTGTTTCGGTGATCTACGCACAAGGAATATATTGCAGATTGGTCTTGTTTGTGAATGTCTTTATTGCTAGTTGTTGGTCATACCATTCCTTCAACCAATTCATACCACATTGCAATATTTTGGGAAGGTTTTGGATACCATTTGCATTGTTATTTAGCTCTTGGGATTCGAGTGTGTTTGCCCGAGGAAAGGGAGGACTTCATTTTCTATTATAAATCGGAGATAACACTCTCCAACCACCATATTCCATTCACTTTTGGTCGCACCATCCAAGGAGGGTGGCGTGGGAATTCTGGAGCAAAGCGCCCCATTCTAGGAGTTGGGTATTGTTTGATTTGAGGTGCCTTATTGTTTTTTGCTGCAGTATATCATTTGGAAAGTGGTTGAACATTGTATTGACTCCAATTTGGAGTTATTATTTGGGGCATCTAACTGGCTGTATTATTTTATATCAAACTTGCAATTTATGAACAACGAAATGGGTATGTTTTTATTGTGATTTTAATGATTAATCTAGATCTGGGTATTTGTCATTATTTTGTTTTAGATCTGAGTATTTTTCATTAATCTATGTATTTGGTTTATGGTTATTTCTTCTTTATTTATGCACTTTTAAACAAGCAAAAACACAAAAAGTTACAACAGCAGTATTCAGAAAATATAAAACAAAAAAAATATACAAAAAGGGGGTGGGACATTACATAGTAACTTCTAAAACACCTGCAGCACTGTCAAGGAGATTTTCCTTTGCTTGCAAGTGATCTTGCAGCAATACAAAATGCTCATAGAATCGTTTCAAGTGACCTAGAAGCATGTGTCTGACTGTAGAACCAACCCAATCAAAACATCCAATCCAATTTCAAAATCAATTATGTATTTCCTTTTTTGGGTATTCAGGTAGATTATCAGACAGCTAATTAGTAATGACACTTATTAGCACACAATAAGAGGTTGTCACCTCCTGATGTCAGCTTGGATGGAAAAGAACTGGCAGAAGTCAACTTGTTGATATCATTTAGTACTATATGAGGATGAGGATAATGCTGAAGGTGCTTCCTTGATCAAGATGTCTATATTTTCTCAGGTGTAAGCTTTTATTAATGATCATTCATGGTAGTGTTATAATTGTTACTTGGTATTTATTTACAACTAACTATGTGAATGGTAACACAGGCCATAATATCAAACTCATCTGTTTCTTTAAATTATGCACAAAGCTACTACTTGGACAAGGGAGGAAGGCGAATTACTGTAATAGAAACTCAAGGAAAAACAAATAAAGAGAACATTTATGCTAAACTTCAATATTGAATACATCTTATGCTGATAAAGAGAATCAAAATGGCAAGAGGAAGGACGAAAAAATTCTCCTAACCTTATTCAAGTGCATTTGAAGATCATCTTCTTTTCCTTGTGCCTCTTCCTTCATTTTCTTCTTCATAATCTTGGTATGCATTTCAATCGAGGCTCTTTTTTCTTCTTCCTATATTAAATGCCAATCCCAAACCAGATAGACATCAAAATTGAGATAGCATACATAAGAGGATGGAGTAAACAGTAAAGACTTACACCCAAATTTGTGGCTTTCCTCATGATAAAATCAAACAACTAAATATTAACCCCTGGTCAAACGTTAGAGAGTAATGCAGTCTAATGATCCAGAGGACTCACTCCTAAATAGTGCACAAGAAAGTTGAGGCCTTATTTGCAAGGAACTAACAAGGGAATGATTATGAGGATAGGCATTATGATGTCTATGAATGCCACTCAACTGTCAAAGCTACTATAATTGAGAATAATTAGGAATGTTTTATTATCCGGGAACAAGAAAGACATCAAAATTAGACCTTGAAATTCATTTTAAAACTAAACAACAGGTTAAGAGCAGTACTGATAATGCTTTGCCATAATTAACATATTTATCAATTATTAATATTAGAATCTAGTATTAATTCTTTAAACAGATATATGCACTATACTATTTATACTTATTATGCCATTGGGTAAACCTACAAATTCTAATATCACATGAAATAACATTGAACTCTTCTACTTCGATAATTTTTGTACTTCATTGTATCTTTTGAATCAACATATGACTGCACACTATAGCTTTCTACATTTAAATTATGGTTGCCAATTTCAACTTTCAAAATATTTACATACAAGCACATAACATATTCGCATACACCTAACACCCACCTTTTTCAGTTGCAGATCTTGCTTCTCATGCAATTTCTGCACTTCTTGGTGCATAATCTGCAGGTCTTTAACTTTGATTTCTGCATCTTTCTCAAACTGTTGTTGCTTTTTGTTCATCTCCTCCACATATTGCTCCTGAAGCAACTGCTTTTCTTTGTCCCGTTCCTCCATAAGTTGTTTTACCTGCAGCCAGCAGAAGTATGATAAGGTTAGCAAGATACTATTTTTTATATATTCACCATGCAGACCAAATAAGTGGGACAAGTTAACAGGATCCTGAGTCAATCTTCTAATGGAATTATGCCCATAATGGTTTTGAACTATTGATCCTAGACAGAAAAATCAAATTAATTACACAAAACAAAAAAAGCAAACCAGGTGAATAACACATGTGAGAACAGTCGTGATTGCTAATCACAGCCACAGATCTTTGCCAAGTATCGTTTTGATAAGTATTGATGCTTCTTGACTTTTTTTGCATGGCTTTTGTCTCAAAGGAAAGAGATATTGCATTCAATAAATAACAAGAAATTAAAATCAGTATTACATGCTCATAATGTTTTCAAACCTTATCCAATTCCTGCCTAGCATCATCAAGTTCTGTACGAGCTTCCTGTTCTTTCCTTGCATGCTCTTCTGTTCTAAGATCCAGGGTTTTTTGAAATTCTATAACCTGATTATTTGAATCTGAAAAGCCATGATGGCAGAATGAAGATTAATTATGAAGTAAAACATTAAAAAAGGTTATTATAACAAGTACAAAATTTACAGGTATACTTGGAGATTTACCTTGAAGTTGTTCTAGCAAACTTGCTTTTGCAGAAATCTCATCTTGAAACTGGCCATTAAGATGATCAAATTCAACCTGAGCTTTCTCTCTAGCTAATCTTTTTTCCTTTTCAGCCAACTCAGTGCTTTTATCCATTTCTTGCAGTAACCTATCCACATTGTTTGATACCACAAAAGATATCTTTTCCAGCTCAATAACCTTGACTGAGAGTCTTAAAATCTCATCTCTGAGCACCTCTCTCTGGGATTCCGATTTTAAAAATTTATCTTCGTATTCTTGTATGTGAGCCTTGAGTTGACCTTTTTCTGTTACTAATTTGGACTGCGCAACAGGCAGGCTTGCACATGCATTTATTTTTAGGGACAACTTTCTTTCCAGCTCCTTGACATGAGCTTGGACATTTTCCACTGCTCTATTGTCTTCTTCAAAGTTAGTTTTCAGCTGTTTTTCAATATGTTCTATGACCAGGCAATGTACCAGCAATTAGAACTTAGTAATAATTTATATTGAAACTAGTACCTAAGTTATATTGCCAAAAATTTCTCCTTTATGTGCCACAAAATTGATCTACCTTTTTCAGCAGTAAGCAGGTTTGTTTTGATAACTTCAGTATCATATGATTCACTTATTTGTTCCTTCTCAATCAAGAGCTTTTGCAACTCAAGTTCTCCTACATAACCAGATACATAATTCAAGTCATAGAAGACAATTAAAACTCTAAAACTAGCAATTCGCACATAGACTAAAACCAGGCATTTGTATATATTTGATTTATGGTTTTTAGTGATTTCTTCTCAAGTATTCAATCTTGAGGACAAGGCATTCAAATGAACACTCAATTCCTCAGATTATTTCAATCTTCCATTCAAATTGTTCTCCAAAAATTGCTTGCTACCTTCAGCAACATATTTTGAAAAGTATTTGCCAAGGCAGCCCAATACTCAGAAAAGAAGTTTGAAATACTGCACAACTTTTTAATTAGAAACTATTAAATTGATGTCATGAAGTTCTGGATGGTACCTTCTTCTACTTTTATGGCCAAATGCTGTAAAGCCTCTGTAAATTGATCATATATTAACCTAATGGCCGACAGCTCTGCGTCCAACCCTCTCCAAAGTTTTGTATCGTCTTTCTGCTTCACTTTAAGCTTGACAATTTCATTACTGATGAGTTGCAACTTTAGTTCAAGTCGAAGTATTTGCTCTGCAGACTTCTTCAGCTTGTCAATTTCAATACTGATGTGTTGCAACTTTAGTTCAAGTCGAAGTATTTGCTCTGCAGACTTTTTCAGCTTGGAATTCTGCAACACAGTAAATTGCTATCATTCATCAGTCACAAAATGAAAAGCATGTCTTTGCTTAACTCTTAGTGAGACTGAACTGTTACCCGTTATGGTTCGGTTCGTGGGTTATAAAAATTATATATATAAGTTTTTTAATAAATAATAAATAAATATAATAAAAAAAAAAAAATCTAATATCCATTTAAATTAAAATCAAAAAATATATTAATATGATTGAAATATAAAAATAATAAATAAATATAATATGTATTAATATTAATATAATTATGATTATAACTTTTAGTCTTTTATTGATTAAATTCATGAAGTTTCCACAGTCCATGATAATATAAAGAAAAGATTTCTGGATTAAAACTGTGTGCCAATTTTTACATCAATGTTTCGGATCATACTCTATGATCAGATGCATCATTGCACCCTGATGAATGATGGATCGTGGAGTATGATCTGAAACGTTTATGTAAAAATTGACACACAGTTTAAATCCAAAATCATTGCATTCTAATGATGGATCATGGAGTATGATCTGAAACGTTGGCACACAGTTTTAATCCAAAATCATTGCATCCTAATAATGGATCATAGAGTATGATCCGAAACATTGATAATAAATATAATAAAAAGCATGACTTTGCTTAACTCTTAGCGAGACAGAACTGTTACCAGTTATGGTTTGGTTTGTGGGTTATAAAAATTATATATATAAGATTTTTTAATAAATAATAAATAAATATAATAAAATAAAAATCGATCTAATATCCATTTAAATTAAAATCAAAAAATATATTAATATGATTGAAATATAAAAATAATAAATAAATATAATATGTATTAATATTAATATAATTATGATTATAACTTTTATTAATTAAATTCATGAAATTTCTACAATCCATGATAATATAAAGAAAAGATTTTTGGATTAAAATTGTGTGCCAATTTTTACATCAACATTTCGGATCATACTCCATGATCCATGATCCATGATCCATGATCTGAAA
This sequence comes from Sequoiadendron giganteum, assembly GCA_007115665.2. NCBI lineage: Eukaryota > Viridiplantae > Streptophyta > Pinopsida > Cupressales > Cupressaceae > Sequoiadendron > Sequoiadendron giganteum. The sequence goes on from CM021104.1 coordinate 325,354,818, forward strand.
TGTTGATGTAAAAATTGGCACACAGTTTTAATCCAAAATCATTGCATCCTAATGATGGATCATGGAGTATGATCTAAAACATTGATGTAAAAATTGGCACACAGTTTTAATCCAGATATATTTTCTTAATATTAACTTTTATTGATATTCATATTTGTATATTAATATACTTAAAAACTAATTAACAGATAAGTAGGAGGTATTTTCCACAACGTGTCAAATTACGATATTGCTATCAGCATTCAACCGTGTAGTTTTTGAGTAAAACTCATTGACCCATGTTTCATGAGTAGTGGTTCACAAGAACCCATCTCTCAATTAAAAAAAAATTAAAAAGCTAAAAACAGCGAAACAAAGAATGCAATGACAAAAAATAGAAGAAATCTGTGAGAAAAACAACAATGTAATTAAAATTGAAGAAGTAAAAGATTGAAAGGCACCCTCAAATCAAATCCAGGGCGAAATAATATGACCTGATAATAAAGACAGATATCTAAATAAAAAGAAATTAAAAAAATCCTGTAGTAATACTAATAATCACAATAATTCCACCAGACTGACAGTATAAACACATTCCAACTAAAGAATGGCTAAATTTCAAAACCCCTAGCAAAAGAGGCAGCTCAAAGGTTGTTATAAATAGTCAATTTATTCATATTTTCAACAAATACTGCTCATAATTAAAACAGAAGAGAAAATCCTGACAATCTACAGAACTTCCAAGCGAAGCCTGGTTAGTATCGTACACAATTGACAAGAGTGTTTGAGAGGTTGGCCCTTACGTTCAAACTTAGAGAAAAATTAAGAAATCCTGTAGTAATAATCACAATAATTCCACCAGGCTGACAGTATAAACACATTCCAAATAAAGAATAGCTAAATTTCAAAACCCCGAGCAAAAGAGGCAGCTCAAAGGTTGTTATAAATAGTCAATTTATTCATATTTTCAACAAATACTGCTCAGAATTAAAATGTAAGGGAAAATCCTGACAATCTACGGAACTTCCAAGCGAAGCCCGGTAAGTATCGTACACAATTGACAAGAATGTTTGAGCGGCTGGTCCTTACGTTCAAACTTAGAGAAAAATTAAGAAATCCTGTAGTAATAATCACAGTAATTCCACCAGGCTGACAGTATAAACACATTCCGACTAAAGAATAGCTAAATATGACACGTACCAAATTTTGAAGGTTAGTATTTGCGCTAGCTTGATCTTGCACAAGCTTTTCTGCAAATTACAAAGGTTAATAGGAAAAAAGACTAAAATATATGACAGATTTTGCATGGATTTAAAGTTGTTGACGTGAATGAATGCTTATTAGAAACCTGCAGATTGCTTCCGAAGAGTGAAATTTTTGGTGGCTAGTGTGTCTGTTCTTGTTTGAGGACTTTTACTCGCGAGTCCGAGAAGAGGCCTTCTGACAGCATCGGAGAAACTGAATTCACTGTCACTGCTTTTCAGCAAGTGAAATGCCGCCATTTTGGCTTGGCTTTGCTTTCCTCAGCAGGAGAATTTAAAATGACAGCTATTGGTGCTTGGCTGGGTTTAACCGGCACACGTTGAATGCTCACGTGCCCGGGCCATGTGGGGCCCACTTAACCCAACCTTTTCTGTTTTAGTAGCGTAACCTAAACCTTTTCAGGTCTCCGTTTCTGCAGCATTTCGTTCCCGTTCCCGTTCCCGTTCCCGTTCGCGTAACTATTTACATTTGCAGTTTCCAGCATTTCCATTTGTCTACGTAGCGGGAACAATTTACACAACTCAAACTTTATAAATTTATAACTAATGGGTAATCTGGAATAAATTGTATGGTGTAATAACATCAAAGTGACTTTTTATTGAATTTGGTATGGACTATATAGAAATCAAAATCATCATTAATATTTATACATATTCAATTTGTTTTATTATATTTATTTAAATTGTAATATTGAATTTGTTTTATTGATTTATTTATATATCATAAGCAAAAAATAATTATGAAATATCTCACCAATATTATTCAATGTGTAAAAGACCTCACTTAATATTAGTTATATAAAATAAAACTTTTGTGACCAATACATTACTAAAAAAAATTGTAATGATGACAATGTCAAGTATAAGACATTAAAAAATACTAATGACCACATTATTGAGTATAATACATTAAATACAATTGGCATGATTGATAAACAACAATAACAATAATCTTATGTTGGTAGCCCTTAAGTCTTCGCTTCATGCCATGTAGGTTCCCAGAGAGTCTAGGTGTTGTGCAGACTGCTCTCGCAAGACACATGCTTCAAATAGGTAATGCATGCATATTAATTCAGGGAGGATTTAAAGAGAGATAATAGAGCGCCCGATCAGGTCTCTCCACAGTCCTATCTTTCAAGATGGTTGTGACATTTTTAGAGAAGCTAGTAGACCCATTTGCAACCTTCTTTGTCTTTCATCTATTGAAAGATCAAGACTGCAATGTAAGATAGGAGATGATGGAGCAAAGTCTCAAGGTAATCGCTTGGGGCTCTTCAGACAAGAAAAAGCCTTTTCCGAAAGAGATTTCATGAAAGGAGAGTTTGATAGAGGTGAGACAAATCGCACGCTTGCGTGAAGGAGATGAGCTTGCAAAGTTTTTGTCTAAAGATGGGAAGTCTATGGTGGAAGAGCTTGTGGCTCTCGTGATTCAACAATCTAGGATAAAGTTCATCTATTTCAGAAGTTAAAGATACAAAAAAAAATTTTAAAACCCATTTTGTGCATATCCTGCAATCATTGCATTCCATGAGATAACCTTTGTTTGAGGCATTATGTCAAACAGTTTACATGCCTTTTCTATGATTCCACATTTTGTAGACATGTTTACCAGAGCATTTCCAACTATAATATCTGGAAAAATATTTATTCCATGATGTTTTGATAGATGTTGATGACTGCATAGTTTGTTCCAAAGCTCCCTTTTTGGTACAAGTAGAGAGGATATTGGCGAAGGTTGTGGAATATGGCTTTACACTTGCCAATTGCATTTGCTTGAAATTTGCACGAAGTTAGCCTAGAAATCATTGTAATCCATGAAATGACATCTTTTTCAGGTATTTTGTCAAACAATTCACGTGCCTTGTTAATGCTTCTATTTTTTGCATGCATGTCTACTAAGGTAGTTTTGATTAAATATCTGGCAAATTTTCTCCATCATTTATGCTTCAATGGGTGTCAATACCTTGTTCCAAAGCTCCCATTTTGGCATGGGCAGGGAGGATGCTAGCAAAGGTTGCGGAATGTGGCTTTAAACCTGAAAATTGCATTTGCTTGGAAATTTCTAAAGATTATAATATGAACTTCAACCCTTTTGAAATCATATACATGTGAATGTTGAGATTTGCAATTTAGATGCTCTAATTTCATAGACATTTATGTTGGTTCTAATGGTTGCATTTTCTTTGTTATTAAAATTCTAGGTTGCTACAGATGTGGCCTCATGAGGCTTGGATGTGATAGGCATTGCACATGTAGTTAATTTGGATCTTCCAAAGGTTTGTTTTAGTAGTATGTGATGGTTTCATTAATATCAAACAACCTAGGAGTTTGGAGATTATTGATGTGTTGTGCTAGTTTTGCCTCCTTAACAGTGGAAGGAGGGACCCAGGAGGTGTTAAGGCGTAATGAACGTTGAACTGAGAAAAAACAATCGCATGGATCAAGTGAAACAATTGGACTTGAATGCCAATTTATGTAATTGTTTATCCAAATCTGCCAATGTTTTAATAATAGATTTTAATATCTCTATAAGAAATATCTTTCCTTACATTTTAACAGTATAAAGTATTTCAAGCATGTATGTTAAATTTCAAAAAAAGTCTTTCTAGATGGTAGCACGATGCATAGACATTTACATGACATGTTAACATCCCAAAAATTCCCAAAATTGAAAAGTGCACTTTTTGTGTGACTTGTTTATGATGCATGTTCTAACACTCAAATGAGAAAGTAACACCTCTTTCCTCTCTGAAAAAACAAAACTCACTCTCTTTCCATTTTGAAGGGATATTTTTCCAATAATCTTTATTTGATATCCTTGGGAAAACTTTTCCAAAATATCAGTATCCATTACAAATATCTCTTTGATTTTATTTTTATCGTTCAATTTGCTTACCTTCCTCAACAACTCAAGCTTCTCAAAGAGAGGTACTACTTGTTTATTTATCACCTCCATTTTGGATAGTTTGTTATGTCGATAATGTTATTATCTAGTTCATATTTTCTCTTTAATGTGAGACAAATTCTTTGGTATAGAAGTTAGAAAATCTATTTTTACTATTTTATTCACATGCAATTGTGGTTTTCCCTATAGATCAAGGTTAATAGTGCCATTGTCAAGCATTTCATTGTTATCATTGCTTTTAATCTTTAATGCCCTTAAAATTTAAAAGTATTTATTTTTTATCAATCATTTTCCCTTTGTCTATTTGTGGAGGACGAAAGGCCAAAATGAAGGTTTGACTAAGGCAAACCCCTAAATAGTCCCAACATTTTTTTCCTATTTTGTTACATTTGTAGGTTGGTGGGATTCTAGAGTACGAGCCATGTGTTTTGAGAGATTATGTAACAATTGGTGAAGGCAACTATGTGATGTGATGAAGGAAACAACATGATGCAAGGATGTTTGCGCAACACATTGACATCATAGACAAAGAGCTTTGTCTTCTATCTCCAAGTTCCTTTCAAGTTATATTTTCATTGTAGGAGTTGAGAAAATACAACTTCACAAACCCCGAAGATCACCTGCATGCAAATAAACTATCACAAAAGAAGATATGGAGACAAACAAGCAAGGGTTCTCTAAAAATTGAAAATGTATATATCAGAGAGAATGAGAGAATGAATTGATATGAAATACAATGGGATCAATCCTTATAAAAAGGAGATCATGCAAACCCTAATAAAACCCTAATAAAAGCCCTAATAGGATAACATTAATAATTAATATAGTTATTAAATGTCACTTTATGTAAACTAACGTGAAATCTTAAGAAGGGAATAAAGGTAACTTAATCAACATAATTAAGTTAAGACCTTTACTCTAACACCCCCCCTTAAGATGAGCAACGGTGCAGCTACAAACAAATGCAAGAAAAGCAAAGGTAACTACAATGCAAGAAGGCAAACATGGGTCCCGGCAACTAGGCCAGATCAGGTACCCAAATACAACCAAATCTCTGTAAAAATGGAGAAATAGAGAAAACCTCATGGGAAAAAGCTCTACTCCAAAAAAAGATGCAGAAGGCCAAGAAGAAGAACATCACTGAAGTAGAAGAAGCTGCAAACAACTGTCAAAAGATGACTGCTATGGTGCTAAAGAACCTCTGCTGAAGATAGGATGATCAGGAACAAGAAGACAATAATCTGCATAAGTGCCCATACGACACTACTCGAATCAGATGGCAAATAAAGGCAAACACCTAGAACGAAGATACAGATGGCACAAGAACCAATAGTCTGAAACACTGATCAACTGAGAATGGAAGATTCCTTCCAAGGCAAAACCAAGGAAGAATTAGCACGAACAATATAATACCCCCCCATAATGCTGAACTGGGAGAGCCTGACAGATCCACTGAAATGGTGTGAAACACCCTGTAGTGCATGAGAAAAAAGAAACAATTGAAAGTGCGCAAGATAGCACCTGCAACTGAAAAAGTGGTGTGCAAAACAAAGCACACATGCATGAGGCTAGAATCATATGATCCACTGTCGTCGTGGAGGGACACTCACCGGAAAAAGATGTGATGGCAAAACAAAGGCAAACTACACAACCCCTCATGGCACTTTATAATATCAGTGCGAGTACAAAATATGGCACAACCTTATGTGCAAAATCCCCAAAAGATGCATGTACAATAGTGTGGCACTTTATCTCAGTGCGTTTACATAAAAGATAGCTTACAAATGATGCTCAAAATGTCCTCAAAGGACAAAATGCTGGAAATACATGAATAACAGCCAAAAACAAAGCATCCCATGCAAACAAAAAGTTTCCAAGAGCAAATATGTCCAGATAATCCACCAGAGTGTGAAAACACAAATAACTGAATAAAATATACTTGGAGTGAAATCTAAAAAAATGGCATGGATGAAACTGAAGAGCTCTGAAATACGGTTCCAAAGCTGCTAAGATTGCGAAAAACGGAGAAACTGATCAAAAGTTATGAGCTTGAGACTGAAAATAGCCCCTTTGTCTTCAACTAGCTGTAGAATGCACCAACGGAAAAAAGATGTGATGAGACCCACACCACTGGAAAGATGAGAAAACCAACTTTCTGACGATATCTCGTTTGCCAAAAAACGATATCATATGCCCAAGTTACGACCTCCGGAATAAATCAGCTCCAAAGAGGGAAAAAACCAGTGTTGGGTTAAATTTGACGGTCATACAGTCGTCGCAGCAAAAAATACTGGGTTAAATTTGACAACCAAACGGTCGTCACCGTAAAAGTGTGATTGGGCTATTACAGAAAAATTTTGTTTTTTTAAATAATAAAAAAACAATAAAAAAAATTTATTACAAAAAAAAAAAATTAAAAAAAATTTATGGGGTGGGGGAGGCACGTGAGCCCACCCCCACCGTACCCCTTGCAGCGCAGGGTACACTGCGTAGGGACTGCGCATTGTACACTGAGCAGGGTTTGAGCAGGGTACTCTGCCTGAGCAAGGTCCCGGGCCCAGCAGCCTAAGCAAGCCGTAAAAAGGCTTAACAAAAATATTTGTTACCTTTTTTTTTTACTTTTGCATAAATCAAAAGGTTTTATAATGAAAATTTTTGTATAAATAATTTTTCACAGAAAATAGATTTTTCAAAACAAAAAGAAATTTACCAGGAATTTTTCCGATTTGCGCGCAGACGATGGTCGTACGGTCGTATCTTAAAAAAAAATTGCTTCAAATTTTGACTTTGTCCAAATGGACAAATGAACAATCGATTTAGGGGTTTTGGACCGCTGCGGACGCAATGGCAAGGTCCGTTTGAGCTGAAAATGCTTCAAAATTGCAGGTATGCTCTGGATCAAGAAAACAAACCCCAAACCCTTGAAGCTCCAAAAATCTTCAAAACAAGAACAGGAAGTAGCAAGTGTGGAGCTCTGATACCATGTAGGAGTTGAGAAAATACAACTTCACAAACCCCAAAGATCACCTGCATGCAAATAAGCTATCACAAAAGAAGATATGGAGACAAACAAGCAAGGGTTCTCTAAAAACTGAAAATGTATATATCAGAGAGAATGAGAGAATAAATTGATATGAAATACAATGGGATCAATCCTTATAAAAAGGAGATCATGCAAACCCTAATAAAACCCTAATAGGATAACATTTAATAATTAATATAATTATTAAATGTCACTTTATGCAAACTAACGTGAAATCTTAAGAAGGGAATAAAGGTAACTTAATCAACATAATTAAGTTAAGACCTTTACTCTAACATTCATCTCCTAATGTAATTAAATTTTAATATTCTTTGTATCTTCTATATATCGAGATTTGTGAGGTTTTTTGAGAGTAAAGCAATTCACAATTTCAGTTTAAAGTTCTCTTTGATTTATTCAATGAATCTTTTATTTCTACAAGAAAATATAAAGATTTTCACTTAATTGAAATAGAATAAAAAAAATCTTATTAAAATAAGTTGAATTAATAAATCCAAATATTTTCTATTATGCATAAAAGATTACTTTAATTTATTATACCCTTAAGCTTATCCAATTTTTTATTTTATAATTATATTCTAAATTAAATCCAAAACTTAGTATTTAATTTGCATTACATTAAAAATGACTGATAATATTATTTATTTTTAAAAAAATTAAATAAATAAATTATTATTATTAAACAATTTAATTTAATTTATATTTTTAAATTAAAAAATTTAAATTATCCTTACTTGTAAAGAATACTCTTCACCAAAAGCCCTTTACAAATGAATATCAATTACAATTTAATACAATTCTAGATTGAGAATATCAATTTACTTCAAAATAAATATTAAGGAAAAGGATAATAAATCAAGGTTACAATTGTAGTCAAAACATATTAAGAAAATAAATGAATTCTCTCCTTTCATGATGGTTTCACTCTTTATATCCCTTTATCTTAGTGAACATCACCTATAGTTGGTTTGCAAAAAAAATGAGAAAAACCATTATATATTGCATTCTTAAGAAGTACAGTTATAAATAACTTTACACAGACGAATTTAAATTAATTTTTATAATAATAATTGTTAAAAAGTTAAGAAATATAAAAAAAAATTATGATTTGAAATCGTGTGAATTTTTTTAATTAAGGTTCTGGATCAAATTCCATAATTCATCAAATTAATGCATGTATCAAACTGTGTGATTCTTCTCTCTTGTTGTATCCACTTGAAGTGGGGTACTACATTGCTCCTTTAGTGTAGGGACAACATGCTTGTACAAAAACTCTATTGTATTTTCAAATGATGCAAACTTCATCATTGTGTTTGTAATGAGAATCCAAATACATAAAAAAGCAATTAGATGGTAATTTTTTTAAAGCAAATAGCATTCTCTTTATAAAACTGGTGATTGAAGTTGTAATAACACACCAGTTTGCATAGTATTTATCTAAGAAATTAAAGATAATCTACAATAGAAATTGTCATGGAGTTTGTAAAAATAAATCAATTTAATGCATGCTATGACAATGCCCTATAATAGTGCATGCTTCCAAAGTGAAAGTGAATTAGGCATAACTTATACCAGTATCTTGAACATGCCATTTCATTAAAATCTTAGATCTATAGTAGAACTAAATTGGAGAATTCATGGAGTTTGTAAAAGTAAATAAATTTTTCCCTTTGCAAAAAACTTGTAAGACAATGAACATAATAGTAAATGCTTTCACAGGGGCATTTTATAAGTATCTTAAACAATGTGATGTCATCAAAATCCTAGATCTGTAACCTATTTGTAATCATTTTACCACTTAATTAACCTAAAGAGGATATTTGGACAGGGAATTAAAACCAATAAAATATCATCTAAATCCAAGTTTGACATCCTCTTATTCTAAGGATTCACTTAAATCTAAAGAGGATATTTGGACAGGGAATTAAAACCAATAAAATATCATATAAATTCAGGTCTGACATCCTCTTATTCTAAGGAGTCGCTTAAATATGTATGATTAGTTTGGGAATTGTGGGTCCAAAGGAGGACTAGCTCACTTATGTTTAACCCAGATGCATCATCAATGTTGGCTTATTCACATATTCAGAGGCATTGTCAAGCAACAATCAATATTGGACTACAAAGGAGTTCACCCCAACTACATTGTAGGACTAAGGACGCAAAGTTTGCAAAAGAATTTTGACTATAAGGATCATGTATCAGGCTAAGAAATAAAGGGCACTAAAGAAAAGAAAAAACTTACAAGGAATTTGATGAGCCCATAGTGGTCCAATGTCCTTGTACAAACTGCCATCCAAAGAAGAAAGTGGTGAGATTAGATTAATGGTGGAAAATCGTTTAAACTTCAAACATATGCAACATATTTGTTTGTGTTGGTAACATGTTATATAATTCAAAGAATTTGAAGGGAAATGAGAAGAATGAGAAGGAATTAACTTGAATGAAATCCACGAGGGATATTACTACATGGAAAGAAAAAAAGCTTGAAATTAGGAAGACTTCAAATACCTTCAATGCAAGACTATTGCCAAATGACTCACAAGCAGCACCTCTTGAAGAGGGGTCTTGAAGTTTGAATCAAAATTTCATAACACAATTGTATGCAGACAAATTCATATGCAAAAATCTCAAAATCTTTAATTAAGAGATGAAGTTGCCAATACAAGCTAAACAAGAACCACTTTATTGTTGATTTCTAGGAGTGGTTTTAACTAACAATAATAGCTTTGCAACTGATATAAGAATTAGCTATGTAATCAACCCTAGATTAGACTGGTACAAAATTTTGGTCAATTAAATTTGTAAATGGGTGAAATATTGATAGCATTGATCCCGGACCCTTTTCTTGTATAAATATATTACTATTTTGAACTGTATGTCATGGTTTCAAGTCTGTCCTAGTATAAGAAAGCCTTCCATTTTTTTCTATGGTAAATAGCACCACACGAAAAAATGAGGAATGGAAGAAAGATGCCAATCACCCAACCTTTCTACTAACATGTTCTAATTGGAAAAAAGAAATTCCTAAACCACCAGAGACCATTTTGAATTTTTGACTATAGACCAAGAATAACACTCAATTTTCAATGTTTTTGATAAGCATAAATGTGGTCTTCAAATGAAAACTCAACTCATGAAATATAACTTCTAGAACTCAATGGCATAAATCAAAAATATAAAATATGAAGTTGTATGTTTACAGGAAACAAAGATCACATACAAGTATAATACATAGCAACTTCATAGAACATGCATTGTTTATGCAATGATCACATAAAGTACAATACATAGCAACTTCACAGAACATGCATTGTTTATGCAAAAACTTAGTAAAACTTGTCTGTTGCTCAAAGACTAGAGGATAATATTGGTTACCCTATTTGTAAGGTAACCAACCTGACCAATAACATTCAACAAGTTTAGATGGCACTCAAAAATTTACCCTATTTGAAAGGTAATCTAATCATATCCTCATAAAACCCAAATGCATTCTCAGTTTGCCCTGATTTCCCAAACCCATTTAAGATAATATTATACCCAACCATGGGGGCTTTCCCATCAATTAATTTTTTCATTCTCTCGAAGGTCTGGATACCTTCTTCCATCCTACAAACCCTAGAATAAGAATTAATTACAGATATATAAATGGGCTATATCCTAGAGCACGCAAAAACACCTGGGGAGCACGAGCATGTGATGATGCGGCTATGTGGGCAAGGATGTTTTGCATCTGTGGGAATCGATACTACAACGCCAAGATCCTTATTGTCCACTCGTATGTCTTGTGGTCATGCTTGAAACCTTCCTTGTTGTTGGCCCAGCTGAAGACTTCACAAATATGTTTTATAGTGTGGATGGAACTGCATTTTTTCAGGAACCTCAAAAGATCATTGGGTGTGAAGTGGGGGCGCAAATGGGCTTTGAAGAATTTGAACAGGGCATCATTTTCATCCTGAGATTCGGAAAGAGGGGTTAACAATTAGGATTTTGATGTAGGTAATGTGAAGAATGATGATATTAATGAAATTTTGCAAGGAATTAAAATGCAAGAGAAAGCCGACAATGAAAAGATGTGAAATGGAAAAACGATGGAAAAGCAAATCGACAATGTCGAACGTCAATGTGTTTGTGTCATCTTGCATCCTTTATCCAACATGCTACAAGCTACACCATGGATTGAAAAGATAAAAGACCAACTGTACACATCTAAAAATGATCACAGTTATTCAAACCTGTTAATTATTTAAATATGAATTATTTAATTAATATTCTAAAGTCATCTACATATAAATAAATTTAATTATTTATTTATATTGTTCATTTTTCTAATTCTTCTAGTTTAATTAAATAAATAAGTTTATTTAATTATTGTTATTTTCCTCTTAATTAAGTTAAATAAATTTCATAATTTATTTATTTAATTATCATCCAAAACAATGGAATATTCATCCTTCATTTCACATTTACATATTATATATTTAAATATCTTTTTCACCCCACTTAATTAAATATTGTAAAATATTTAATTACTTTTCTTTTTCACTTGTCACATATAATTAAATAAATTTATTTATTTAATTAGCATTATCCTCAACTTTCAACCAAATTTCATAAATGAGGAGATAAATGCCATATGTCTCCATTTTTGAATGAGGATGGTTTTGTGGGTTGAAAACATTCTTCCACTTTCCTCTCAACCTTCCACCTTTCTCTCAACCTCTCCATCTCTCACCATTCATCCTGACATGTTTGAATCTCAACCGTCGATCTCCATCAACTAGATTTTTGCCTTCAAAAATCTATAAATACAAACTTCTCGTAAGTAGATTTCATACGCAGTTACTATAGTTGCATTTGAATCAGCATATCAACATTTTAGCAATATCAAGCATAGTAATTTAGTTCAAATTCATAGCTTAAATCATATAGCAATACACATGCATTTTCAATTAATCTCATTCTCCTAAGCTGTCATTTCAACAAGTTGTTGCTTGCACAACTGAGAGCCAGCAACTTTAATCAAATCCTTGGAGACAGAGGATGATGGGACGAATTTGAAGGAGTTGCTATTGTTTAGAGTTTGCATTTATGTTTTCTAGATTAGTTTCTTTCAATACAATGTTTCATTGGTGTGCTAGTTTGTCATTTTAATTAGACCACTTATTCTAACAACACATTTTTGGCGCCCACCGTGGGGCATCCCCCCATTTTTAATCTTTTTATTGGAGATTTTTTTGACAGGTAATGGATTGGAGTCACGCTTTGGCACATACGAATCTTTTTTTAGCGCATCCCCGAACTGTTTCAGCACATCCCCGGACTATTTTAGCACATCCCCGGACTGTTTCAGCGCATCCATGGACTGTTTTGGCGCATAGACGACCTATTTTCACACATCCCTTTTTGATCATTTAGCGCATTTGTTAACTATTTTGGCGCATAGATGGCCTATTTTAGCGCATCCCTTCTTGATCATTTAGCGCATCTCTTAAATTTTATTGGCACATTGGTGGCCTATTTTAGCGCATACAGGGGTTGTAAAGTAAATTTTGATTCTAACGCCATCCGCGGACAAAAAAAAAATCAATTCAGTTTTAAAAATAAAATGAAGCAATCCTAGGATAGAAATTTAAAATCTAGAATTTATCAATCCTAGGATAGTCGCCAAACTTTATTCCATGCTGGTTAAAATGAATCCAATGCTTGTTGTGAAGCAACATCTTCACTTAGTGTAGAAAATTGTCATTTGGATTTAAAACTCAACCACTTGTTTGTTGTGATTGTTGGGTAATAGGTTAATGCTCTCCCCTTTATTGGGCAACCAAGACACCAGACTTACCTTTTCATTTTATGCATTTCATGTTTTATTAAATCCTTTATAAGGCCTGTCGTAGTGGGAAAAAGTACTCACCCTACAAGAACGACCTAAGTGGGAACAACCAAAGCCAGGTTTTCCAACCTACTTTAATCAAAAGTGAATTTTGGGGAAACCCATATTCAACAGAAGTGAGCAAGATAACCATCCCCAAAATATTTGTTTTAAAGATTGGGAGGTCTCTTGAGGGAGTTTATCTATTGTCATGCCGAATGGAAACCTTTACTACGAACCATAGTGTAGAAAGCCAGCCGTGTCAGTATCCAAACATCATTTCAATCACAGTGCAAAGGGAGGGAAGAATCTACCCCCAAGACACTCACCATATAATCGCCACAGATTGTTTTCTCAAGGGATCGAGAAATCTAACCTTGAGTACACACCTAGAAAAGACAAAAACACAGGCGCCCTCTAGGGGGTGATACGGCTGTGTGAGTCAATGCGATTTTAAGTTGTGGGTTGTGATTCCTATGATGACCTATTTGACAACTAAGAGTGAGTCTATTTGAATTGCTTATCTTGTGAATAACCTGTGAAAATCTCAAGAACATACACTCTTTGTTTAGATTTTAGGATTAACAAAACAACTATCTGCTATTCTATGTTATGTTTTTCACATTTAAATCAGATTAAGATCATCCGAAAATATCAAATTGTCAAAAAATGTTTATCTCAGAGAAATAATTGGTAAGTTTAGCGCATTTGTTCTCTGTTTCAGCGCATTTGTGCTTTGTTTCGATGCATTTGTGCTCTGTTTCAGCACATTTGTGCTCTGTTTCGGTGCATCTGTGCTCTGTTTCGGTGCATCTGTGCTTTGTTTCGGTGCATTTTTGCTCTATTTCAACACATTCGTGCTCTGTTTCGACTCATTTGTACTCTGTTTCAGTGCATTTGTGCTTTGTTTTAGTGCATCTATGCTCTGTTTTGGTGCATCTGTGTTTTGAGCCTAGGTAATTTTCTGACATTCGGAAAATCAGTCATCTTAGTTTAGTCTTTTTCTATGCTCAGGGTTTGGAAGTCTACAAATTTTGCCAAAAATTCCCTAGAGAGGAAGATTAAGAAGCCAAAGAAATCTCTCGGTTATAAGAAGTTATTGAAAAAGAGGATATTTTAATACCAAATTCGAAAGGTCTTGCTTGAACACAAGACCTTTATTCATCGGTATCATGAATTTGTTAGAGGTTTACTGACGATTATGTTGTAGAACCTTTATACTCATGAGCCTTCTTTCAAAGAAGAGCCCTTTCTCAAAGGCACAACCACAGTCGGCGTATTCGTTCTTCTTATATTCCCCAACTTGCAATTGTATACTCTACGCATCCTAATCAATTTTTGCAATAGAGAACTCAAGAACATTAGGCTTTTATCACAAATTCATCTTTTACAAAGCTACGATCAAACTTCACAAAGTGCAAATATCATCTTTATTTTTGGTTTAATTCCCGCAAACAGGATTTTCATCCTTCCAATCAGGGAATCACGAGCTAAAGATTAGAAATCTCATAAGTAATAGAATCTTCATTCTATCATGACTTTCAAATCCATCAAAATTGCACTATTTCATTTCTTTGATCAGAGTTGGTAGAAATTTGGCAAAGCTTATGCCTATTGTCATGAGATCTCAAAAGCACATAGAAAAGGACGAAAGAGAAAATACAGTAAACAAAATGGGTGATAGCAATGATAGGGAAGAGAATCCCTTTCATACTGAAGAGATAACGAAAGAAAAACTCCAAGAAGTAGAGTAGGATCCCCAATTCCATACTTTTATGGAAAATATTTTAGAACGAAACAAGGAAAGATATTCCCTTTCATTAGCTAATCAAGGAGCTAAGTTACCTGCCGATTTTGACACGGAAGGGATTAAAGAAAATCCTGAAGCCCCTCTTAATGATGTTAATACCCTTACTCTACAATTAAAATCATTGCAAATGCAAATTAAATAAATCCAAGGGGGTACAACAAAGAAGTATGTTTTGGATGATATATGCCCTTATCCATTTGATAGGATTCTTCAAATGATTCCTTTTCCAAAAAATTACGAAACCCCTAAATTTGATAGGTATAATGGGAAAACTGACCCCATTAAGCAAGTGAGGGATTTCTGAAATATGAGCGTAGAATTCACTCATGAAGATACCTACTTAATGCGATTATTCCCACAAAGTCTGGGTGGACAATCCATGGAGTGGCTTTCAAATATCACTCCCCCCATCAAAACATTTGAGGAGTTGATAAATAAATTCATATCACAATACTCCTACAACATCCAACACCAGAGAACCATGCTTGATCTATGTAAGGTGAAACAAAAGGTAGGGGAATCTTTCACCACTTTTTTACAAAGGTGGAGAAGAGTATTTGCTAGATACTCCCGTCCTGTTCCTGAAATAGAAAAGATGGAGATCTTTATCAATAGTCTGAATCAAGACATGAGTTATAGACTAAACCTTCACTGTCCTCAATCATTTGAAAAATTGATTGAAAATGTGATTACTATTGAAGGTGCCTTGGTTAAGCGTGGATTTATGAAAATTGATAAAGAGGGTTCAAATTCGTACAACAACAACAACCACAATAGTAACAACAATGACAAGTCACGATTTTGGACTTGAAATAAAAATGTTGTGAATGATGGGGTAGTAGATGCTAACAACGTGAATGTGAAGCCTACTATCCTTAATGTATCAGGTGTCCAACGTAGCAATAATGTTGGAAACTTTAGTACCCAAGGCAATGTTTCCAATCAAGGGAATGTGAATAATAATCATGGAAACAATTTTCACAATAATCAAAATTCAAATATGCCCAAATCTTCATATTTTTCAAATCGACGAAGTTTTACTCCCTTGGGCCAATCTTTGGAATCCATTCTCAAAGATTTATTGAATCAAAAATCTATTACATTGCCACCACAAAGAGATTATGAGCCTTGAGTTAAACTGCCATCATGGAATGACTCACACTTTTGTGACTATCATAGTTGTAAAGGTCATAAGACAAATAATTGTCAAGAGTTGAAGAATGTTGTTTAGGATTTGATTGATAATCGTACCATTACGGTAGAAGGGCACAATGTCAATGATGACCATCAGGCATTTAAGGATCCTCTCCCTAATTATCAAAAGGGGGAATCTTCGGGTGACAAGGGCAAGAATGTTAATTACATCCATGACACCATTATCAATCATATTTATACCGACGATCAGCAAATCAATACTATCTGAATCAAAGGTAAGCAAGAATATCGAGAGGTCAATGCTACGACATGGGGACAAGCTAAAATTGTTGTCAAAGGAAGTTCATGTCTAAAGTAGCAGTTCCCCCTCTAATTCAATACAATTTGGTTGATCAACTACGAAAAACATCAGCCCAAATTTCTATCTTGGAGCTCTTAAAGTTATCACCTATGCATAAGGACATTCTGGAAAAGGCACTTGTTGATACAATTGTCTCTCCTGATCTGGATATCAATCAATTTCAATCCATGGTGGGACACTTGTCTTCATCCGCATGTTTATCCTTTAGTGAGAAGGATGACTCATCCATGACCCATCCACATAATTCATCACTCAACCTAGAGGTTATGGTTCACAAAGATTGAATTGGACGTGTCCTAATAGATGGGGAGTCGGATTAAATATTTGTACTTTGAAATTAGTCCTTGCTTTGGGATATTTTGAAGAATCTATAGATCCATGAAGGAAGATTACAATCAAGGCATATGATGATGAGGAAAGGGCTTCCAAAGGACTCATCATGCTACTAATCAGAGTGGGACCTGTTGTGAAGAATACCTTTTGTCAGGTTCTAGATCAAGATCTCTCCTATAACATACTCTTGGGTCGTCCATAGATCCATGACATGCAAGTTGTTCCATCTACTTATCATGAATGCTTGAAGTTTCCATACGATGGACAAGAAGTAACGATACTTGTTGATCACATTAGTAGTCAAAATTTCTCTAGCCTAAGATCAACTTAGGACACACTTTTCCCACATACTAGAGAGGCTTTGGTCATCTCTACCTCCAAATACAATGAGCAAGCACAAGAAATGATAGGTAATTTTGGCGCTAAGCTAAAATTGAAAGATAATGGAGTGGGAGGATATTATTTATCTCTCTCTAATTTACCCATATCTCCAAGATCCCATGGCCAACCATCAACATCCATACAACAGGCTACAACAACTTTAGCCTCTACTTCAGTTCCCATCACCAAGTTTAATGGAGTGTTTATCAAAGAAAGTGAAATGGAAGATAGAGCTATCCTTGATTGGCTCTATAAAGATGAAGAAGAATCAGTACAACATATCAAGTTACCCACAAAACAATATGGAAAAGGTTATGCGATCATGTAGCAAATGGGTTATGAAGGAAATGGCCCTATTGGTAAAAGAAAAGAGGGTATCATTGAGCCTATCCAACTAAAAGCAATGCACCCAAAAGATAAGACTAGATTAGGATATGATACAAAGGAAGAAGTAGTACAAAGAATGTCCAAAGAAGAGTTAACTGAAACAATCCTGAGAATTCAAGAAAATAATTCTGACACTGACTCCAATGAATTTGAATGGGATGACTTCTCTGATGATACATTCATCTCTGAGAAAAGGGTGGATGTCATACATAAATTCACACCCGCATTCTTACAAGGGGAAAGCTCAAGGCCTCCGCTTGATTACATTCTAAAAAGAGATCATGACTCAAGTGAAACTGATTCGATTTAAAGTGAGACAGATCATCCACAGGAGGATACCATATTAGACCTCTCCCATAACGACGTTAACAATAGTATCATGATTCTAACGGCCAACAACCTTACTCATCCTAATGATCCATTTCCTTTGGTCCATCCCAAACTTATTGACTGGGAACAAATCACCCCTATTGATGTCCCAACTTTCCAAGATGACGAAACCATCATAAACTTTCTTTGTTCATCCCAACCTGAAATAAGTTCCACCAGGGAATCACAAGATCAAAATTTTTGATAGGAAAGTGCCAAGTTTCTCAACTATAAAATAAATAACATAAAAGAAAGATCTAATAGTGAAAACCTAACAAAGGTAGTATTAGATCAAGAAAAGAGAAAAATAAAAAGTGTATCCAATAGTGAAAACCTTTCAAAGGCACTAGAGGATGGGAAACTTGACACTCTCCCAGAACATTACCAAGAAATATCTTCTATTCTAATTGAGCCAACAGAGGCACTCAATATAGGTACTACGGAAAATCCCAAGATCTTGCAATTGGTTGCATCTTTAACAGAAGAGGAAATACCAGGATTCACAGAATTTCTCAAGAACAACCAAATCAATTTTGCATGGTCCTATGTGGATATGCCTGGATTGGATCCAGATCTCATCATGCATCATCTATCTATTACGTCAGGGGTAAAACCTGTGAAGTAGAAACTCAAAAAAATGCATCCACATGTTGCATTATTGGTTAAAGAAGAGTTAAAAAAGCTTTTAGATGTCAAATTCATTCGGTCTATCAACTATACAGAATGGATCTCCAATATCGTACCTGTTTCAAATCCAAACGAAAGAATCCGAATTTGTATAGATTTTAGGGATTTAAACAAGACATGTCCTAAAGACGATTTCCCTCTACCAAACATAGATTTGATTGTTGATTTAACTATTGGACATTCAATGTACTCATTAATGGATGGATTTTCAGGATACAACCAGATAAAGATTGCACCAGAGGATCAAGATAAAACAACATTTACATGTCCTTGGGGTACCTATTGTTGGAACATAATGCCATTTGGGTTGAAGAACATAGGAGCTACATACCAATGTGCAATGAAAACAATTTTTCATGATATGATGTATACATTCATGGAAGATTATGTCGATGATCTCCTTGCCAAATCTAACACTAGAGAAGGACACATAGATATCTTATCTAAAAATTTCAAAAGAATGGAACAATTCAAAGTAAGACTTAATCCAAAGAAATGTGTTTTTGGAGTGAAATCTGGAAAGTTGTTAGCTTACATTGTATCAGAAAAGGGAATTGAAGTGGATCCAGCTAAGGTACAAGAAATTATTGATATGCCATCGCAAAGGAACATTAGTCAACTACGCTCTTTGCAGGGATGGTAACAATCCATCTAAAGATTCATTGCCCAACTGGCAAATAAAAGTTTACCATTCACTCACCTCTTATGCAAAAATGTTCCATTTAAATGGGAGGAAAAATGTGAAGCAACGTTTGATCAGATAAAGCACTATCTCATGAATCCACTAGTATTGATCCCACTAGTGCAAGGTGCACCACTCATATTGTATATTTATGCCATGGAAGTGTCCCTAGGAGCATTATTAGCACAAGAAGACAACTCAGGAAAGGAGCGACCAATCTATTACATCAGTTGAACTTTGACAAGTCATGAGCTAAATTACACATTCATTGAAAAGGCTTCCTTAGCAGTAGTGTTCACTTCTCAAAAGTTAATACATTACATGCTAGCGCATACAATAAAGCTTGTGGTTAAGATTGATCCACTCAAATATCTTCTAAGTAAGGCAACCTTAACTGGCAGGTTGACTAAATGGGTCATGATCTTGAGCGAATTTGATATTCATTATGTGGATCACAAAGCTATAAAGGGACAGGTAATTGTAGATCAGTTAGCAAAAGCACCAATGCTAGCAGAACACCCTATACACATTGATTTTCCTGATGCTAATGTATTCACAGCAGCAATTAAGAAGTCATGGGCACTCTACTTTGATGGTTCCTACACGCAACATGGTTCAGGAGCAGGGATTCTTTTTATTACACCTCAAGGAAATACAATTCCAAAATCTTATTGGCTAATTTTTCCTTGCACAAACAACATAGCTGAGTATGAGGCACTATTAATTGGCATGAGAATTGCAGTAGACTGGAAAATCACGGAACTTCAAATTTTTGGTGATTCACAACTTGTTATAAATTAAATCAATGATGAATATCACACTAAGGATGACAAGTTGATACCTTACTAAAAAATGGTGGACGATTTCAAGAAATACTTTGTTGATATCAAGTTCATACAAATTTCGCGTATTGATAACAAAGCAGCCGATGCAATGGCTACAATAGCATCTCTACTCTAGTTGTCAGAAAGTCAAACACGGTACGATTTCCTGGTGGAACAATTGTTTTCTCCTGCCTATGATCTAGAAACTCAAATCATTTGTCATTTAACCAGTTATGATTCTCCCTTACATGGCCAAATTTACACTTACCTAAAGGATACTACTTTACCTTTAGATTTTTCTAGAAATCAGAAAAGAAATTTCATCTGTCAATCCTCTCGTTACACCTTGATTGTTGACGTCTTATACTGGCGTGGTCTGGATGGTACCCTCCTTAGATGTCCTGAACACGATGAATCGAAAAAAGCTTTACAAGAGGTACATGGTGGTATTTTTGGGACACACTCGAGTGGATTAACCTTAGCAAAGAAACTTGTGAGATTGGGTTACTATTGGCCGACCATGGAAAAGGAATCATTCATCTTTGTAAAGAAATGAGAAAAATGTCAGATTCATGGGAATCTTGTTCATGCTCCTTCTTAGGAATTACAAACTTTCACCACAACATGGCCTTTTGTTCAGTGGGGATTGGATCTAGTTGGAAAGATACACCTGTCATCTTCAAATGGACATAAATTTATCATTACAGCCACTGAGTATTTCACTAAATGGATTGAAGTTGTTCCCCTAACAATTGCTACTGGCAAAGAAATCTCTTCATTCATTTTAAACTATATCATCTGTCGATATGGTATTCCCAACTCCATTATCACAGACAATGGAAGACCCTTTAAAAATCAGGATGTTGATGAGCTATGTGAAAGATTTCGCATCCAACACAAGTTCTCTACACCTTACTATCCACAAGGGAATGGTCAAGCCGAAGCTTCAAACAAAACAATTCTAAATATTTTTTAAAAAAACAGTAAATGAAGCAAGTCATGATTAGCATGTTCAATTAAATCCAGCATTATGGGCATATAGAAAAAGTATTCGCACACCAACAGGTGCTACTTCCTATACTTTGGTTTATGGAGTGGAAGCTATTCTACCATTGGAAGTTGATATTCGTTCACTTCAAGTATCACTCAAGGGGTTAATCAATGATGAAGACTACAGAGTATCAAGGTTGCAAGAGTTGGAACTGCTTGATGGACGACGTCAAACTACAGTTAATCATTTGAAGGGATATCAACAAGTTATTTCCTGCAACTACAATCACAGAGTCAAACCATGAACTTTTCAAGTGGGTGACTTGGTTCTCAAAGAAAACCCTCGTAATCGGCAGGATCGGGAAAAGAAAGGCAACTTCAAACCTAATTGGTTGGGCCTATTCATTATCATTGCGGCATATGGATCAGGGCCATATCAATTGTCAACATCAGAAGGGGACCTATTTGAAGATCCGACCAACAACATTCATCTGAAGAAGTTTTATGCCTAAAAAAATAAAAATCATCAAAAAAAGCAAAATACAAAAAAAAATCAAAAAGAGAGAAAAATCGTTGCCTTGATGAAAACCTGGCAAATAGGCATCCTGGTAACAACAAAATGATTCATAAAATCAAGAAAAAGTGCAATAAAAAAAATGGTGAAAACTTGGCAAACAAACATTGTTTGTAATTTTGTTTAGCTCTCTCATCTATTAGGATACATTCTACATATCCATATTTCATCGGCATCACATACATGCCTAGCCATCACATTTGCATCATGCGTCACAACATCTCCTTGAAACGACAAGGATCTCATCATGGGTTGATGATTATGTTTATCCTTAGCAATAGTTGTGTCTAATAGGATTCAAAGTACAAGGTCACTAGGGGAGGGGTGATTCGCTTCTTGGAGCTTTTCTATGCAGGCAATTGGCAGCATGTGTCAGGAATTAGAATATCAGGAACAACAATCTTGTCCAATTAAACTGAGTCCACAACAACTGTTTTGATAGATATCTAAAACAAACTGGATAATCTTAATCTGAATACAATGAATGGAACACTTAAAGCATAAGTTGGTTTGTTGTTTTGACATTTGATGACATCATATCTTTGGAGTGGTTCAATGATGTACTGAACTAGAATCACAAGGAAGGAGTATGATTTTCTTTGCTTGTTGTCTGTAAGCTAATCATTAGTATTGTGCAAATTTGTTGTGGGACATGCTCTACAACGTATCATTGATGACATTTTGGAATTTGCATAAGAAAATGGTTAACTTTTGTCTGTTTATGCAAATAATACTCAGTTCATCTTGGTTCAATTATACCTCGATGCTTGTATTAATTTTCTATATCAAAACATCATGAAAGCGGTACTCAGGTCATCATTGGTGCTAACATATCCCTTAGTGTGTGTACTAACTTTCAACATATCAAAAGGCTCAATGATGAAAATCGCGCGCAACATGAAATGACAAAAAGGAGAATGATTCGTTACTACATTCTAGGAGTACATGATTCATTTAGGTTTGCATTTTGAAGGCTGTCTAAGGTAGCTTTTTGAAGGCTGATAAGAATTTCATATATCTTTTCAAAACAACAATTGAGTAAATTTTGACATTTGTGGCATCTTATTCCATTATCATTCATTACATATCATTTCATCATCATTTCATTTATGTTATCATTATCATTGCATTTGCATACTTACATCATCATTTCATTTCGTTATCATATTTTTCAATCTCATTTCATTTGTCATGATCATTATCCATCATTACATATCATATGCATGGTCATTATTTTAATCATTCATTATTATATCATTTTGTAACATTAACATTTACATTTATAATAAGGTTGCATCCATTTCATTTGTTTCACATCATCATTTAGGTTATCATTTTCATATCCATCGCATCATATTATATCATTATCATTAGCTCACCAATTAATATCATTACATCATTATTATTCTACATCATTATTCATGATTGGTGCATATCATTCATTAAATATTACATCTTCATAATCATCTCATTTTTTACATTTATCTCATTTCATCATAACTTTTCATTTAGATCATCATTTCATTACATAGCCATTTATATTACTTTTTCATCATTGTTAGGTCTCATTCATTTCATTTATCATATCATTAAAATAATTTATCATTGCATACATCATAAAGAAAAATAATCATGTTAGAAATCATTTCGTCATTAACATTATCCATCATTGCATCATCATACATAAAATTAAAAGCATCATCATTTGCATCATCATAATAAAAATCATACATGACATAACATATAGAAATAAACATGCATCCATAATCATACATCATCTATAACACGTGCATAATCAAATCACCACTGCATCTCATAAATCTCATCAAAACAAATGTCCAGGAGTACAAGGATATCAAATGTTTCAACAAAGATATATAAAATACAATAAATAAATGTGTCAAAATTCTCATCACTGAGGGGCATCTGGCCAGGGCACATGGCTGCTACTGTCTTCTGAGGTAGTAGGTCTCTCTGTATCTCTGCTCCCTGAGGCTCTGATCTCTCGTTTGAAAAGTTGACCCACACTCCTGGTAGCACTCCTAGAATGACTGCGTGAATGGGTCTGAGACCGAGTACCTGACTGTGTGAAAGAAATCCTCCTCTTAGGTGGCACTACCTCGAAGTATTTCATCCTGTAATACTCGGCCTCCCGAGCAGTCTCCAATCCCTCTGCCACAACCTCCCTAATGGAGGTGCTCTTGACTAATCTGAGGAGTCTCTCAGCTACCCCCTCGACATGTATGCATCACTCCCAGAAATTGTCTCGCTCTGTCGTAAGTTGAGCTATCTATGGGTCAGGAGGTGGTGGATATGCAACCTGTGCCTACAGCTGATTGATCATCACCTGTGTCTATGCTAATTGACTCCAAAGAGTTTGAACCTCTGCCTACAAGGCATCCAACTGTCCCTACGAGGGAGCCCTGATAATAACCCATGGAGCGCAAGTACTCGGTTGATCCACCACTCTCGATGTTTGTGGCCTCATATTGAATGGTACATCAAAGAAAAATCTTTGCCCACCACCCCCACCACCTCCATCATCCCCACTATTATCATCATTGTTGTCATCAGGGCTGCTAGATTCATCCCCCTCCTCATCAATATCCATAGTTGTTGCACCCTGTACCCCTGCTTGAGCCTCTCCCTGTGGCTGCCCTATTGTTGCCTGTGTTTGTGGCTTCCCTCGCCCTCATTGTATAGCTCGTCCTCCCAATAATGGGGCAAGATCCTCTGAGCTAGTAAACCTCATAAAAGGATGCATATAAAAGAAGGTTGCATAGTCATCCATCACCCCTGCATCTGTCACCTCTAGGTGCATCACCTAGTAATCTAGCTATAAATAAAAATACTCTGCCCTAGTAGCCTCTATGGTCACGAATAGACCCCACTCTACCACATCCTCCCATTGCCTAGCATAGTGTGCCACACCCTGTGGCATCATCTGTACTAGTCCAAATTGTCTCAGGACCCGCATAACCAAAAACCACTCGATGATAAACGGGGTGTGTCCAATCAAGTATCTTGATCTAGTGCAAAATGGAAGCTCTATATCATCTGCCTCCTAAGGGTCACAATCAAGATACAGTCTCCAAATGATAGTATCCATGTCATCTAGTACCCTCCGCCAATATTCTAACTTGCCCAGCCTCGGCTGGACAAGGGGACCTGTCTAGGCATACACATATGGGAACCTAAGAGGACGATCTCTCTAAACAATGGGACGAGTGATCGCAATCCACTCCCATGCTCATATCTGAAGAAGAGTAACTCCGCAGGAGAGACTCTTCCCATCTATGTACATGACCTGATGAAGATCGTGGTACAAATGGGCAAACATATAGGACCCCCATGCATATCTGGTCTGATGGAGAAGCATGTCCTCCAAGATCCGACCTCACCCGACTGATAGTCCCTTTGACTTGCGATCAGGACAAAGGAAACCACCGATGAAACCTGTTAAAACTGAAGGGAGTGGGGCATTTCTCTCCACCATCTCCTTCCAAGGAAGCTCATATTCGAAGACATGAGGATCCTAGAAGACTCGTCTTAGTGCATGGGTCCCCCCAATCTCCTTGTGATCATAGATCACAAGCTCACCAACTATAGGAATACCTAGAATCCTGTAGACATCCTTTGGAGTCACATTCATCTCTCTTGTGGGTAGATGAAAGGTGTTATGCTCGTTATGCCACCTCTCAGCTAATGCAGTCAACAGCGCCTTGTTGACCCGATATTATGGGATCCTCAACAATGGACTCAACCCACACTAGTATGTAATCTCTAAATCATCCTGAGACAGCTGCGGAACCATCTCCCAGGTACGAGGAAATCTCTCTCTGATCTGGAGGAGGTTAAATTCCTCCTTTATAACATCATAAATAAATCATGCAAATCAATCAGCAAGCAATCTCTCATCAAATCAATACATCAAGCAAAATCATCAATTACATCAAACACACAATCAGCTCAATCAAATCAAATACTATTTATTTTTCATATTGCATGGAAGTAAATTTATCAATCATTTCATCTATTTTGTTTTTCATATCGCATGGAAAAAAATTTAACAGTCAATCGACTCAATATCAACACTCATTTGTTTTTCAAGCAGGAAAGCAAATTTATCTACATATCATTTTACAATTTGTTCTTCAAGCACGAAGACAAATTTATCAAATCAGGCTAATTTATCCTTGATGTTATTTAACAGCATATAATCAATTGTCTAATCTAGCAACAATCATCAAGATTCAAAATTGGCAAAATCTCATGGATACGCTAAAATAGTCAATCAATGCGCTAACTCACGAATGCGCTATTTAAATCCATGGATGCGCTAAAACAGAGCTACAATGCACAACTCCATCTATGCGTGATTCTATCTAGTCTATGCGCTAAAATAGACCTTCTATGTGCTAAAGTACCTATGCGCTATTCTATCAAACAGACGCGCTAATCTATCTCATCAATGTGCAAATTTTATCTATGCACTAATCTAGCATCCTATGCGGGCAAAATTCTTGGATGTGCTACTTAAGGTTTCCTATGCGCTAATATACACATCTATGTGCGACTGTTTCACATCTATGCGCTACTTTGTATGCGCGACTTTATCTAACCTATGCATGACTTTACGACTCGTATGCGCTAAAGCAGAACGTAACAAATTCAAAAAATTCAAAAAAGCATGAAAATCAATCCAAAAAAATTTGTGAGGATCAAGTCGACTTATCAGAGGTCCGTACGCGGCTTGTCGCTGATGACGATGGGCTTGCTCGAATCTGTGGCGCTCATAATGGATCGGCATCTATTGTTTATCTCTCATAGCTCTGAAAATTACTGCAAGTTACTGTTCAAATGACAATGAATTTTTACCTTTTCCACCTTTTAAGGGGGTAAAAGTGAGAAATTATTCAAATTTTTACTATGCAAAGTGCTATTTCAAGAGCTAAATCACCAAAACTCTCTGATAATCATCTAAATTCTTTCAAATCATCTTCATCATCATTCAACTCATGCAATTTATCTCTTGAGGGGGCATATAACATCAGTAATTAATAAATTGTAGGGCAAAATTCTTTGAAGCAATGCGTAAAACACATCACTTCAAAAAGGGGCAAAATGTACACATCTAAAAATGGTCATAGTTATTCAAACCTATTAATTAATTCAATATGAATTATTTAATTAATATTCTAAAGTCACCTACATATAAATAAATTTAATTATTTATTTATATTGTTCATTTTTCCAATTCTTCTAGTTTAAATAAATAAATAAGATTATTTAATTATTGATATTTTCCTCTTAATTAAGTTAAATAAATTTCATAATTTATTTATTTAATTATCATTCAAAACAATGGAATATTCATCCTTTATTTCACATTTAAATATTATATATTTAAATATCTTTTTCACCCCACTTAATTAAATATCATAAAATATTTAATTGCTTTTCTTTTTCACTTGTCACATATAATTAAATAAATTTATTTATTTAATTAGCATTATCTTCAACTTTCAACCAAATTTCATAAATGAGGAGATAAATGCCATGTTTGTCTCCATTTTTGAATGAGGATGGTTTTGTGGGTTGAAAACATTCTTCCACTTTCCTCTCAACCTTCCACCTTTCTCTCAACCTCTCCATCTCTCACCGTTCATCCTGACATGTTTGAATGTCAACCGTCGATCTCCGTCAACTATATTTTTGCCTTCAAAAATCTATAAATATAGTCTTCTCGTAAGTAGATTTCATCCTAGATTTCATACGTAGTTACTATAGTTGCATTTGAATCAGCATATCAACATTTTAGCAATATCTAGCACAATAATTTAGTTCAAATTCATAGCTTAAATCATATAACAATACACATGCATTTTCAATTAATCTCATTCTTCTAAGTTGTCATTTCAACAAGCTGTTGCTTGCACAACTGAGAGCCAACAACTTCAATCAAATCCTTGGAGATAGAGGACGATGGGACGAATTTGAAGGAGTTGCTATTGTTTAGAGTTTGCATTTATGTTTTCTAGATTAGTTTCTTTCAATACAATGTTTCATTGGTGTGTTAGTTTATCATTTTAATTAGACCACTTATTCTAACAACACACCAACGACGCCCAGAAACTCTCGAGAGAAAAAAAAGCGGCGGGAAAAATTAACAGTCATGATCAAATTGATCGTCTCCTTGAAGGTAGTGAACCGTGGATTGCACATTTTAGGTTGGGCAACTTCACATTGGATACACCTTTTGACGTAAATTATTATTTGGTCGCATATTTATAATTATCATTGGATATTCTTTCACTTGTAACTTTAATAAAGTGTTCTTAGATTTTGAAGCCCCTTTTTATTGACCTTTTTTAATTTATAGAACTAGTTTTCTCTTTTCTCTTTTTATTTATTATTAATTAACAAATATAAAATTATTAAAATTAAAAGGCATATTTAAAAATAAAATATTTCAAATTTTGTTGTCTTAATTTTTACATTATAAATATTTTTATTAAATTAAATATATCTATATATTTTAAATTTAGTTTTGTTTAGCTATTTT
Source organism: Sequoiadendron giganteum (assembly GCA_007115665.2). Classification (NCBI taxonomy): domain Eukaryota; kingdom Viridiplantae; phylum Streptophyta; class Pinopsida; order Cupressales; family Cupressaceae; genus Sequoiadendron; species Sequoiadendron giganteum. The sequence goes on from CM021104.1 coordinate 325,382,997, forward strand.
TTTTTCAATTTGTTTGCTCTTCTCTTTCTAGTTTGTTGATATCCTTTGTATCCCAATTGTCTTGTTTGCTTCATATTTATCCTAGTCTTTATTTCTCTTCCTCCTCTTTGATTTTCTTTTCTTATTATTTTCTCTTTTTTCTATCTTTTTTTTTATCTCTTTTCTCTATTTATTTTTTTTCTTAATTTTGTTTTTCCCTCAAACCATGTGCAACTCTTACCCTCTCCTCTCCTTTTTAGCTAGTGTTTGTTTTCAACAATCCATTTATCTCCCTTATGCTCTCTTTCATCGTGATGGTAGATCACGGAATGTGATCCGAAACATCGATGAAAAATCTCTCACAATCAAAATCAGAAACAAAATTTGAACAAACTCAGACTTACAATATATTCAAAAATTAAACATTTTGCATTCCTTAATTTTTAAGCCCCACTCATGTATTTCACTTTCCTTTGTATTTCATCATGACCTAGCATCACAAATTTGCTTAGTCATTAGATTGGAGGTTTTACTTTTAATCCAATATTCATTTCATTGCAGATTGGGGTGCCTGTAGCTCTTATATTAAGAAGAGCAAGTTCAACTTTTATGTTCTAAAAAATAGAAATATTTTTTTACTTTAATTTTATCCATATGTATTAAGTAATAATATATTTATTAAAATATTTATATCTTAAAATTACAATTATTTGATTATATTTATATTTCTAATGAATATTATTTATATTTAATTTTTTAATGATTATAAATATATATTTAGTAGTATTATTATATTTAATTATTTATTATAATGAAAAAAAATTAATGTTTTATTTAAAATACATATGTAAATTTTATAAAAGATTAAGATAAATAAGAGGATTGATATTAAAATTAAATATGATGTTGTGATGCTAATCTTAAAATTCAATGATATAAATATGTTATTGAAGATGTAGATGTTTATTATTTAAGTGGTTTCAAACTTGGTTCTATAAATTTCTTAAAATATGCAAACTAAATGTTATTTGCTTTGGTGTAGATATATGTGTCTACAAAATAGAACTAGTGTATAAGCTTAAATCTATAGTTGCAAGAATCAACTAACAAAAATTTAATTCTTGGAATTCGCTTACTTTTATCTTCTAGAATTTACAATTCAATATGGATTGATAGTGTTTAGAAATACCATTGCAAAATCTACTAAATTGTGAGGCTTGTGTAATCCTCATTTAAATTTCTAGATGATCAGTAAATGTCTCAAAATGGTTCATATCCATGTCTAATAAATTGAACTAATGTGCAAATATTAACTTCTACCTATAAGAATCAACTAGCAAAATATTGATACTTTGATATTTTAAATAGTGTTTAGTAATTTTTTTAGAGAATGTGTCAAATTGAGAGGGTTGCATTCTTCTCAATTATATCCCTAATCAAACCAATTCCATGACTTAGGTATAATGATTAAAGGCATGATATATGTTATGAGAAAATGTTATTACATTTCTCTCAATGAAAATGCTCTTTTGATAAATCCTAGCTTCCTTAATAACTTTGATAATTTTAAATATTTGAGTGAATGTATTTAAATAGAATATAGCATCGAAATCAACATAAACATGCACTAGATAAGTTCTCAATGAATAGTGGGAGGGTGTTTTCAAGATTAAAATCGAATTTAAATTTTAAAAGTGTAGGGTTCAAAATTACTAGGTCAAGTTTGCTCTAGTAGATCTTATCCAAGATAGGGTAATATCATGAGATGAGTTCACATGAGAATATGCCACTTGTAGAATTTTTATTGCACAAAGGATAGTCTAGTCAACGTGTGCCCAAAAAGTAATTTGGAAAAAAGCATGGATATATCATTAAAAAATTCTCTCATTTTCATGTGCATACGAACTTCTATGATGGTGCATGTCAAAGTAAACAATATATTTAATGAAATATTTTTAAATACTAAAAGATACATATTTACTTAAAATATATAGTTCACAATTATATTCTCTTTCCAATAATAAATCCACCAAAAATATGCAAAATTGGAAAAGAATGTACAAAGAATAATATATATCAAATGTTTAAAATAAATATGGGCACTTAATTTCTAGCAAAAGAAAATTGAAATAGGAGATGGGTTTGGTACCACCCTTGAGATGAGTCAAAAAAATATTATAGGGGTTGTTTCTCATTGTCAATTGGAAGTGGAAAGTCATCCCTCATGATATTTCTCTATTGAGTTCTTTTACAAGCTAATTAATAATATTTTGAAGATAAATCCAATTTAACAAAAAAAACTCTTTATATTTTTTATTTTCAATGATATGATTTCTCAGCACTCCATGATTACAATTATTTATTCTTTCTTGATAATTATTGGGCACTCTAAACTAAATTAGAGACTAAATAGTTGAAAGAATTTTTTTCTAGATTCCTATTAAAAAATGGTTCGCATAGGGAAAAAGAAAAAGGTAGTGGTGGATCAAAAGGGCAATGAGAGAATATTTGCCCTCATAAAAAATTATAATGTCAAATATTTCTACATATAAGATCTTGTTCTTTTTATCACATATGAATATTTATGACTGACTAAAAATAACAATTTCATATTGGTGATTGTTAAGTGTAAGTGGTTGAATGGTGATTTAATACTTAAACATTTGAATTATGAGCTTTTATTAATGTAGGGAATGAGATATTTATATGTGTACTTATATTTTAATAATTTTACATTTTTTATTAGAAAATATTATGTATGACAATATCATAATACATATTTTATTTTTATTTTTACTTTTTGTTGTATATAACATTCTTTTGCTCGGTACTATAATTGACCTTTTCTATTCAATGTTTTGGTCTCAATGTAAGTATGTTTAACTTTTCTCAAGTTTATACAGAACTTGTCATTTTTTTAATACATATTTTTATTTATAATTATAATATCAAAAAATAGGTATGAAGGATAGGATTCTTTTATGCTATTTATGAATATTTATGAATAACTGAATGTAATTTAATTCATGAAAATTTAACAAACTTGGTGATTGATAGGTGTAAGTAGTTTAAAGGTGATTTAATATGTAAACATTTAAATTGATAAGACTTATTAATATAGGGAGTCTCATAGTTGTATTTATAATTATATGTTGAAGAATTTTAAACTCTTATGATTAGAAAAGATTAAGTGTAATTTATTGGAATATATCATTTTTTTAGTTCACGTTTTTATTTTATGTAACTTTTAATTTTTTTGGTAGTATGATTGTCTTTTTTCTATTGAATGTTTTAATTCACATTTTACTATGTTTAGCTCTCTCAAATTTTTGCAAAGTTTATTATTTTTTATAAAATCTATTATATATAATTATGATTTCAAATATTACAACATGTAATATTTGATTCATTTATGTCACATATAAATATGAACTTAGTTTTCTCAAATTTGTGCAAAGCTTTTTTTTTTATATAAAATTTATTATTTATAATTATGATTTGAAATCATAATTATAAATAAAAAAATTTATAAAAAATAATAAGCTTTACATATTTTTTTGAATTGATTCTATATTACCAAAGAAAAAGTAGAATACATAGTATATATTTCACTCAAAAAGCGCATAACAAGCCTAGGGGACCACAAACTAACATAGATACAAAAAATGCTACATAGATTAACAACTTTTACTACTCAAAACTATAATAGCCTAGATATTCTAGCTTTCACTGTATATGTCCATATCATAAAACCCAATGGGTGGATTTATCTCTAAGATGTCAATACTTCTAACCACCTGTAGCCTACAATCACCCTTACTAATTATTTGTTGTTTTTGATACCCATGTCTTGAAGGAACATATCATAGGTATACGTTTTATGCCTTTCCTAAAATTCCAAGTAGTTTTTCACAAATTTTTCATTAGGGAGTGTAATTCCTTTGGCATCTATTCCATTACTCATATATCTTAACAAATAAAAAATAGTGTCAAAGGTGATAAAAAATAGAGCAAGGGCTAGCAAACAACCTTGATTTGTTGATCATTGTAGCTAGAAGGGTTTAGAGCAAGAACCATTTATAGCAAGTTGAGAAATGACATCCTTGAATAAGAAATTTACCATTTAAAAAAATTATTAGGAAAATCAAAAGCTTCAAGAGTCATTATGATAAATGACCTTTCAACCCTATCATAGGCCTTTTCAAAATCAAGGAAGAGCATGTCATTTTCTTAGTTTGTTATTTTATCCCACTCCATAGCCTCCTAACTAGTAATAAGATTTTTCAAGATACACCTACCCTTGAAAAATCTATTGAGTATTACTAAAAAAAGTAACAAGGATATCAATAAGTCTCAAATCCAAAACTTTAGCTAGAATGATTAAGAAATATTAAGGAGGGTAATGGGCCTCTAGTTTTTAATTTGAGATCTATCTCCTTTGGGAAAAATCTTGATAATTCCTCTATTAATACGTATGAGAAAAATAAAGAAATTGGGTCCATGAAGAGGAGAAGTTTTGGCCAAAACAAAAAAAATCATAAGAAACACATACACATTTTTAAAAACTCTTACGTGATTTGGATCGGGTACCCGAGCCTAAATCTGAAAGCATATGTGTTTAGATTTGGGTACGCACCCATAAACGTGTATGTGTTACAAAATGTGTATGCATTACTAACATGTACTCACTTTATAACGCATGCATGTTACTGAAAGCTATTTAATTTTTTAAATAAACGACCGTGTTATTCATTTTCTCACTGTAGTTTGGCCGACGACCTTGAGGAAGAGATAATTTTGCATACGCGTTCCTGAGGGTCTATTTCAACCTAATTTTCACTGACACCTCCTCCTATCAAGACAACCAACCTCAACGACCTCCAGGTTGGTTGAATTCTGTTCTTTTTTTCTTTATATCTTGCATTTTTGTTTTGTAATTTTTATTTAGTTTTTGTTTGTTTTGTTTGATTTACATTGAATATTTTATAGTTTTTAAATTATATTTGTAACCAAAAACATTAAATTGTAAATTAAAAACCATTAAATTTATACCTAAATTAACTAGAATTTAACCTAAATTGGACATAAAACTTAGAAATAAAACCCTAAACCCTAGGTTCCAAACAAAATAGACCTAAAAACTAAAACCCTTAACCCTAGGACCTAAACCCTAAAACCTAAAACCTTAAACCCTAAAACCTAAACCTAAATTAGATTTATAATGACTAGATTTGTTGTCTTTTTACTAGCCCTCAAATCACATATAATCCCTAGATAAGTCTATTTATAATGTCAACGAAATAATAACTTGCTTCAAATATGGTCTTAATAATATTTATTAGTGAGCCCAAGATTGCATTAGTAATACCTTTTATCACTCGTAATCCTTATTCTCCGCCTCTAACAAATATTCAAATACTTGGTGTGCTCACTTTTCCAAGTCCTTGTTCAATTTCTTTAGAAATATTCACCTATGTTCATAATCTTCATGCTTAGGTGCACAACAAGTCCCTAAAATTTGTATCTATGTCCCTATACATACATCTAAGGAACTCAAAACCAAGTATCAAATTTCATCAAAATAGGCTTGGCAAGTACAATTTACCACTCTAATTTAACCTTTCAAGGAAAATTAAACCATATGGTTACTAGAAGTCAACACAAAACCAATTGAATATACATGATTTAATAAAATTTAACTCTCTATCATAAAATAAATTTTATATGAATATGCTTGTTGGCTCTAACTCTCAAAATCAATTTTATTGCAATAAAATTTCAAGGTTCATGGTCTACAATAGACAATGAAAAGGAATGAACAATTTATAATTTTATATATTCCTCTTCATGGACCTAATACTTAAAACTTTCAAAGTGACAATGTTTGAGACTTATAAATATGTCTATCAAATATATAATAACAAAACTTGAGAAACTTTTGAAATAGCCATGATTATCTTCTCAAACTAGTAAGGAAATATAAGCTAGTTAATAAAAACAACTCTAGAAATTTAGTTAGAAATTAAACCAAAATATCACCTTCCCAAAATCACACAATCATGAAATGTCAACAATAAATTATGATCAAGTAGCTCATTAAAGTATACTTAATATATTTATAATTTTTTCACTTGTCAAATCAATGAAGTAGGACCTTGATATTATTATTTAAAGATTTTAAATTAGGCCATTGTGTTGAAATCAAAATTTAAGATAAAGTGAGAATTTAATCAATGGTATGTACTAATGGAATCCCTAAAAATTTTGTGTTCCATCTCAAAATTTTGTAAAATTTGGTTATTTTCATGACTCTAGGCTTAGGGTTTTGTCCACTATCATGCTTTAGGGTTTTTATTACTAAAACCCTTCCTAAAAACCTTAGGTCTGATGACCTTTGCAATTAATATGTAACAAACTATACCTTCTTACCAAGAGTTACCATGAACTATTCACCAAATAGTAAATAACTAAAAACATAGATGCAAAGAGGTACAATTTTTTTTACAATCTTTGCTAACTAAAAACAACCAACATCTATCTCTTTTCTAATTCAATGAAATGCTTACAACATTTTAAGCTAAACATTAACTTATGGGATTATGGTCAAAGATCCCACATCTAGATTATTTTTTTCTTCCAAGACTCGGCATGTCATCTACAAGAGGGAGAGCATCACCAGGGTGCTTTACCTCCAACCACAGACTTAAGCGGTCCCCCGCACATATTCCTAACTGGAAGTGGCCCTGCCCTTCAACGAAGGGATTATTCAAGAACCCTCTCTACCATCTGAGCTCTAGTGTTGTGCCCTACTTAACTAATACTATCACACAACTATGGATACCCTCCAACTATGTACGACATCTCTGACTAGCTAAGTATTTGGGTCATAGTGAACCGACAAGGGCATGCAAGGACAAATGCACTCACTATGGCCATAGTATATGTATCATAGATTCAATCGCTGCAAAGAGCAAAGTCATTTGTTCACCCACACTGCTCGACTTGGAATACCTTTCCTGACCTAGGGTATACTAGAACTATTTGTTCCACCCCACAAACAATCACAACGAATTTATAACACGACATGACTTGTCTTTCTAAACATAACTCAACTGAGTTGAAAAAAGGTTGGGTATTTCTTGAACCCTCACATTACTTGGCGTAATTATCATTTCTTGGCTACTGCCCCTTGATCAAGCCCTTACTAACTAGGTTGGTAAACGTCTAGGATATTATCTGACCTAACTACCCATGTTACGTTCTCGTAACTTCTTGGGACTTAGAAACTCCCACCTATCCAGGTTTTTAATATATTCCTTGAGGGTATTTGATCTCCCACTCTGTGCTAACATAGTTATTATTGATGTCTTATTGCCGTCGACCAATTTCACATATTCACAAATAGAAAGTTCTGACAAACTGTTCAATCATGTAAAATAAAATATTTACTTTAAGTTGAAGATTCCTTCTTAATATAGTCTCGAAGGTTTATAATTTTGGCTTTGTTATAAAGTCCTTCCTTAGAAAGGGAATATTCACCAAGTGAATAACTCATTTGGATTGTAGGTTATTTTTGACTCAAACACCCAAGTTACTTTTATGTAACTTCTTGGGTCTTGGCTACAACCACTTGCTCAAGTCCTAACCCTAACCCTTGAGAGCGTCTACTCTCAAGATATAAACTGTAAACAAATCTTGACACAAAAATATTTCTCCTTGATCTTCCTGATCACAATTTAGTATAAGTAATACATAGATAAAGTCTATAGATTAATCTATAAATCTCTAGTAAGAATATAATTTCCTTTGGGTTTTAGTCCTTCATGTATCTTATAGAAATCTTGATAGCTAAAGATAAGACAATCATAGACCAACTAGAACCATCTTTCAATAAATTCACATAATATAAGTGTTTGGCATTCCTTAAACCCCCATGTTACTTGACATAACTCTTGAGACTTGGCTCCTACCACTAGTTCAAATATAGGATACAAGTGGTTCCCCACCTTGTGGTTTCTTGGCATATCATTGTCAAAATTACTATCGTGACCTGATTAGTCACAGTTGACAAGGAACTCTCTTTCCAGATAAGTTAGGTTATCTACTCTTAATAACCTTTAGCTCATTATTTGTATGCAATCTCTCTAGACCATAAATGAACTGAACCAATAAGGGAGGAATACATGCAAGAATCCCACAGTCGGAATTCAACTCGCTATAACTTATTATAAAAGACCATCAATTTTTCCTTGAAGTCGCTTCCACATACCCCAATAAGGAAAGATGGGAAATGAAAGAAGACACTCACATATAGTACATTAGTTCAGAATTTCATGAAACCATCATAATAGAAACGTTCAGTTAAGTCGACTCAATGAACAAAGAAAATATTCTTTTAGGAATTAATAGATATCAAAACTGCTCTTATCTGAGCTTCAAACTCTAATCTCCCCTTTCACTTAGCATATAGTGATTAAAAAAAAAGAAAAAAGCTTATGATTTACTCACCACATAACTATTTGGTTGTGTGAAATTGTGTTCTTCTTAACAAAAGGATTTAGCTCCTTTTCTCCATCTTATCTAACTATGATATCTTCAAAATAGTAGATACTCTTGTATCATCCTCCCGGTTGCAAACCAATTCGGACTTCCACACTTTTGCACATTATCTCCTCTCAGGGAGACCCTTTGTTAACCCTCATAACCTGGTAGATTTTCATCCAAAAATCACCCCTAGAATTTGGCGGCCCAAAATTTAGTTACCACCCCTCTTCTTCCATGCGGGTCTTCTCCCTCCACTCCCCATGGTGAAATGGAATGAGATAGTTAAACAATTAGTTTCCAAAACAGTTTTACCCCATCCCCCCTCTCTTCTCAAGTATGCATTAAGATATAAGCAAGAGTTGATTCGGGGAATTAGTTACTAGATGGTTACATGGAGATTGAAGTGGTATTCATCTCAAATCGGGCAAAGAGCGTCGCCTATACTTCTTCCACTGGAGTTTCACATTAAAGATTGATTGAATCCACTCTGCATGTCCTTAAGTATTCCTTCTTAACACTATTTTCAACCTTTTCTTCTATTTTCGTATCTCCCAGAATGAGCTTCGATTCAATACTCAACCAACCAACCCCCGCCTCCTTCACAAAATGGGATATTTATATTTGAGGATCAAATTCGTTACCAAGTGGTTGTCGGCGGTCCTCCCATTTCGGCCAAGAAAATCTTAGACCCAAGGACAAGAATTAGTTAAGAAATTAGTTATCGATTGGTTTAAATCATACAAGTAGCTCGATGAAAGCCACACGGCTGCTTCAGTTTAGACGGAGCATATAGAATACCACCTTTTTAGGGATCTGGAGCTCAATTACATTTTCCAAGCGAACTTCTACCACTATAGATTACCCATCGTGGTTTTACTTGTTCATGCGAAATGCACTTTCTAACACAACCCACGATGCAATGGGCTCACCATCATATGGCGTTCAATTAATTCTTTGTCGCTATCCATAATACAAGCCACGACACTCAGCCCTTTTTAATATGAAAAAATACATTAATATTCACATTTGAACTACCTTTAAAAATATAGATGCACTCCTCTTAACATGAGTCGAGCCCAATCTTACTAGTATCGAGTTCTTCCTTTTTCAAGGGATCGAGCTATAATATTAACTCCACAGCTAGTTTAGCTGTCACAAAATATCATAAAAATTTGTAAGAAATTAATATTCAAAAATAATAATGGTATATGCATGGTTGACGACGTTGATCATTACGTCGAGATACTAGCGTAATCACATCCATGTAATTAACCCAATGATGATCTAGATGATCAACATCCATTTTCCTTTTTATTATTGGTAACCATCAATAATAGTGTTATATTATCACGCTTAATACGTATTTGAATATACATACACATATATAGAGAGAGAGAGAGAGACCAAGAATGATATTAACCCCAAAATAGCCACACCAAATGAAAAGGAAGAACACGCCCCAACTGCCCTAGGTTGACTTACCTCAAAGCATGCTAAAGACATCCCTAGACTCTTTTGGGTTTACCGATCATTACATGATCATTGCTTGCTCAGATGACATAATTGGAGAATCCTCAACCTCTCCCTCCTCCCAGGTGATACTCGCCCTCTTTCTCCTGGAGGTGCTCAGTTTGTCCTCCATGATCACAAGAAAACAATGGTAGTTAGACTGGAGAATTACTATAACATAATCAACATTGTATTCTCAACAAAATTTGTTTTAAAAGAAAAGAGATTCCTTTCATAACATTTCATCCAATTCATCACATAATGTCATAATCCCATAAAAGCATAGACATATCATTGCTTAATTTTATCACAATATAAAAGACTCTCATAATCTCATGATTCGCCATAATAATTACCATAAAGTGAAAAATAATTTCGTAATATAGGGTGGGGTGTAACAGATATGTTTCATTTTTGACATTTTTTGGTAGGTTCCCAATCATTTAAGACATCTCTTATGCCATCGAGTCTATTTTGTTACTGGCCCCTAAGTCCTAATGATCCCAACTGTTGTTTGTTGCTTTAATAAAAATATTGCCTTATACTAATGTGGGTTGATGTTCATCAAAATATTTGTTAGGTCCTAGGATTATGTTTTAATATTTTTCAATGGTTGCCTTTTTGTCCTTAATCCCTATGTCCTCGTCTATCGTATGCCTAGGGGTGCCCCCTTTTATGAACTAACTCTTAGTATGTGCAAATTTTCAGCGATTATGATGACTATTTGATAATCGAAGGCAAATCTTGGTCATTCCCCATACCCCCACTCCAATCTATTTTTCATTTAAATAGTCTGAAAAGCTAGCGAGTGAGCACCATGTGCCTTCTTCATTGGCAAGACCAACACCTTTGAAAGGTCAGTGGGCGGTGTTTTCAATTAAATCAATGGTGGTTTTTTGGCGATGTGGCTTCATCATGGTTGCTCCCTGCCACCCCGTTCATTTTTATTTTGTCTTAAAATAATACCATAGGCTAGCAGGTTGTCGACTTTTGTCCCTTGTCGAAGGGACCCATCTCACTTTGGATGAAGCGAACACTTTATCAAGCAAAGATCAATGGTTGATGGTGGGTGATGTGGGTCAATCCTGACCACTCCCTGCCACCCCATGCGGGACCCACCCATGCCTCCCATCTCTTAATGGGGAAGCGGGCAACTGCCACATGGAGCACTCTAAAGGGAAAGAAAGACATTAGTAAAGGAAAAATATTAACAAGTATTTCCATGAGGACATGAAAGATAAATTGTGTGGTATCAAAATTAATTTATTCTACACGTGCCTGAGATATGATGGATATTTTTGGTCTTAGCCATCAATTCTTTTAGAAGGTTGTACACATGAGCAGGTGGTTTACGTTATGGAAAGCACAAGTTGATGGTTTGAGATCAAATCTTGGTCATTCCCCGTCATCCCATTGATAAAATATACAAGTGGGTTAATTCTCACAGGCGAGCAGGAAAATTTGACACGATAGGATTTCTTCAATGCTAAGTGGATGATGGAGTGTGTGGACATGGTGGATGCTTATCCACATGGGTTTTTCTTATTGGAAAAAATGCAATGAAATGCATGCAGCCTACCTTTTCAAAATTAATTACTATAATTTGGATTATATGTCGATCTATCTCACCATGTGATCAATGGTGGAGATTCAAAATCAAGTGGTTGCTTGTCAGCTTGCTCGTGTGAGCCTTCTATGAGAATTAATGGTCATCACGCTCCAATTGTTCAATATAATGAGAGTTGGCAGTCGTTTTCTTCACAATTGCAATCATCATAAGCTAAGGATTTGATCCTTTTCTCTAAGACGATGGTGCAAAAAGTTTTAGTAAGGAGTTGTAGAGATATTGAGGTAGTTTTCTCAGGTAAGTAGGTGTCCATAACTGCTATGTTTTAATTATGCATGAGTTAGCTTGTGAGCTCTAAGTTTCTAGGATGGTGAGGGTTTTATTGTCTACAATTTCTATTTGGGTTGGTAGGCATTGTGTAAGTCTAGGAGATCTATTTTGCAAATTCAATTTGAGAGCATAAAGCAGTGAGTTTTTCTTGCAAGTGAAGGTTTGCTAGTTCTTGTTATGTTTCCTATAAGAATGAGTAAGCCTAGTGATTTTTTCCAACCAATTAGGAGGTCTAGGAGGATTAGTATGCTTGAACCTGAGGATAATACGCCTCAAATTGAACAAGGTACACCAGGAGATCCTACAAAGCCAAAAGAGAAAAGGAGAGCCCGTAAGAAATCTATGAAGGGTGGTGTCAAGAGCACTTACAACCTGAGGAGTAGGGTTGTTGTTCATAACCGGGGTGATTCTAGTGGGAAATTGGCTAAGTCTTGGGGGAAGAAGAAGAATAAGTACCACAAGTCTTATGATTCGTATATAGGGAGGCACGAATCTACCATGGAGGATTCAACTAGTCCTTTGGGAGATGAAGTAGATACCAACCCAGAGTATGCCCAGTACCTTGTCACACTGGTAGTTTGAGAGGATTATGATGATGGAGAATTAGCTTCTCCAGTTTTAGAAAAAACGCAAAGGGGACATGCACACTCTAATCCTGAAGAGTAGTAGAGTTAATGTCCCGGTTCGATGTTTTTGTTTTCGATCACACCGCTACCACAACGGTGTTTATGCCTTTTTCAATGAGCGTTTAAGTTTTTTTGGGGGTGCTAATGTGTAAAACTTCTTTGGTTGACATGGATGATGGATTTTGGTTTTGTTGCAATGATGAATGATGCCTTTTGGAAGGCTAACTAATCTTCTACAATGGATGATGTGGGTTTTTGTTTTTTCTTCTTTCCCCCACTCTACAAATTACAAATATAAATGTCTAGGGGGATCTTGAAATTGAAATGAAGTTCATTTCAAATGTAAATGAGATTGAAATTATAATTTGGCCTAATGCTTGTTGCTCCCATGTTTCTATAAATGGAATTTTTAGGCCAATTACAAGGGTTTGAATTTTGGGGTCTTGAGTAGTCTTAGTCAGAAAACTTGGCTCATGTAAGAGCAGTTTGTAATTCATGCACAGGTGAATAGAATAGTATGAGGTCTAGGGTATAAGTTAACTTATAATGAGATTAATTAGTTTCATAGTAGTAGTAGAATATGAATGAAAATGCAAGTTGTTGGATGAATGATGTTGTTTCTAGTTTGGTTCAAAGAACTAATTAAATTCTTAAGTAAGATCATAGGTTTCTGAGAAAATATTCAAGGATTGCTAAGTAGTTTTGTTTCTGACATAGTGAGTTGAATATTGTAATGCAATATGTCAATAGTCTACGAATTTTGAATCTAAAATGCTAGTGTATTATAGATTGTTACAAATGTGACTCTATCACCCAAATATAATGTACTGGTCTATTTATTTGGTTATCTTTAATGTAAATGAGTCGATCTTGCACCTGATCAAGAGCATAAATAAGAATGAAAATCACTTAAACACCATCAATTATAGTGTACCATTATGAAATATCACTTATTCCTTGCTATAGATAGTAGTTTTCTTAAGGGTCGGCCAAATCCTTGAGGAATTTTATCTGTTATCACTTGATAGGAATATATCTATTTGTTCTAATGTTCATGATAAAATGGCACAATAGTATTCTATGAACATTATAAGGATCACCCTCCTTAGAAGTAAGGGCCTAATAATACTTACTTGTTTGTTGGCCAATCCTTGCCTATTCTTATCATTGGATCATGGAAAATTCATAGGCATATGGTGAGATTAAGTTTGGTTCCTAAAAATATCACCAACAGATTGGTGACTCCTCTGGGGAGAACTTTGAAATTTGGATGCAAATTGTCCTATCAAAGAGTCATTAAAATCTTGAAATATTATTTGTAACCAAAGATTGAAAATTGTGGAGTCTTATTTTCCCATTTGAGTCACCAACAGATTGGCGACTCTACTGGGAAAACATCAGAAGAATATCGATTTGGAAATAGTCAAGAATTTGGTAAATCTGAACGTTTGGTTCAAATATCAAAGTTATGAGACCTAGAGGTGGTTTTGTTGCAGTAGATTGTAAAGAAAGTTTGTGTGACTCTTCTGCTAGAGAAGAGCCAGAATGAAATTCATCTTTTAAAGAGCTTCATATTGCTTCAAGTTCAGTCCTCTGTGAAGAGAGGTGGCAAATCTATCAAAAGAACTTGATAAATATGTAAAGAAAGTTTCATATCTATAAAGATATCCAGTCAAGAAGGAAAATTTACAGCAACTGCCACATATCTAGGTATTTTTATATTTTGGTTTTCAAGAATCATAAAATTGTTATGAAAACCATTTAAAAAAAAAAGTCTAGACAAAACTTTGGTTCCCTATTGGGTGAAACTAAGCACTAAGAGAGGGAATAGTAGTGATTATTCTACATACTTCTGAGTTATATAATTTTCAACCTCAATATTAGGTTGAAGAAGTATGTTTATTCTTCAAATGTTCCTATTAGAGAGATCTTAGGTAGAGATGCATTTGAGTTATATGCATTATAATATTTTAAGTTCATGATAAATGCAAGAAATAGGGTAGTGATCAAGTGTAGAATTGATGTTTAAATTTTGCAAATGGATGTAATAAAATGTATCATTCCCCTGTATTTCCCTGTGGGGTGTCAGATGTAAGCATGAAAAGTTTCCATCCCTTATCACACTATCAAATAAATCTATCTATTGGAAGGTATAGACCATTAAATTTTGATTGTATTCAAGGTTTCCCAAACCTTGTTCCTAATGAATTCAAGGAACATTTGCCAAATTTTGAAGGGAAAAGATCAGAATCAGCATATAGGCATCTACAATTTTTTTTGGTTGGATGGGAGATTATGAGATAGACCATGAAGATGTTATGAATTTTTTTGTTCAATCTCTGAGGGAAGATGCCAGAGATTGGTTTTCATATTTTCCAGTGTGTTTTATTTCTTCATGGAATGAGTTCATGGCAGCATTCATTGAACAATTTGGTGAAAGAATTAATCCAATTTCATTGAGACAAAAACTTATGAACATCCAGCAGGAAGAAGATGAGTTAGTCCCATCCTTTAATCTCAAATTTGCAAAGGCAATAAGGGATATTCTTGAAAATATGAGACCAAGTGATGCAAAGTGTTTGGCTGCATATTTGGGTGCATTTGATGAGGAAATGAGTTATTCATTGAGGGATAAGAAACCTAAAACATTGCATCATGCATATAAAATGGCTATGGATGTATTGAAAACAACTTGAGGTATTCAATGATGAAGGGTTATATGGCTACAAGTGTCGACTATTTTTGCACACCTCATATAAATGGATTAGACAATAGAAGTGAGTGTCATGGTGAAGGTTCTTTTTTTGTTCCATCATTGCCGAATGTTGCTAATGGTAAATTCCAAGTTGAACATCAACAAATTTTAAGTAATGTTGATCAGGTACCCTTTGTTCAAAGATTGTCTAGCATGAAAATACATAAGGGGGGTCGCCATATGATTTGTTTGCAAGGTTTTTGGATGCCTTTTTTCAAGTCCCAATAAATTCAGACGATTCAATGTGCATTGACTTTTTTCTGTGAAACTTTTGAGTCGAGACTGAGTGCTTTGCCAAAGGAGTTGAAGTCACAGGGTTTTGAGCAAGTACTTGATTGGGTCAGAATTGTTGAGGGAGCCAAATGTGATTATGCACAAAGTATGATGTCTCAATATGTTGATGGTTGATTTCCTATTGAAAATAATCAGAAGGAAACTCAAGTAAGTGAAAAGGGTGTATCAGAGAATAAACCTCTATTTTGTGGTATGTGTGAGGATAGTGATTGTAATCCATTCACAGGTAGCCTATGTGTGAACCAGTACATTGGTGATAAGAAGGAAGATACATTAGCAAGTGTTGTTGATATCTCATCACAAATCAATGGTCAAGGTACTAAGAATGAGAGTTTGAGCATTCACACTAAACACTCTGAGCATAGTGCATGTGGTAATGAATTGCCTTGTGAAAATGATCATAAGGGGAGTGAGGTTTCCAACTATTTTTCTGAGGATTGTGAATGCTCTTATGAGGATAATCTGGAGGATTTTTCTTTGCACGAAGGATGCAATAATATTAATGCTCATGAGGTTTTTCTCTCACAAGTAAGCAAATTCCACTAAAGAGATACCACGAATGCAATCTAGTTATATCATGAATTGAGTGTGTTGGAATTGTGAATGATGATGATTTTGAAGACAAGAACATATGTGTTCAGTATCATGAGCCTAAGAACAATGTTAAAATTGATGAAAACTATGGTGATAACTGGTAGGATCATGTCCTAGTTGTTCCTGAGTGTCTCTGTGAAGCAGAGATGGAAAATTAAAATTTGTAGCAAAAATGGACATGATTTTTTTTAACAAGGAATGTATTGATGAGGAAACAAATGAAGATGCTTGCTCGATTGTTAGTGAACAACATTCAAACTATGGTGAACCTTTCAAATTTGGGTCAACATACCTATCAATTGATGAGGCACATGATCACCTTAATATTGACACTATTAATCCTGAGTTATTTGAGCCATCCTTTGAAACATTTTGCATTGAGATGGATAGTGATTTGAAGAATGAACTGGACCATGTTAATGAACATGAAATGGAGGTATACTTTGATGCATGGGATGTTACTGATGATGTTATTTGTGATGATGACCATGATATGAATAGAATAAAATATACCATGGGTTCATATGAATCACTTTTCCAAGATAGTGGAGCATGTGATAGTATGATTGGTTCACAATGCTCAAATTAATGTGAACACCAATTTGAAAATATGCCTATGTATGAATGTTTTATTTTCATCACACAAAATGAATGTTTGTTTGGCATGAGATAGAAATCAAAGGATGGTCCCAAGGTTTTATATGATCTCTCTATTAATTCTAAGTTATCTGAAGTGGAATTTCAATGTGACTCCAAAAGGTTAGGATGTATGTGAACCGAAGAAAAATGGGGTGAGGCTGAGTTCACCTCATTTCTCTTAGTTCATTTGATATTCTCCTAAGAACCCTAATTGGATTGACCATCAATCCCACAAGATGATTCAATTCTCAATTACGAGGACCTAGAAAGGGAGTTCTTTTAGCTTTTAGGGGTTCACCACCAAGCAAATGCTTGGAAAAAGACAAATAATAATTCAACCTACAAAACCTAGTTATGCAAGCTAAATGAGAGATTCAAATGATGAAATTATGCAACAACAAGATAGGATGTGTGTACCTAGGAAGTTTGAAGATGTAATAAGGATTATATAAATATAAAGTTGGGAAGTCTGGAGATGTAACAAGGATTCTAGAAATACAAAGAAGTTGTCAAAATATGTTAGGGAGGATAAAGACTCACTTACTATTGTCTTAATCTCATTGCTATTTTTTAGGGCATATGTAGAATCTTCAGATCTCAAAATAGAATCTCAAAGAATCTCTAAAAAATACCCCTGGGAGGACTAAAACACCCTAGGTGGCATATTAGTCCCATTTTGGATTTCTGAAAACTCTGAAAGTGATCCTAAGCTCCAAAGTTTGCACTTGCTTCCTCTTAGATCTTAGGTTCTGAAACTTTTGGATCTAACCTGTATGTGAGTTTCTATGATGATAGAAACTTTGTCATGCAACTTTGAAACTGTGCAATCTTGCACTCCAAATGATCATCAAGTCTTCAACCTAAATCTGCAATCACAAGCATACAAGAGAGGAAAAACTTTTTGATTGTTAGTAAATGGGGGTTTGCCTTGGTCAAACCCCTTGTTGGTAATTAAACCTTGAAATAAAATAGAATAATCAAGGGAAATGATGAATGAATAGCATGCAATGTTACAACTCACCAAACCCTTGTTGTAAAGTCTAAAACCTCATGTAGAATGGTTGCAATGGATGTAGATCTTGAAACAATGGAATGCTTAATAGATCTTGCTTGAATTGCTTGTTTAAATCAAAACCCTACATCACAAATGTTAGCACAAAAACACATGATACAAGAATCTTGTTTGATATGATGCTTGAATCTTGATGATGGCTCCAAAATTCTTGAAGAACTGCTCTTGAATTCTCTTAGATGAATACTTGAATGCTTAGATATCTTGTTAGTTCTAAGATATGAAAATGAGTGAATGAACCTTGTATTTATACTTATCTATGTTTAATATCCTGAAATTACATCACACCAAGCCGACATAGGAAAATATTAATTAAAGGAGGCTAAATCTTGCAAGAATTTGAAATTAAATCCTAAAAAATAAGCCGACGACTAAGATGCCCTAGGTAGCGTCTAAGTCCCGAGGCTCACATCTTGGGGCACAGACTCCAAAAAGGGACCTTTTCAAGTGTATTCAAAATCAGGTTCCCAAGACCTTTGAGGGACTAACATGCCCTAGGTAGCATTTTAGTCTCGACCCAAAAATCAGGGACACACGACAAAATCATTAAATGATCATTTTCCCTTTGATGATTGTTGAGATAATCCAAAAAAAAAAGTAGTTTATTAGGCTTGTGGATGAAAAATAGGACCAATTAAGACATAAAAAAGGATAAATAAAGCAAGGCACACCCAAAAAAGTGTGAAAATGCAAGGGTATGCATTTTCGTACACTACATTTAGCCCCTACTTTAATGAGAGGATGAACTTGATTCAAACTCACACTAAAGTAGCCGACCACACAATCAGGAGGGGTTCAAATGTACAAATTCTAGTAAGATAGGATGACAATAACCAAGAGGGTGGTCAAGCCCCTAGGATCAAGATCATATGGTGAACCAACATAGGCACAAAGGAACACACATGTGGATGATATATGAAGCCATAATCAGATCGCAAACATACAACATCAAAGAAAAGATAAAGGAAAAAGGAATAATGCAACGGATCAAGCTTCGACTGGCCATCCAATGCACTAGATTGGGTCTAGAATGAAGGTTTACAAGTGGAACACGTTGTCCACTATGCAAATAGAATGCATGCTCACAAGGGCTAGTGAAGCTAGTTGTCCACTAGGTGAGCCCCAGGAAGTCCATATCAACGTCATACCTCCATGACTATGATAAGGACCAAAATACATGCTCACACGAGCTAGTGAAGCTAGTTTTACACTAGGTGAGCCCCAGGAAACCATATCAAATCCATACCTTCATGAATTTAATAAGACACCAAAAAGAAAATGCACTCACAAGGGCTTGTGAAGCTAGTTGTTCACTAGGTGAGCCCCAGGGGACCATATCAAAGTCATACCACCATGACTTTAATAAGGTATGAGACACAACACAACATTAAAGAGGGATTTTCATAGGGATTTTTCTTAGTTCATGTGAGGTCTTAATCTTAGGGGAAATTTATCCTAATGTCTCCAAAAGAGGACCAATCAAATGATAAAAGATTCGCAACTTAGGGAATACAGTGTATCGCATCACCACTAAGAGGAATGTAATATGCTAAGATAGATCATGCTCTTGAAGGACATTACTCCCAATGTCACCACAAAGAGGAAAACACATCGCATGAAGTAAGAAAATTACATCAAGGAATATGAAAAAACAAATCCAAATTAATCATGCCAAAATAATGCCAATGTATGCCCCCACTTTAAGGAAATTTTTAAACACCATGTTGTGAGAATTACTTTAAAGTAGCTAGAAATGAAAAGGAAAAGAGGGTCCCCCTAGAAACACATAAGGGATCTATAGATTCGAGATCAATATTTGTCTTTTCTGGAATGATATTAGAGAGCTTGGAACTGTCATCATTCCCCAAATACACATAAAACTATAAGAATGACACAAAGAGAGTGAAAATAAAGGAAAAACTTTTGGGTAAACATGGAAGAGACATAGGGTGTCTCGATGCCTTGCATCATCCCCAAAAGAGAGAAGGAACATCAAACGGAACATCATGGAGGACCATGATATGCACATGTGATCACACAAAAGAAAGAAAAAATATTAGCAAAGGACATGTAGATCAACCATCCAGCAGGTCATCTACATCCCAGTCTTGTTTAGTATATGTGGAATGTAGATCACTAGCGAGAGGGATCTCATCAAGTGTTGTACTAGCGGAATTTCCAAGTTCAACACGTGGTGCATCACTCGGTTTAGGAGGGTCATCACAGTTGTTATCGTCTAGGCTCATAGAAGAAAAAAATAAAAAATTCAATTCATTATGTACTTGTTCATCAACTTTAGTTGTTTCTTCATCGTCATCCAAATTAACCATAACAAGAGGATGAATGATAATATGCATTGAAGGTGATGATCCTTGTTGTGTTGGATTCATAGGATTTGTTTGTTCTTGTAAGAGAGGAGGTTCATCATTTATTGCTTCTATCAGATTTGGATTGTGATTTCCAATGTTGTTTTCTTTGTTCATCTTTCAAGAAATAGCACGACGTATGCACCTATTCTCTCTAGCATTTCAATTTCTTTTATTATGGTTGTCAAGCTGCATTTGGGTAGGAGTGACTTTCTCAACCGTAGGTTTCTTTTCTTCTTGTGAGGGAAGAATGGAAGAAGCCATGGAAGGTTGTTCAACCACTTTATATTTGGCTCTATAAATTTACTTAGGAGGTGGATTAGGACTTTTTTGGTTTTCTCTTGGTCTTTTGTACGAAATAGGCAAGGGATTTTTGATGGTTGGGTCTTGGTTTGATGGAAGATTTTTAAGTTCACTATTGTTTTCTTGAAAGGGTGAAGGGTCAATCATGGGTGGAGGAAAATTTTCAAGGGATAACTTGGTTATGAATTTTTCTTTGAACTTTTGGTAGGATAGGAAAATGAAGTCATCGCGGGATCTTATAGGTTCCATGGGCTCAAGCCAGAAATAGTCTAAGGAAAAAATTTCACAAGAAGACGAAGGAAAAGCCACTATGGTTCACATTGAATATTTCATTGCCGACTAGAAACTTTAAGCACTTATGGACAACATATGGGACCAAATTCATGGAGTGAATCCACTTTTCACCTAACTTCACACGAAATTGATCCAAATTAGAAATGATAGAGAATGATACATTTGTTTTCTTAGGCCCTACTTGTAAAGGGAGTGTGATCAAGCCCATCGTAGCACGAGAAAAACCATCATGAATTTTAATCCATGCTTTAGGTTTATCATATCTATCTCGATTAAGTTCATGCACATATAAGAGTTTTTCTATGATCATATTCTCTCCACAGACGGGGTCAATTAAACTCCCAAGAGTGGGCCTGTTATTGATTCTTTCAACTGTGTAAAGAGGACCATCAGGTGCATGTTCAATTGTTTCTTTTGAAGAGAAAGTAATATCAATAGGCATTATAGTTTTTTTCTTATGAGGATCGATGTCAATCACCCCTATCATTGTACTAATAGGACTTTGGTCATCAGTATCCATAGGATTTTGTTCATTATTATCCATAGGATTTTGTTTGTTATTTCTCATGTTATCATCATCTGTGTCAACATTCATCACATCAGGCTTAGTCTCACTAGCCTTAAAAAATGAAATATTATGGTTAGGCATGGGATTGGTAAATATTTTCAAGTTTTGATTGGGAGGAGCTATATAATTATTACCTTTATTATACACACCTCCAATTTAAATATGATTGGAATCAATGAGGTCTTGCACAATATGTTTAAGACACTTGAATTTTTTTATATCATGTCCTTTTTGTTGGTGATATGCATAATAGGAATTGTGCCTAAAGCTCAAAGGTAATGGTTTACTAGGGTCAAGAGGTCAAGTGAGAGGTAGGGTAATAATGTTATTATTTAATAGCTAAGTCATGATATTGTGAAGGGTGTCGGGTAAAGGTGTGAATTGTCTTTATGGATCCCCAAATATATAAGGATTACTCTTTTTGATAGAACCTACTTGGGTATCACCTTGTTGGGTGGGTTTAAAGGTAGGTTTTATTCTAAGAAAACTTTTATTTTGTCTTTGGAAAGGTTGGTAGGTGTTTTGGTTTAAGGATTCAAACTTTTCAGGATGGGTAAAAGTGGTTTTTGGTTCACTACTACCTACAAAATTATGATAATCACGAAGGGTGGTGCATAGGTGCATGAAGGAAGGGAATTTCATCATTGTAAGATTGTCTCGTATTTTGCTTTATAAATTTTCTATGAACATATTTTGGAGGTGAGAATCAGGAACCTTCACACTAATTTGGGAATAAAGCAACTGGTAACATGAAATAAATTTGGTGACTTTTTCACCCTCATTGTGCTTACATCTCATCAAATCAGCTAATTTCATTTCAGGAACCATATTCACTTGGAAATGGTTAATAAAGGCTTCAAAAACTTCATGGAATGAACGAGTTGAGTTATTCGGTAATGCGGAAAACCAATCCAAGGAAATGTCCTTCAAGGATCAGGGAAAGAGCTTAGCCAAAAAAAATTCCTCAAGGATAAGGTCACTACATAAAGTAGTAAAGGAATTTACATGATTACCAGGATCTCCCTTTCCTCCATATTTCTCAAATATAGGGATCTTTATACCTTGTGGCATCGGAGTTCTCAATATCTCCAAGGATAATGGGTTACTTTTGACATAGTATGAAGGTGGGCCATTTTGATTTTGATTTATGGTGGAGACTTGGCATTCAATGGATGAAAGGCTTTGTAAGAGGTGGTTAATGATAGGGTCATTCCTTGTGGTTTGAGATGGAGGTGAATATGGCAGTGGTGTGTATGTGTTGGAAAGACAAGTGAATGGATTGCTTGTGGGAGGAGGTATGAGATTAGATGGCACATAGGTATAAGGAGCACTAGTGGAAATGTGTCAAGTAGGAATGATATTGCTAGTAGGTTGCATCGGTGTGGTCACTTAAGGAGTTGTATGGGTGGGAATGGAGGCTATGGTTGAAGGGGAGGAGTTTGATTTCCTCCTTGGGCTTGCACATTTTTTGAAGCTTGAGTGCCATTAGTGGTGGAAGGAAGATTTTTTCCAAAGATGTGAGCTATATTACTCACAGTTTCTAGTCCTTCATCACTTTCCATCATGCGGTGAATACCATCTATAGTAGGTATAATAGTGTTGGAAATGTTTTCAGTACTCACACTATCTTGTAAATGGGTTAGGTCTTCATGCATTTTCATTATGTTTTCTTGAGGAATATGGTCAATCATTGTTTGAATACTTGGCATAGCACTTGTGAGTAAGGTAGGCATGGAAAAAGAGGTATCAAAGGTATGGTTGATACCTAGTGAACTAATACAAACACTATGAGTAAGAGATCTTGATAACACAAGATCCGCAACGAGTGTTTTCTCATGGGATGCCATGAGTCTCGCACTTCATCTAACCACAGTATTAGCAGTAGAACACCAAGTAGTACAACTCATACAAGGGATAAACCAAGGAAAGTGCAATGAACAAAATATCCTATGCTTGCAATTACACTTGAAATGAAAGAAATTGGAATAACAACAATTTTGGAAACTATAAGAGAAAACTAAAAGCAACCAAGAAAAGCATAGAAAAGCAATTTGAAACACTAAAAATTGGAAAGTTAAAGTCAACAGGGACTAAGACACTAGTAAGGGCGTCTTGGTCCTCCTAGTAAAATTTTGAAGTTCTAGGGACTAAAGCAGACAACAAACAACAAACAAAGGACTCTGAGCAAAAAAAACCTTGAGAGGGACTAAGACGCTAGGAAGGGTGTTCTAGGGACTAAGACGCTAGGAAGGGTGTTCTAGTCCTAGCAGAGATTTTTGTCAGAAAAATAGAAAATTCTTGATTTTCTACAGTGTTCATAGGTTTTCTATTCAAGGACTTGATGTTGGGAAACAAAAGACTATGCAAATGGATGCAAGGAAAAGTAACTAATAACAAGAAATTGAATGCAAAGTTGAATGCACTTTTTTTAATTTTCAATGCAATAACAATGTGTATAAATGCAATTGGAATGATTAACAATAAACTTTTCAGTTTTTCAATGATATGAGATGATGCAAGAAAGTAAAAAATGCAACTTATATGCACTTTCACTAATGCAAATGCAAGAAACCCTAAATGCAAATTCACTAATGTAATATGCAAGAAACCCTAGATGCACTTTCACTAATGCAATGAATGCAATCTAGATCTAAGACTGTTATGGACTCCAAATCAGAAAAATGAATGCTCAAATTCACCAAAATAAACCAAAGAAAAATGGGGTGAGGGTGAGTTCACCTCATTTCTCTTAGTTCATTTGATATTGTCCTAAGAATCCTAATTGGATTGAAAATAAACCCCACAAGGTGAGTCAATTCTCAATTAAGAGGACCTAGGAAGGGGGTTCTTTTAGTTTTTATGGGTTCACCACCAAGCAAGTGCTTGGAAAAGACAAATAAGCATTCAACCTACAAAACCTAGTTATACAAGCTAAATGAGAGATGCAAATGATGAAATTATGCAATAGCAAGATAGGATGTGTGTACCTGAGAAGTCTGGAGATGTAACAAGGATTATAAAAATGCAAATAAGTTGTCAAAATATGCTAGGGAGGAAAAAGACACCCTTACTGTTATCTTAGTCCCGTTGCTATTTTTCAAGGCAGATGTGGAATCTTCGTATCTCGAAATAGAATCTCAAAGAATATCTAAAAAAATACCCCTAGGAGGACTAAGATGCCCTAGGTGGTGTATTAGTTCTGTTTTGGATTTCTGAAAACTTTGAAAGTGATCCTAAGCTCCAAGGTTTGCACTTGCTTCCTCTCAGATCTCAGGTTTTGAAACTTTTAGATCTAACCTATATGTGAGTTTTTGTGAAGATAGCAAATTTTTCATGCAACTTTGCAACTTTACAATCTTGCACTCCAAATGATCTTCAAGTCTTCAACCTAAATCTGCAAACACAAGCATACAAGAGAGGAAAAACTTGTTGATTGTTAGTAAATGGGGTTTTGCCTTGGTCAAATCCCTTGTTGGTAATTAAACCTTGAAATGAAATAGAATAATGAAGGGAAATGGTGAATGAACAACATGCAGTGTTACAACTCACTAAACCATTATTGTAAAGTCTAAAAACTTGTGTAGAATGGCTACAATGGATGTAGATCTTAAAACAATGGAATTCTTGATAGATCTTGCTTGAATCAAAACCCTGCATCATAAATGTTAACGCAAAAACGCGCATGATGCAAGAATCTCCTTTGATATGATGCTTGAATCTTGATGATGGCTCCAAAATGCTTGAATGCTCTTGGATGAATACTTGAATGCTTAGATTGCTTAGATTGCTTAGATATCTTGTTAGTTCTTAGATATGAAAATGAGCGAATGAACCTTGTATTTATACTTATCTATGCTTAATATCTTGAAATTACATCACACCAAGCCGATATAGGAAAATATTAATTAAAGGAGGCTAAATCTTGCCAGAATTTAAAATTAAATCCCAAAAATAAGCCAAGGAGGACTAAGACGCCCTAGGTGGCATCTTAGTCCCGAGGCTCAAATCTTGGGGTACAAAATCCATAAAGGGACCTTTTCAAGTGTATTCAAAATGAGGGTCCCAAGACCTTGAAAGGAAAAACAAAGGTGTGGAATCACTTTCCTAACGCTAATACAATAGAGGAGAAGTGTAAACACCAATTGTAAAGCTTCTTAAAAAAATTGAGATGAACACATACAAAATAGAAAGGAGAAACATAAATAAGCAATCACTGATAACACCAGATTTACGTAGGAAAACCCTTTCGGGAAAAAACCCACCACACCAAGAGAAGACACTTTGTACTATAGTAAAATAAATTACATACAAATCTCACAATCCTCACTCTCTGATAGTTAGCAACAGACTTGAGTATTCATACACTCACTATTACAATACTCTTACAGTATACAACGAATACAACTCTCTTCTATCTTACTAGTCTATCTCTCACTATCACCTTTTGTGACTTATATCAATGTAGTCAACTATACAAGTCATACATCCCATTAATCATGCCAACCAATCGCAAGCCTTAATGATGCATCATCCACCTAATCAAGCAATCCGATCTTTTGACTGATCTTCTCTACATCGGACCACCCAGGCATTAATTTCCCTTACCTTAATTGGATCCTATCACCAGTCGACACATGTCTAGCATTTATTGCCTTCACCGCTCCAGACATCGACCAATTAGGTATTGATTTCTTGTCACGCGTCACCTTCCTATTCGCTCACTTCTTTGACCATGATTCAAAACTGCCACCTAAGCTCCAATCTTCTCTTATCGTGCCACCGCCGAGCTCTGTGAGACATCCCATAGTATGGCGGTGACCGCCTGTGCCAACCGTTGAGCTCCATTGTGCTACCATGCCCCAACCACAAGACCTCTGCGGTAAGGAGGTAATCATCCCGACTGATCACAACGGCTTACCGCACCACCGAGACATGGCCAAAAGGCCAACGTGGTAGGGCGGTAAGTGTTCTTCGTAGACTTCCAACTGTTTACCATGACCACCGCGGCTTCCCTGAGTGACACCCATGATAAGGCGATAACCGTCATCCTGACCATCGCCCTTCACAATTCCACTATGCCATCATTGAACAATACCCATGGTATGGCGGTGAACCTTTGCTTAACTATCGCCAACCATCGTTGCCACTGTGCCACCATCAAGCACCTTCCACAGTATTGAGGTAAGGCTTCACACTGACTGCACCCGTCAACCGTGCTACCGCCAGACTAGGAAGGAGACCTCGCGGTATGGTGGTAACACCATCTAACCACGGACAGACCGACAGAGGCCTGCGGTAAACCGCCTAACTGCGCCTCTATGAAAGACTCTCATCAGTAGAGCAATAAAGGTTGAGAATGGATGATAATTTCATCAAGTCTTTTCAGAGGTCCAAGCCAAAAGTTGAGGCACCTATTCCCAATAGACCTTTGGGGGACTAAGTCACACTAGGTGGCATTTTAGTCCTGACCCAAAAATTAGGGACACATAGACAAAATCATTGAATGATCATTTTCCCTTTGATTATTGTCGGGATTAGCCAAAAAAAGATGTAGTTTATTAGGCTTGTGGATGCAAAATAGGACCAATTAAGACATAAAGAAGGATAAATAAAGCAAGGTGGGCCCAAACAAGTGTGAAAATGCAACGCTATGAATTTTCCTACACTACAATATGTTTCTGGATGGGATTCTTGAACAAAGTGTTTATGAAGGCTTTCAGTTTGATGTGCAAACTAAATTTGATGTCAACCTTTATGATGTTAATGATCAAATGGACTATGAAAGTTTTCTATTTCTAGTCCAATTGGATGACTATTTAGTGAAGTATGATTGTGAATTGAAAGAGGTTGAATATCACATGGGTCATGGATTTCAATTGATATATGATTACATTCTTCATTTGGGAAATATTTATGATGACAATGGTAGGTTAAAACACACGACAATTATGGTTAATTACAGTAACCACAACAGGATTAGTTGGTGGGAAATTCATGGTAATATATTCAAGTTTGGCCTTGTGCAAATAGTAGAAAATAAAGTTTATGACAAAGGTAAAGAATGGTTCTAAGTTTTTAGGGGTCTGGGGCCACCAATTGGAGCTGAAGCCTGTGAAATTGAAGAATGTAGGCTAAAATCTTGTACATCAGAAAGGGCTTCTGAGAAAATTTGAAGTGGAATGCACATTGTATAGTTATGTAAATATTATATATGTTGGTTTTCTTTGGTATGGTTCTCTTGCCTTGTGTGGGAGGTCTTGATTTTGGTTCTCTGTGCTTGGTTTGCTTCAACTGGAGATTCTAGGATCTCACTCTATTCTGGAGGAACAAACATCCCCAACAGGAGCCACTGATGGAACCCCTAAAAATTATTTTTGTTCTTCTGTAAAATTTTGTTATTATCATGACTCTAGGCTTAGGGTTCTGTCCACTATCACGCCTTAGGGTTTTTATTACTAAAACCTTAGGTTTGATGACCTTTGCAATTAATATGTTTCATTGTTAACCTTTTTTCCTAGGTTCCCTGTCATTTAAGATATCTCTTATGTCATTGAGTCTATTTTGTTACTGGCCATTAAGTCCTAATGATCTCATTTGTTGCCCATTGCTTTATTAAAAGTATTGCCTTATACTAATGTGGGTTGATGCTCATCAAAATATTTGTTGGGTCCTAGGATTGAGATTTAATATTTTTTAGTGGTTTCCTAAGTTTTGGCCTTAATCCCTATATCCCCATCTATTGTATGCCTAGGGGTGTCAACCTTTATGAACTAGATTTTGACATGTGCATATTTCTATGATTATGATGATTGTTTGATCACCGAAGGCAGATCCTAGGTGCTCCCCATGCCCCCTCTCCAATCTATTTTTCATTTAAATAATCTGGTAGGTTCGCGAGCAAGCACCATGTGCCTTCTTCATTGGAAGGACCAACACCTTTGAAAGGTCAGTGGGCAGTATTTTCAATGAAATCAATGGTGGTTGTTTGCCGATGTGGCTTCATTATGGCTGCTTCCTGCCACCCCGTCCATTTTTATTTTGTCTTAAAATAATACCATGGGCTAGTGGGTTGTCGACACCTGTCCCTTGTTAGAGGGACCCATTTGGCTTTAGATGCAATGAAAACTTTATCAAGTAAAGATCAATGGTTGATGTTGGGTGACGTGGGTCAATCCTGACCACTCCTTGCCACCCCCTATGGGACCCACCCATGCCTCCCATCTCTCAATTAGGAAGCATGCAAATGCCATGTGGAGCACTCTAAAGGGAAAGAATACATTAATAAAGGTGAAATATCAACAAGTATTTCCATGAGGACATGAAAGATAAATTGTGCGGCATCAGAACTAATTTATTCTTCACGTGCTTGAGATATGATGGATATTTTTGGTCTTAGCCATCAATTTTTTCAAAAGGTTCTACACACGGGCAAGTGATTTGCATTATGGCAAGCATAAGTTGATGGTTTGAGATCAAATCTTATTTGTTCCCCATCATCTCGTTGATAAAAGCTACAAGTGGGTTAATTCTCATAGGCGAGCGGGAAAATTTGACAAGATAGGCTTTCTTTAATGCTAAGTGGACAATGGAGTGTGCAGACAAGGTGGATGCTTAGCCACATGGGTTTTTTTGATTGGACAAAAGGCAACGAAATGCATGTAGTCTGCCTTTTCAAAATTAGTTTCTATAATTTGGATTATATGTCAATCTATCTCACCATGTGATCAATGGTGGAGATTAAAAATCAAGTGGTTGCTTGTCAACTTGCTTGTGCGAGCCTTTTATGAGCATTAATGGTCAACACACTCTAATTGTTCGATATAATGAGATTTGATAGTCATTTTCCTCACAATTGAAATCATCATAAGCTGAGGATTTGATCTTGTCCCTGAGATGATGGTGTAAATTTTTTTGGTAGGAAGTTGTAGAGATATTTAGGTAGTTTTCTTAGGTAAGTAGGTGTTCATATCTGCTTTGTTTCAAGTATGCATGAGTTATTTTGTGAGCTCTAATTTTTTGGGGTGGTGAGGGTATTTATTGTCTACAATTTCTATTTGGGTTGGTAGGCATTGCGTAAGTCTAGGAGTTATGTTCTACAAATTCAATTTGAGAACATAAACAAGTGAGTTTTTTCTACAATTGAAGGTTTGCTAGTTCTTATTTTTTTTCCTATAAGAATGAGTAAGTCTAGTGATTCTTTCCAACCAATTAGAAGATCTAGGAGGATTATTATGCTTGAACCTGAGGATGATATGCCTGAAATTGAATAAGGTACAATAGGAGATCCTGCAAATCCAAAAGAGAAGAGGAGATCCCATAAGAAATATGTGAAGGGTGGTGTCAAGAGCACTTACAACCTAAGGAGTAGGGTTGTTGTTCATAACCAGGGTGAGTTTGGTAGGAAATTGGCAAAGTCTTGGGGGAAGAAGAAGAATAAACACCTTAAGGTTTATGATTCTTATATGGGGAGGCACGACTTTTCAATGGAGGATTCAGTTGGTCCTTTGGGAGATGAAGTTGATATTGACCCAGAGTATGCCTAGTACCTTGTCACATTGGTAGTTCAAGAGGATTATGATGATGGAGAATTATCTTTTCCAGTTTCAACAAAATCATGAAGGGGACATGCATACTCTGATTTTGAAGAGTAGCAAAGTTAATGTCTTGGTTCGGTGTTTTTTTTTCAATGACACCGCTACCATGATGGCAAGTATGCCTTTTTAAATGAGCATATAAGTTTTTGTCTGGGGTGCTGACACAAAAAGCTTCTTTGGTTGATGTGGATGATGGATTTTGGTTCTGCTGCAACAATGAATGATGCCTTTTGGAAGGATAGCTAATCTTCTCCAATGGATGATGTGGGTTTTTGTTTTTTATGCTTTCCCCCACTCTGCAAAGTACAAATGTAATTGTCTGGGGGAATCTTGAAATTGAAATGTATGTCAAATATAAATGATATTTAATTTGTAATTTGTCCTGATGCTTGTTGCTCCCATGTTTCTATAAATGGGATTTCTAGGCCAGTTACAAGGGTTCTAATTTTGGGGTCTCAGGTAGTCTACGTCAGAAAACTTGGCTCATGTAAGAGTAGTTTGTAATTCATGCACAAAAAAATAGAATAGTATGAGGTCTAGGGTATAAGTTAATTTTTAATGAGCTTAATTAGTTTCACAGTAGTAGCAACATATGAATGAAAATTCAAGTTCAGAAGCATATTTCTCTCTTATGTATTTTGTTTTCCAAAGTATAAATGAAATGATTAAGGATCCTTTTGTTTATCTTCAATCGTTTTGGTTGGATGAATGATATTATCTATACTTTGGTTCAAAGAAATTATTAAATGCTTAAGTGAGATCATAGGTTTGTGAGAAAAGATTCAAGGATTGCTAACTAAATTTGTTTCTGACACAATAAGTTGGCTATTGTAATGCAATATGTCAATAGTCTACAAATATTGAATTTAAATTGCTAGTGTATTACAAATTGTTACAAATGTGACTTTGTTACCAAAAGATAATGCACTATTCTATTTGTTTGGTTATCTTGAATGTTAATGAGTCAGTCTTGCACCTGATCAAGAGCACAAATAAGAATTAAAATCACTTAAACACCATCAATTACAATGTATCATTATGAAGTATCACCTATTCCTTACTGTAGATAGCAGTTTGCTTAAGGGTCAATCAAATCCTTGAGGAATTTAATCTATTAGCACCTGATAGGAATATATTTGTTTGTTCTAATTTTTATGATAAAATGGCACAAGATTATTATATGAACATTATAAGGATCACCCTCTTGGGTTTCACAAAGCCCAAAAAGTAGAAGTAAGGGCCTAATAATCCTTACTTGTTTGTTGGCCAATCCTTATCTATGCTTATCATTGGATCATGGAAAATTCATAAGCATATGGTAAGATTAAGTTTGGTTCCTAAAAAATCACCAACATATACATGAATTTAATTGTATAATTTAATGTACATGTTGTAGGGGAGGCTGTAATTGTTTGTATAAATTCTACAACATAAATTAGTCTAAATTTTCATGCTATGGATTTTTTAATGTTTTAAATTGAATGCATCTTCAAATGAAATGTATTTTGAGTTTGTGCACGTTCAATGTGATTTATAAATTTCAAATTTTGTATATTATTTAATTATTTTGTTGATATATTTTTTAATTGTTTAACATTCAATTGCCATTTCATTAAATATGGAGCTTGAATTTAACATAGAGGATTTTATACCTAATGAACAGCCTAAAGATCCCATACATCCATATTCGCCACAATGAAAAAACCCCTTACCTCCACCCTCTCCACCTCCTAACCCCCACACCCTATAGTAGATCAAGCTCAGTTAAGAGAGAGCATTAGGGAAAACCTTAATGTGATTCAGGAAAATATAGATTTGATAATAAAAAAAAATGAGCCTAACATTCACCCATCTCGCACGGTTTGCATCAAAGATATCGATTATGTTTGATCGGCTGATACAAACCTATATAGGTTTCATCAATGGAGAGAAGATAGGAGACAATTCTATATAGATGGATCGTCTTACAAAGAAATCCATGACCTTAAAATTACCAAACAAGTCATTTGTCAACATTCTTTTAGCCCCCAAACAAATGAACCAATTCCACCCACTAAAAAATGAATTTCAATTAGATGGGTACGCACTTGTAAATAGCTGAAATTTTTTGGGATAAATGGTGGATGGTGTTTGATACTCCACCACATGGCAATTGTGAGGTTCCCCTTTACTTTTTGAGAAATTTATGGACTGAGTTTGAGTTGGGTAATTTAAAACCCAACTATTTTGATATGAGGTCATTTCAGTGAGTTGGGCATGGCATGCCCCAACATAGATTAGGAGTATGTGTCGATCCTCAGCGACATGCTCCAATTTCTCCAATTGTTACTCCTCCTCTTGGTGTTCTCGCTACATTTTAGCAGCAGACAATTTTGTCAACATTAGGAGCATTGAGTTCTCTTTCAGGACATCTCACTCATCAAACTACACACACGACAGTTGAAGTGGGCAATAGAGAGCATGGAGGCTCAAGCTATGGGCATACTCAGGCATCCACTTAAGGTGACCCACATGCATCTAGGATGGATTCATATATGGATTTACTATATTCTAAGGATCATCCTACACAAGTATGTACATCTTTTGAACTTAGTCACATTTTAATTTGTTTGAAATGTGCAAAATTCATGTAAATAATAGCATTAAATTATATATATAATATAATATTAATTCAAGAAATATTCGATGTAGATGGATGATCACATGATGCCTGAATCTCAATATGAGCGTGTATGTACTTTGAGTGCTATAGAATTGGGCTCACCTTTTGGTCAAGTACAAACCAATATATATTTTCATTTATTTGGACATATCTAATTTAATTTGAATTTGTACACATGTGTGAAATGATATATTGTATCTAGATGTAGGGAGGTCATGCGATATTGAGTACCGACCAACCATAATTTGTGGTGAGCACTCTTGAGTCATCATCATCTCAGGTGCGTGCTTTCAAAATTTTGTTAAGTTTAAAATAAATACACATCATAGATCTAATTTAATTTGAATTTATACACATGTGTGAATGATCTATACATTATTGTATCTATATGTAGGGATTTTATGTGATACCCATGGTGAGCACACCTAAGACATCATCAACTTTTATGCATGGTAAATCTCAGTTGCATGATCATGAGGTCACATCATTCGAGGTAAACTTTACTAAATATCCTATAAAAAATTTAGGGACCTTTTAAATATATATATTTAAGGTTCTAACATATTGTTTTATTTATTTGAATATGTAGGAATTAGTAGATCAAGCATTTGGACCTTCTCAATTGATAGTTATACTACCTGTTGAACAAAATGTGCTAGTAGATTCACATGATCATATGGTAATTTATGCATACTAAAAATCATTTTTATTGTATTTACTAGATATTTAATTAAATTTATTTTTATCAAGTTTAAATTTTCAAGTTTATACGTTAAATTAAATAAAATTTATAAATAACTTTAAATCTAATTTCAAGTTTCTTGTACTCTTCTACAGCATGATACAGGTACATCTAGTCCATGTGGAACAAAGAGGAGACTTGATTTGACTGATCGCCCTGATAGTTAGATGGTTTTAAATTTTATGGACTATAGATCTAGTTTTATTTAAATATGTGTTGGACTGGACATATACATTTGAACATGTTATTTCATGAACCATTTCGCATACATTATATCAATTAATATGATCATGTTTGTTTTTATTTATATCAGTTGACTTTAATATGATGATTATATATGCACTCAATTATTATTGTGTTATGTTCATTTTGATGATTATATGCACTCATGTATGTATACATATTTTATCTAATTTTCAAGTAATATGCACTATATAAATTCTTATCTAGAATCAAATTTCATATATATTTGTATTCCATTGTTGAATTAAGTTTAGACATGTCTTAAAATGATTAACTTTTAAATTTCAATAATTTATCACATGGTTAGGTGACAAATTAAAACATTTCTTAAATAGTTTAGATCATATTCATAATTTAAGGGTAGTTAATTTTAACTATTTTCTAATTCTAACAAATATTTGTATCACTGAAGAAAAATCTATCTCATTGTATGTATAAAATGTATAATCTATACAATTGAACAATTGTATAAAATATGGTAAATATAATACATGATTTGTATAAGATAGAATTGGAACAAGATATTTAAAAAGTGAATAATAATTTCATTGAAGTTCATACATTGAACAAATATATATAATGTATATTGATGTTTAATACAACTATATAACATGATGAAACATATGTACATGTAGATACAATTAAAGCTTATCAAATTTTAGCTCGAGACCAAAAATTGATATTTACATAGTCTCTTGATAAAAAAAAAATGCAGTGACAATCACATGGTGGACCGACTTGATGAGAACCTACAAAAATAATTAATGTAAGTAACTATATTTTTATGAGTCATTTAACTAAATAATTCATGAGAGAAAAGAACAATATATAGTAATAGTTAGAAAATTGGATCTTATAAATTCCTTACAAATTCAAGTGATGTTTTCCATAGGATGGATTAAGGGGACCTAAGAGGATATAACTTAAGGTGTCCTAAGAGAATTCCTTAAGGGGAGTTAACTAGAGAATGAATTAAGGGGATGCAAGGGGATGTATTAAGGAGAGTTAATAGAATTACTTAGAGGGATGCAAGAGGGTGGATTAATGGGAGTTAAGAGAATGACTTAAAGGGATGCAAGAGGGTGGATGAAGGGGATGCATCTCATTAACCCTAGGATATGGTTTAACGAGTCCTAAGAGGATGGCTTAAGGGGAATTATGGGAGTCTTAAGGGATGCAAGAGGGTGGATTAAGGGGGTGTAAGAGGATATGACTTAAGGTTCCTTTAAGAGGATGGCTTAAGGTGATGCAAGAGGGTGGATGAAGAGGATGTAAGAGGATATGACTTAAGGGTCCTTTAAGAGGATGGCTTAAGTAGATACAAGAGGGTGGATTAAGGGGAGTTGATAGAATTACTTAAAGGGGGAGTTGGGAGAATGATTTAAAGGGATTAAGTATCATGAACCCTAGAAACCCTAAACCCTAAACCATAGGACCTAAATTCTAGGATATGAACCCTAAACCATTAACCCATATATATTTTTTATTTTAAGCATCTCATGAACCCTAGGATATGAAGATCCTAAACCCTTAACCCTAAAACCTAAATCTTAGGAGATGAACCCTAAACCCTTAACCCATATAGAATTGTTATTCTAAGAATCTCATGAATTTCCCTAGGATATGAAGATCCTAAACCCTTAACCCTAAGACCTAAATCTTAGGAGATGAACCCTAAACCCTTAACCCATATAGAATTGTTATTCTAAGAATCTCATGAATTTCCCTAGGATATGAATCCTAAACCCTTAACCATAGGACCTAAATCCTAGGAGATTAACCCTAAACCATTAACCCATATAGATTTGTCATTCTAAGCATCTCGTGAACCCTAGAAATCCTAAACCCTAAACCATATGACCTAAATCCTTAACCCATATTATTTTTTATATTCTAAGGTTCTAAGCATCTCATGAACCCTATAAACCCTAAAGAATAGGATCTAAGGCCTAGGATATGAGCCCTAAACCCTTAAAACATATAGATTTATTATTCTAAGCATCTTGTGAACCCTATAAATCCTAAACCCTAAACCCTAAATCCTAGGAGATGAACCCTAAACCCTAAATCCTAGGAGATGAACCCTAAGACCTTAACCCATATATAGATTTTTTATTCTAAGAATCTCATGAAGTTCCCTAAGATATGAATCCCAAACCCTTAACCCTAAGACCTAAATCCTAGGAGATGAACCCTAAACCCTTAATCCATATAGATTTGTTATTATTTAAAGCATCTCATGAAGTTCCCTAGGATATGAATCCTAAACCATTAACCCTAGGACCTAAAGCCTAGGAGATTAACCCTAAACCATTAACCCATATATATTTTTTATTATAAGAATCTCACAAACCCTAGAAACCCTAAACAATAGGACCTAAGGCCTTGTAGATGAACCCTAAACCCTTAACCCATATAGATTTGTTATTCTAAGCATCTCATCAACCCTAGGATATGAAAATATTAAAACCTTAACCCATATAGATTTTTTATTATAAGCATCCCATGAACCCTAGGATATGAAGATCCTAAACTATAGGACCTAAGACCTAGGAGATGATCCCTAAACCCTTAACCCATATAGATTTATTATTCTAAGCATCCCATAAACCATAAAAACCCTAAACCCTAAACCATAAAACTTAAGGCCTAAGAGATGAGCCCTAAACCTTTAACCCATATAGATTTGTTATTATAAGCATCTCATGAACCCTAGAAACCCTAAACCATAAACCATAGGACCTAAAGCCTAGGATATGAACCCTAAACCCTTGACCCATATAGATTGGTTATTCTAAGCATCTCATGAACCCTAGGATATGAAGATCCTAAATCCTTAACCCTAGGACCTAATTCCTAGGAGACAAACCCTAAAGTTAAGAGAGTGACTTAAGGGGATGCAAGATGATGGATTAAGGGTAGATAAGAGGATATGGCTTAAGGGGTCCTAAGATGAAGGCTTAAGGGTAGTTAAGAGAGTGACTTAAGGGGATGCAAGAGGATGGATTAAGGGTAGATATACAAGGATATCCAGATTAAGGGGTACTAGGAGGATGACTTAAGGAAAGTTAAGAGAGTGACTTAAGGGGATGCAATATGATGGATTAAGGATAGATATATGAGGATATGGCTTAAGGGGTCCTAAGAGGATGAATTAAGGGGTTTTGAGAGAGTGACTTAAGGGGATGCAAGAGGATGGATTAAGGGTAGATATATGAGGATATGGATTAACGGCTCCTAAGAGGATGGCTTAAAGGGAATTAATAGAGAGACTTAAGGGGATGCAAGAGGATGGATTAAGGATAGATATACGAGGATGCGGCTTAACGGGTCCTAAGAGGATGGCTTAAGGGGAACTAATAGAGAGACTTAAGGGGATGCAAGAGAATGGATTAAGGGTAGATATATGAGGATATGGCTTAATGGGCCCTAAGAGGATGGCTTAAGGGGTGTTGAGAGAGTGAATTAAGGGGATGCAAGATGATGGATTAAGGGTAGATAAGAGGATATGGCTTAAGGGGTCCTAACAGGATGGATTAAGGGGAATTAAGAGAGTGACTTAAGGGGATGAAAGAGGATGTATTAAGGGTACAAAAGAGGATGGGTTAAGGTTTCCTAAGAGAATGGCTTAAGGGGATATGAAATCAATTATATTTTTTTTATAAAATGACAATGAATTATTTAGTTTTATATTTATACTATCAAATAAATGTATCTAGAACTATATATAGTTACCCATCTCTATATTTGAATTCCATTGTAATATATATGCATGCCCTCTATTTTTTGTAATAAATCTAGTTTTGGAAGACCTGAAACAAAAAATGATATAAAAATTTAATTAGGAAATGATTAAAGACAAATATATATATAGACATGTATATGTCATAAATTTTTAACTATATATCGACTATTAATTAAATATATATACAACTATAGACTTACCTATATTTATTTACTCTATTATACCATCGACATCCTCTCTTTTTTTGTAATGCATCTATGATTGTCTCATGATCATCCATTGAAAGTGTCCATAACACTTTATTAGCAGGTCTTCCTTGATATCTAACTAGTTTTATATTGGTTGACAAAATCAAATGTGAATAATGTATAATCTTCTTGTGTCTTTCATAATCTTCAAATGCAGGGAAGCCATTCTTTCTTATCAAATACTTTCAAAGCCATGTGCCAACACCAACCAAAAAACCAGATGGATACTCAAAGTTTTCATCATCCACTCTAGGATGTACAACCTTATGTTTTCTCTAAACACATCCAGCTAACCAATACTCAGTCTCCTCGTCATTCCCCTCAAGTACAACAACAACATACACATGTCCTACAAAAATAAATAAAAAATTCAATAAAGAGTGACTTATATTTAATTCACATATAAACATGCATACATATAAAATTCAATTCAATTTAATGTACCTTCTTGTACAAGGTCTGAAATACAATCATAATCATCTGATGTGAACACTTGATTATCTTCAATTTTCATTCCATGTTGAACATTTGTCGATGTAGGTGTTAAGGCTCTTTGTTGCCATTCTTCGACCCATTCCATATTTTCACACACCTCCAAATCACCTAAAATACAAAATTGAGAAAATAATGCAAGTTTCCTTGTCCATATTGTCCATGTGTTTGCATTCAAACTCTTAAATGAATGTCATATTTTAGATCCATTAATTGTTTCACAATATTTTTGAGTAAGAATATCATTTTCTTCAACTAACCAAAAGAAACATCAAATTATTGAGCCCTCACTTGTTCTTGTAGATAATTTGGTATTGTACCAATCTATAATTGTGTGTACATCTTTGAATTTCACAACATCCTCAAATTTTAGTTGCTCTCTAGCAAGAGCTCTTTTCACACATGCACATGCTCCATTGTGTTCTCCTTTACCATGTCTAGCTTCAAAAAAACTCCACATGTGATAGATATTATTTTCCTTATGAACTCTACATAACCAGTAAAACATTCTATAATTCTTGAATTGACCCATGCAATTATCTGACCATATGAGATGTTCTCTCATTTGAATTCCTCTCTCTTTCAATTTTTTATAAAATATATCAAAACAATATTGAACAAACTCAGATAAATGTAATTGATTATCACTTACATAAAAATGGTACTCTCTCAAACTATTTTTTATTATCTTCTCTACTATCATCTGCATGTCTATATACAATATGAACAAATATAGCTACTTGTAATTCTAACATGCCAAGGTTTACATTTTTTGAGTGATCTTTGACTTATGATAATATTAAATGGTAAGATTGAATCATCTAAAAAAAATTAATATAATTCAGTTTGAGTCATATCTAAGAGATGCTTTGGATGAGGTTCATGAATTTTGGAACCCACCCTTAATTTTAAAACATCTCTAATGTTAGGTGATACTCTTGTATTATCATGCCAATATTCTTCGATTAAAGATTTGATTTCATTAGTTAATTTCATGTCTAACCTTGGGATTCTACCACTAAAACTCTAGCATTGATTAATTGGATCCTTTTTAATACTTTCTCTTCATTTAGCAGCTCTTATCAAAGTTTTAGGATGTACTTTTATACATTTATTAATCTTAACATTCTTTTATTTGAAGTTGCTTTATTAACTAGAGCAGTTGTTATTCCACAACAAGATGCATTATTATCTTTAGATTGACTTTTCTTACCTATAAAATCAATATAATTAGCAACACTAGACATGACTTGTTCTACTGAATCATCTTTCTTTTTTGGTTTCACAAAAATGCCCAATTTTTTCATCACTTTTCTCATTTTTGAAATTCTCATCAATTGCATCATGAGTTGACATTGAAATCCTATTTTATTTCTATAAAAAAACATTCTATATATTCTATTTCCATAAGTTCTCATTTGTCTCCAAGAAACTTCACCGGAAAGGTTATCTAGCACATCTTTTTCAATTGTAAAACAAAAACATTTTCACTTTCATTCATACAGTGGGTTTCATTTTCATTCATGCAAGGGGTTTCATTTTCATTTTCAAACATAAAAGGGATTTCATTCTCATTTTCATCAATATGAGGGATTTCATTCTCATTTGCATTCATATAAGATATTTCATTTTGTTTTTGCATTGTTTCAACCCTAGAATTATTGATACCATCAATGGTGTATCCAACTTCCTCTAAATAACTAAGATCAATATTATCAAGACTTGGGTTTGAAGACATACTTGGATAAATTGTTTGAATAGATGCGTTTCCCATATCATTGGGAGGTGGATTTGGAGACATGCCTACAATTTTTTGCATAGGTGCTATTTCCATATCATTCAAATTTGAAGTTGAAGACATAGTTGGGTTTGTCTCCATAATTGAATTTTATTCCATATTCACCATCTCCACATTTGCATCATCTAAATTCAACTCATCCTTCATGGTTTCCTCTTCAACATTAATGGAACTAGATGTTTCCAAATTTTTCATTTGATGAATCATTTATCTTTTATCCCTTTGTCTTTTTGCCTCAATTTCTTTATTTGCTTGAATTTCTTCAGGTTTCATTAACTTTCTACATTTTTTTCTTTGCCTTTGCTTTGATCCCATGGTTACCAAAATCTATTTGATAACAAAACAAATATTTTTAACCTATTTTCAAATTTCTACCTCCTTCAAATATTCAAATAAAACTATATAGTATGAAGATCCTTTCTTCTATAAAATTTGAAGTACAAAAACATCATGAATACATCCAAAAGTTCTCCTTTTCCAAATCTTCTTGTAAAATGTTCTTGTACTTGATTCCACTTCAGAAAATTCAACCTGCACTTGTCTCTTCCAACAATTTGAATAAAATATGCCATGTTAAGAGATTGCAAATACAACATTGCAATAAAACATGCAGAAAATGGCACTTTCGAACCGTACTACAAAAAAGGAGTGTTGCAAAAAAAACATTTTCTATCAGTATTTTCCAAATTGGGAAAAAATGGTTAAATAAGAAACGCGTATGTATTTTATAACGTGTACACATTCTATTTTAGGAATGCGTAAGTGTTCTATTTAAATAACATGTACGTTTTATTAAAAATTTGAATCTCCAACCCACATGCAACCTTGGTTTTAGATTATAGAAAGGCTTGGCAACCTGACCCTTAGCCTTTGACCTACAACTAAAAACCTAAGGCAGATTCAAGAGGAATGCCCAACTTTGGCATTATGGTTGATGGATTTTTTTTGAATCAATCTATGAAATTAAAACCCATTAGAGAACACAATGTCTAGTTTCCAAATGTATAACTTTTATTAAGATTGTATTATATTTGTTATTTTTTAATTAATTTCTAAGCAAACTAGTCCATAAACTTGAAATTTTGGGCTTTATTTGTTTTTTAATAAAAAATTTGGTTAAGTTTCTTGTAAAAAAATTACATGGCATCAATCTTCAGACAATTCTCTACACAATGAAAAAAAGATTCAAAAAATGTTTAGTTTAGATCCAATTATGTTGTTCGTATATGATTTTTAAAAACAAAAATTAAGGCCAATAAAAATACAAAAAAAAATCCTCATCAATGTTCATGTTGTTAGCTCTCTTTCCCCAAAAGGAATTAGCAATATACTTTTATTTGGGTCAAAAAGTGGTGTCCGTACATGTGCATGGTATGGTAAAAAAAATCTTTTAAAATTTGGTTTTTATACATCCCTATCAAAATGTAATTTATATCATTTGGGTATTTGAATAAATTACATATTTGGAAACTAGATTCAAAATGCTAAATTTCATATTATTGACTTGTTTTAAGATTCATTGTGTAAGTGCCTCAAATTTTCAATCCAAGTGTGACAATTTCTGAAAAAAAAGCAAAAACACTTTCACTTTTTGAGCTTTTTGTGGACCCAACTTCTTACATCATCATGTATTCACAAGGAGCTTTTTCTAATAGCTTCAAAATAAACCTAAGAGAGATCTTTAGTAATCTAGTCAACTTTTATAAAATTTAGCAGGAAGCCCATCTATGCTTGGAGATTTATCATTTTTAAAGGTTCTAATATCCTTTATAATCTCATCCTTAGAGATATCTCTAACAATCCAATCACTTTCTTCCTCTTTTATTTTCATAGGGATGACTTGTCTACATTGATCTTGGACTCTTTTACAATCCACATTGTTATCTTCAACAAAGAAAATATTGTTATAGAAAGCTTGAAATCTATTTCTGATCCAAGAGTAGTGTAGAAAATTGTCACTCTTAACAATTTCACATTATGTTTTGTCTCCCTAATTTATTGCACCTAATTAAGTACCTAATTTTCATAATTATGCATTTCAAAGCCTATTTTTTACCAATTTTTGAAGGATTACAAGCATTGAATAAATGCATCTAATTGTTAATTCCCCCCCAACACCTTAAATTCTAAAAATAGGGTTGGTACTCATTCACCATAATGGAACTTATACGCCTAATGGGACACTGTCTCACTACTCTGTTTCTCTCCAAATTTGGACGTGTTAGTGGTGACATTGTAACATTTGAATTTCCACTTGCAAAGATCAGCTATTAGGATTAGTTTTTGGGAAATTAAACAAATGCCTATAAATACCTAGTCTTTTCTCCATTTGAAACTAGAACACAATTTGGAAGAGAATTTACGATCAAGCATTATTGTCAAGAGAAGTATCTTAGTGTTTTATTGCAACAATTCAAGATCCAAGCATCATGTCAAATTGTATGTGAGTTCACATTATCATTTTATCATTTTTTCGTGAAGGCTAAACCTTGTTGTAGGTCTCCAAAGAATTCAATCACTCAAGCATGCAAGACCCAAATCCTTGAGGTGATGTGTATGACTTTAGTCTTTCAAGGAAGTCATTGAAGGGTGGTACACTGCAGCATTTTGTGGTTTCATCATTCCTTCCTTTCAATTATCCATTCATCGTCAACATTTCCATTGTGGAAGTGGAAACACTTACACGAGGTTTGACTTTAAGCAAGCCTCTAAAATGGCCCAACATTTCCTCTCTTTGTGAATGTATAGATCTTATGTTGAAAAAATTGAAGACAAATTTTCCATTGTTGCATTTGTTGTCATACATCTTGTCAAGCCATGAAAACTCAATTATAGAAATATCTTACAGTATTCCGACAGATTTGCAACTGGGAATCCAAAGCTCAAATCTAACATTAGAGGACCCAAAAAGTTGATCGAGACTGCCCTACAAAGACCCATTCACACAAGGGTAACCCAATCCTCGTATAGTTCTTGAAACCAATTTTTTTGGGTAGGTACATGTCACTTTGCACTTCTTAGATCCACTTGTAAACTGATGTTTTAGTCCATCAGTTGTCAATATCTTGCATTCTTCATATTAGGGCATATAGGATCATTAGGTTAATCATTCCAAATCATTTCCAATCCATTCCAATCTTCAATTAGATGTAGGTCTAGGTATGATTGGCTCACCTTGATGGTTGAAATTCAATCTATTCACCTTGTTGATCTACATCTTAATGTAACTTGGAACAAGGCCCCTAACAAACAACCCTAGGTTTACACACTAAACCTAGGGTTCACCTTTTTATATATTACATTTTTAGAAATGATGGAATAGACCTTAGGTTTTAGAAATTAAATTTAAGGTATCCACATTTTTATCTTTCATTTTGGTGATCCACATCTTAATGTAACTTGGAAAAATTCCCCTTGCATCCTATGTTCTTTGTATTTATGACTTAAGATCCATTTTTCTATATTACATTTTGGTGAACCCAGCCTATTAACATTATATACCTTCTAAAAATTAACCCGATCTAGGTTTTTCATTGCATTATTTTACATTTCTCATTAAGGGTTTCATTTTTGCATCATAAAAGAATAAAATTTAAAAAAAATTGCATCACATATGGCATCATAGGTTGCATCAGGGTTTATTTAAATCATTTAGATCATATCAACATTCAAAATTGCATTCATCAGGCCGCTAAATTTTTAAATTGTTCATTGCATTATTTTAGGCATCTTTCATTTAGGTCGAAAAAGTGAAAAAAAGGCATTGTTTTTTTTAAAGTTTGCATTAAATCATCATTTTTAAAATTTTGCATCTTAGACTCAGTCAATTATTGCATATTAGATATGAAACTTGTATTCAAAATTGTACTTTATTGTTGCATATTTACATTTGAATCGCATTGTCTTAAATTGAAAAACATTGCATTATTTGATTTCAAAATTACATCAAAATCATCATTTTCAAGTTGTGGTGCATCTTAGAATCAGTCAATTATTGCATTTTAGATTTAAAACTTGCATTCAAAACTTGTAAAAACATTTTCAACATTATTACACACTTGCATTTGCATCACCTTGTCTTAAATTGAGTAAAAACTGGAAAAATATCCAGTGTTCAACTTGTTTGCAATTAGAGACAACATTAAACAACATAAAAATTCAATTTTTTAGTTTTTTGAACCCCCGTCAGGGACTCTGGCCCCCCTAGGAATCCTTGTTC
Source organism: Sequoiadendron giganteum (assembly GCA_007115665.2). Lineage (NCBI taxonomy): Eukaryota > Viridiplantae > Streptophyta > Pinopsida > Cupressales > Cupressaceae > Sequoiadendron > Sequoiadendron giganteum. The sequence continues at coordinate 325,427,180 of CM021104.1, forward strand.
TGCTCTAGGTGGCTCAAACAACTTTTTCACAAGTCTTTGCCTCTATGTTCTCTATTTTATTTTGCTTGTGATTGTCTAATTTGAAATTTTGGAAAACTATTATTGAATGTTAAAAAAATTTGCCATTTTGCTTCATTTGTTGTAAATTTATGAGAAATTGTTGCATTTCAATATTGAAACTTATCAAATATGTAGGACAATTGTGTAAATTTTTTGAAGCATTGTATAATTGGGATAGATTAGTAATCTAATAATGTTAGATCTCTTTCCACAAGTGCATTATATATTTACCAAGCCCTTTAGTTGTGATGAATTTTACATGTTAGATGATGCCCTTGGGGACTTCACCTCACCTATATCATCCACTAAGTCTCATAACCTTCCAAAAAATACAATCATTGATACTCATGATAACCATAGTATCCATTTTCATAATATCCATCCTAATTGTGAGAGTATCTTAACACAAGAAAATGAAATCATTGACACATTTCTTAATATTACTTTGCCTAATCTTCATTCACCTCCCAACATCTTCTCTACTTGTGAGAAAACTTTGGTGCAAGACGATTCAATCATGGAAAATCATGACAATCATATTTTTTCTTCTCTCAATACCTCACTCACTTGTGAGGAAGGTATTGTGGTGTTATAGGATCCAATCGTTGAGTGTCATGAGAATCTTGTTTGTTTCTCTCCAAATACTTCTCCTAATTGGGAAGATATTGTGGCATAGGAGGATGAAATTATTGATAAATTTATTTCAACAAACAATAAGATGGATGGCATAGATGAAGATGCTAAGTTGAAATTAGACCCCCCCTTAATAGAAGGTCATCAAAAAGTAGATAACTCAATTGAGGTTATGAACGTGCAAGTAACAATTGGATCTCCTTTAGTTAGTGAACCTCCTAAACCACTTCATATTATAAGACATCCTAAACCTTTAGGTGTTATCTTGAACTTTTCAAGACAACTCACTAGTAGGCAAGTGTCATATCAAACAATTTGTCAAACATTTTGTCACACATATAGCATTCATGATTGTAGTGGTAAATAATATGATCTTTTTGAGTAACTTTGTCGTACTCCTGAAAACCTCTCCTTTTGAAATTTGATTTAAACATTACCTACATTCAATAGGGTGCTCCAAGATATTTTATAGAGGATTGATTTCCAATATTCTATTAAATCGAATGATGCAGTTGCCTCATTTAATTGTATTCAAGTGACAAAGTTGTACATTCCCTCAACATGAATTACCCTCACTTGAGATCCAAAATAAACATGAGGCCTTAATTATAAAGGTATTCATCAATGAAACTACAATTGTGTGTACTCTCATAGACAATGGAGTGGGTCTTAATGTTTGTAGCATTGATCTCCTGGATAAAATTGGTTTGGGCAATAATCTTATAAAACCCAATGATGTCAATATTCATGGTTTTTCCAATGTTAATAACCAACCATTAGGAATGATCACATTACCAATTGAGTTTGGACCCATGGTTTTGTCTACTCTTGTCCATATCATGTCAAGACCTCGTTCATACGACCTTCTCCTAGGTAAACCATGGATTCATGCCATGAAGGCACTCCCATCTACTCTTCACCATGAGATGAAGTTTGAATATAATAGCAAGATATACATGGTTGAAGCAGATGAACAAAGTTATAATTCAAAAATTCAACATGATCATAACACTTCCAACTCTCTTAATACTTTGAAGGTAGAACCTATACAAGTTGATGATACTCTCAATTGTCTTTCACCTACAATAAAACTCTTAGATGATAATTGTAGTTCATTAGATTTTACACCCTCCTTTATGGGAGAGTACAATATCTCACAATCTAAACCAAAACATTCTTATATCTCATTTTCTCAACTTGGTTCTATCAACAAAATCACCCCTTGGTGATGATTTGGGCTATCCAAATCCCATCCCTCATGAGAGGAAGATGTGTAACTTTAAAAAACTTAAAAAGGATTTTCAAGCTCTTAAAGAGGTCAATCTTTCTCAGAAGCATGTAGATAAAATCTATTCATCTGAGTTGGAAGCATGTTATGATCGTGGATACAAAATTATTTCTAAATATGGATGTAATAAAAAATGAAACAAAATGGAGGAATCAAGTGAAGTCTATGTACCATATTTTCCAAGTAGGGTCTAGGTTTCCAACCTTCATCTTCATATTCGTCTAATGCTTTATCATCTATTGTATGTATGACATCTTGTGATAAGAAAGCAAGATTTTCTTCACAAGAAAAATAAATTTCTTCTACAATGGATCAAGAGAATATCTTATCGAAGCTTCTAAAGCCCACCTGATTACTCTTCCTCCAAGAACACAAAAGAAATTCTACAACAAAAATTCATTTTGTGCATATCATTGAGTGCATGGTCATCCTACCAATGAATGTAAGGCATTGAGTAATAAAATGTAACATCTGAAGGATCATGGTGCTCTTCCTTGTGTTAATACACCTAATTATTTTAATCAATAATTATCTTCAGCATATCATGTTGCTCATCACTATGTATCATTTCTAGCTTTATGTGTCTTGCTCATTATCACTCATGGTGGTACAATATTAGGTGCAACCATACTTTTCATGACAACAACATGATGGTCATTGGTGTGGTTTTCCTTGTCTCTACACTTGTGGGGAAAGGATAACTTCTTTTGGGGAGGCATGCATTATTTTCAATGATCCCCTCTTCCCTTATTTTCTCCTTAAAATCTCAACATAGCAAGTATGTTGGCATTTTAAGGGGATCGTATAGTTCCCCACTCATTATTTGTGTAGTAAATGGTCCCTTCTTAGTGATGATAGTATTAATGTCTCTTGGGAAGTGTGACCTTTTCAATAAAAGTGTTATTTTATTGATGTATGTGATTGTCTCATTTGTGGTGATATTAGTCTTAAATGTCCCATGAGAGTGTGACCTTTCTTGGCATATTTGGTTCCTCTTGGTGGTAATACTATGACTAGTATTCCCTAAGGTGTAGGTTTCTATTCCATGAATAGTCCTCTCTTGGTGGTGATGTCATGTGTGATATTCCCTAAGGTGTGAGCTTTTCATGTATTAAGAAAAGCCCCTTTGATTGTTACCTTTTGTGGTGATTTTATTACAACATCCCTTGAGGCTTTAAAACCTTATCATATTCATCCCTCATGATGTTAAACCTTGTCATATTCATCCCTCGTCACATTAGACCTTGGCATTTTTGCTTCACTTTTTTCACATGAGTTGAACTTAGTATAGTGTTGGCATAGCACATTGATCATTTGTGGCACCTTATCAAGATTATTAGGGAGTATAACTCTTGGTATGGTTTTTATGGGCACGTCGTGTAGACCTAGTGTGTGTTTTTCATTTTTCCACCTTATTATGGGTACACCTAGTAGACCTAGTGTGTTTCTCATGCTTTCCTTGGGGGCTCACCTAGTGAATATCATACTTCACCAACCCGTGTTTCTTCCATTTTATGATTCACCTAGCAAATATCAGAATTTTCTATGGTGTGAGTCATGAACCCCCTTTAACAGGGCCACCTATCATAACATAACTTTCTTGTTGTATAGGATTGAATTTGTACCCCTTGTGTAAATTCCCCTTTCACATACCCTCACCTTAGAAAATCAAATCCAAAGGCGAAATTCCACATCACCCATCCAAAATGCATCCACTTGGTGCATGTTTTGTGTGTCAGTAGGGGAATTTTCATTAGAGACGTGAGCATGGTGCATGGACATCTACGCGGCATGCTACCATCCCTAAAACATTCATGCATCCAGAGTCTACAAGGACGTTACACACCTCATTGGGGTCGAATGGTAATGCCTTTGTGCAACCAACCAACCTGAAAAATGAATCCTCTCTTTCATTTTTACCTTCAAATCCATTATTTTCACACTCACTTCATCTCTTAGCAATGCATTCAATCTTCTTCACATTCTCGATAATTTTTCCTTCCATTCCAACAATCTATACAACTCCATTGATAATTTCAACAGATTGTAACTCCATCAACTTCACTCTTGCATGTTTGATGCTGCCATAGAAGTTGTGAGCTTGGAGTCTTGTGAGACCTCCCTTCATCACCATTGCGACTATGGTGACTTTTCCAAGTTCGTTGCTTGCATTCTCCCTTCATTGGCCTTGAGATCCTTTGGGTGGAGGTGGTAATGCTTCTCTCCTCCTTTTTTGATTTGATAGAGTAGCTTTGTCTTTTGTAATGTTCAGTGCATTTCCTTCTTTATCATACTTTCTACTTTGTTGCTTTTTTGGTTGTCCATGGAGGTGGGAACACCAAAGCAGGGGTTTGACTGAGGAAAACCCCTATACAACCCCAATATTTTTCCCCTTCTTTCTTGTGTGTAGGTGAACGTGTGCGTGGATCTAGCTGGTGAACTAGCACTTCAATAAGTTAATATTTGTCACCCTAGATTTTATCTACTTATTCTATCATTTATGCATTTACTTTTCATATTTCATCATTTTGTCTTTTTCGTTAAAACTAGTTAGCTAGGTTGTCAGTAGGTTCCTGGTAGATTTATGTTATACCTTAAATTTTCTAGTCGTACAAATGTCAGTAGGCCAGAGAGATGCCAACAAGTCATTCTATCATCCTAGACCCACATTTTCATCCTCTATAGAGAGCGGTCTGAGGTACATCTTGGAATCCAAAAACAAGCTCATCTAGCCCCAAGTAGATTTTCAGGTCAATAGAGTGACAAAAGTACTTTATAGTGATCTTCATTCTCAATCCTCATCCCAAAACATCCATTAGAGTGAGGTAAGTTAGGGCAACCCTCCATTCTCGTATCTTCATGACTTGGAGCCTTGACGTGGTTGGTCCTCCTCTCTTATACTTTCCAATGGAGCCATGTGTTCATAATTGATTTTACATCCTTGTGAAAAATAATTTAATTTTGATAATACATTCAATTGATGAAATTTGACTTTTGAGACAATTCAAGACTAAGGTATCTTTACCTTACCAAATCAAATCCCTTTAGAACTAACCTTGTGGTTTTATATGATTTCATGTTTCCTTTTCATGTTTACATTGTGTTTTTTTCATTTCATCATCATTTATATGTTATGTTATGTCACATGTGTCTTCATCATGTATGCTTTATTTTTTCCAACTTCTTTGTTTGTGTATGTTGTCTTGTTGTCTATCGTACATGTGTGTGTGTTCCTTTGTGCCTATGTTGGTTTGTCATGGGATATTGGATCCTGGGGGCTTCAACTCTCACCCTAGATCCTTTGTCATCCCATCTCTCCAACATTTGGACAATTAGACCCCTCTTGAAATACTTCTCTACTTTAGTGTGAATCTAAGCATAAGTTCATACTCTCACTAAAGTGGGGGCTAAATGTAGTGTATAAAATTATCACTCTTAACAAATTCACATTATGTTTTGTCCCCCTAATTTATTGGACCTAATTAAGCACCTAATTTTCTAGATTATGCAATCCAAAAAAGCCTATTTTTTACCATTTTTTGAAGCATTACAAGCATTGAGTAAATTCATCCAATTGTTATTTTTCCCCCAACACCTGAAATTCCTGAAAATAGGGTTGGGACTCATTCACCAAAGTGGGACTCATTTTCCATAATGGTACTTATACACCCAATGGGATAATTGTCCCACTATTATATTTCCCTCCAAACTTATACATGTCAGTGGTGACATTGTAACATTTGAATTTCCACTTGCAAAGTTCATCTATTGGGATCTCATTTTTGGGAAATTGAACAAATGCCTATAAATACCTAGTCTTTTTACCATTTGAAACTAGAACACAATTTGAAAGATAATTTATGATCAAGCATTATTGTCAAGAGCAACATTTTAGTGTTTTATTACAGCAATTCAAGATCCAAGCAGCATGTCAAAGTGTATGTGAGTTTATGTTATCATTTTATAATTTTTTTGTGAAGGATAACCCTTGTTTTAGGTCTCCAAAGAATTCAATAAAGAAAGAAAGAAAGATCCAAATCCTTGAGATGATGTCTTTGACTTCAGTCTTTCAGGAAGCCATTGAAGGGTGGTGAGTTCTAGTATTTGTGGTTTCATCATTCCTTCCTTTCAATTATCCATTTATCATCAATATTTCCATTGTGTAAGTGGAAACACTTACATGGGGTTTGACTTCAAAGCAAGCCCCTAAAATGGCCCAAAATTTACTTTATTTGTGAATGTGTCGATCTCAGGGTGAGAAGGATTGAAGAAAAAAATTGCATTGTCGTATTTATTGTTATACATCTTGTCAAGCTATAGAAACTCAGTTACAAAAATATCTAATAGTGTTCTGACATATTTGCAGGCAAGAATCTGAAGCTCAAATCTAACATTAGAGGACCCCAAAAGTTGATCAAGACTCTTGTACAAAGACCCGTTCGTCCAAGGGAAACCAAGTCCTCCTGTAGTACTTGAAACCAACTTTTCTAGGTAGGTACATGTCACTCTACACTTCCTAGATCCACTTGAAAACTATTGTTTCAGTTTGTCAGTTGTTGAGATCTTGCATTTTTCATATTAGGGCATATAGGATCATTATTTTAATCATTCCAAATCATTTACGATCCCTTCCCATCTTCAATTATACATAGATTAAGGTATAAGTGGCTCACCTTGATGGTTGAAATTCAATCCATTCACCTTGTTAATCTACATCTTAATGTAACTTAGAAAAGGTCCCTAAAAACCAACCCTAGGTATACACACTAAACCTAGGGTTCACCTTTTCCTATATTACACCAATAAATATCATTTATATTTTAATTATCCACCCATATTCATCCAATTTATTCCCTATCCTTTTTCTCCTTTATATAATTATAGAATAAATTAGAACTTGTATCTCCATTTTTGAGCTAATTCATTTTATCCCTAACATTTAAACCTTGAATCTTCTTATTTTTTGATATTTCTCAAATTATGCTTGACTCTTACCAACTCCTCATTTAAGGAATCATTAAAAGGATTGTCTTGCATTTGGGATTCAATAGAGAGGAGATCTTATTGTAGCAATTCTCATATCTCCTTCCATCAAAGGCTATTTTTTTCCCTACAACTTGGAATAGGGATCTCTAGTTGTTAACATTGGTATTTTATCAATATGAGAGAAATTTCTAAGCAAGATCCTATTAATTTCTCTTAATTTGAAAATACCATAATTAAAATTTTCAATGTTAATTAGATTAGTGCTAAGCTCAAAATTGTTACTCTTCCTTATCTCATTCAACTTACCTCTATTTTGCACTTGAATTCTAGCCTCAATAGGCTAGTGTTTAGAAAGTGTGGAGGGGAATTTTTGACACAATTCCTTGTTGGAACACATTTTCCATTGTGCCAAAAGATTGACCTTTTAACGCCTAATACAAACACCAAAGATAAATAGATCCACGGGAGGCAGTTAGTCCATGTCCCAAATCTGAAGGGAGACATTGGCGATTAGTCCAACAACCTCCCCTATCAATTTTGCCTGAGGGGATTTGGACCCACAACCATGACTCTGATATCATTTATTGGAACACGTTTTCCTTTGAGCCAAAAGATCAATCTTTTAACATTTGATACAAACATGAGAGACAAATGGATCCACGGGAGGTAGTTAGTCCATGTCCTGAATCTGAAGGGAGACATTGATGATTAGTCAAACATTCCCATCATCAATTTGATCAAAACATAAGTGTTTATTTTTGGCATTTAATATGTCAAGCCTACAATATATTATTTTGATACATTTTAGAGATTTACACCAATTAAACCATATGCCTTTGCTATCTCCTTTAAACCCTTCTAATGGATCTAACAATTTCAAATAATGTTTTATTTTGTACCAATATTTTTCATTTTTTGACACTTAAGGATTTCTATATAACTTATCAAAGCACTTAGGGGTTTTTATTCTTTTCCCTTCTTTTTAAATTTTGTCTCATAATCTTCTCTACTAACTTGTTTCCTCTTTTTATTCTCATCCTTTTTAGAAACATCCTTCCCAATTCTCATTTCTTGTTCCTCATCACTTGAAAATAAAGGATTTTCAAGAACTATATTTTCAAACCTATCCTCCATAACATTGTTATTTGGTAAAATTCTATCATCCTTTTTTGGATCTAATACATAAGAGGTCCCATAGTTCTACTCAATGATATCTTCTATTTTCTTATTTAGGCCTCTTTAATTTTCTTGTTTTCCTCAAGACCCAACCCTTGAGCATTTTTTTATGCCCTAATTTCCTCACCTTTATTAGAAGAGACAAAAAAATATGGGTCTTAATAATATCTTCCTTTATGCATTCAAACTTGTTGCTCTAACAATCAGTTGAAATTTTAATCCATTCTTTTTAAAATTTGTGTTTGGGGGTCATTCAATCCTCATTTGGACTTCACCTTTTGTAAAATTTATCCATGAAATATCTTTTCTCAAGTCTCAAAAATTCCTTCAAATTTTTGGAATAAATTGAAGCTTTTATAGTCACCAAGAACTCTTTTGTCGAATGTTCTAGGTCTATGTGGAGCTCTTTTGTGGAGATTTCCTATTCCATTAGGAACACATTTATTAGAAGTTCTTAGCCTCTTAAAAACTCTTGAATGGATGATCTTTACTATACCAAGAATGCTTCACTTTTCATTATTTATAAATGTTGTTAGTATTTCTTCTTCGTTAAAGGATATGGTTGGTTCCAAGAATAAATTGAACCTCAAATAGGTTCTATTGCCTACCTTATTCCTAACACTAACATGAATCTTTCATGAAAAGTACAATGAATTAGAAGTTTCATGGGTTCCCAGAACCATAGGAACATTCAACCAATTCCTAGTTGCTTATCATCCCTCGACAAGGGTATAATTTAGTGAACATAATGGGAGGGAATTATCCTAAGATCCTTGTGATTCATCATTATTGGTGATACCCTTTACCAAAAATGTCTCTATGGCATGTTACTTAGGTGTCTTGATTTGGAAGAAGCTACAACTACCTTACAGGAGGTGGACGAAGTTGTTTGTGGGTCACATTCGAGTGGTGTTACGTTAGCAAAAACAAATCTTAGAATTGGGTATCTTTCCAACCATGGAACAAGAGGCAAATAAAATAAAAAATTAAATTCCTACAATTTCAGCAACATGGTGATCCCATCCATGCTCTAGTGTAGGAACTATAATGTATAACAACACCTTGGCCTTTTTTTCTATGGGGAATTGATCTTATTGAAAATATTTCACCTACACCATATAATGGACATAATCTTATCATCAATTCCACCGAGTAATTTACAAAGTGGATTGAATTCATTCCCATGAATTCATCACCGGTAATCAAATAACCAAGTTTTTCCTCAACTACCTATGTTGATATAGTGTTCCTCAAGCCATTATCATAGATAATAGAACACCCTTTAAAAAGTAGGATGTCTGAGAACTTTGCACCCAATTTTATTTCTAGCATTGTTTCTCTACACCATACTATCCCCAAGGGAATAATAAAGTTATTACTACTATCTTGCAAATCTTGGAAAATAATGTTAATGATGATGGTTGAGATTAGCACTTGCAACTAAATCATACCTTATGGGTTTATCAAATGAGTATCAGAACATCTCTTGGTGTCACGACATATTCCTTGGTTTATATAATCGAAGTCATCTTACCCATTAAGGTTGATCTCCCATCACTAAGGGTTCCATTACAACACCTGATTGATGATGAAAATTATCAAATGTCTAGATTGAATGAGCTAGAATTGTTGGATGAGTGACGTCTACATGAACTGAATCATTTACAAGCCTATCAAAAGCATATTCATAGAGGATATAACAAGAAAAAAAAGGGTTGACACTTTCAAGTGGGAGACCTATTCCTCAAGAAGAATCTAAAGAATCAATTGGATTAGGACAACAAAGGGAAATTTGAACCTCATTGGCTAGGGCCATTTTTTATTACCACAAGATATGGATCTAGAGCATATCAATTAGAAACACCTAAATGGGATCTCTTGTAGGAGCCTATCAACATCAGTCATCTAAAATGATTTTATGCCTAACCCATCTCATCTTTGAATTTGGTGTACTAAAACTAATTTCGTGTCATGTATGGTAAGCTAGTGGTTGTGTATTCTCTTTACTTGTGCTATGTGCGATCTTGGAAATAAAAATCACAATTAGTTTATAGTTTCTTTGTACACACAAGGTGTGATTGTCTATGTATTCTCTTCCCTCGTGACTCTTAAGAATGATCTTGGGAATCAAAAATATCATCATTACCATTTAATTCAAGTAGGAGGCATGCTTGGGGATTTCATCACCTCAATTTCAACCTCAACCACATTCATGGGAAAGGTATATAAAGGGGGGAGAATGAAACTTTTACCCCAAGGTGTGGTTAGCATCCTTCAATCCAAATCTCATGACCCTTGGTCCATTGAAATGTATAGGTGATGAGAAAAATGGAGGCCCCCCTTGACTCGGGCATCCACAAATGGGCTCACTACTCACCAATCCCTCACTAAAAACCTTATTTATTAGTAGCCTTTAAAAACATCAACTGTTAGCTTGGGATAATGCAACATACAGTATCATGTGTGAAGTAACTCATCATGTACTTCCCCTTGTTGAGGTGACTAACATTCCTTGATTTGGACCTTGTCATTTTTAAGGTTAAGGTGCAAAGGTGGTACATGGCCTTCGTATACTCTAGTCACCAATTCATTGTGGAGGTATTTTATTTGGTATATGGGCTTATCCTAAGTTAATACACTTGATCTACTACTAGCTAGGTTATGTATCTTAGAGGTGTTTTCATTGTTCAAATATGTGTGGCACCAAATAGTGTGTTCTTGTTGAGGAAGACTCACAAAATCTATCCAAAAACCCTTGGAGTCAGTCCTCTATGCTATTATTTTTTGTTTTTATCACTTTCTAGATCAAACTAACAAAAAATTAGTCATCAAACAATCAAGAAATTTCAAAACCCTAGACCAATTTAGGCTCAAATTGCAAAAAAAATTGTCTTTGAGTCAAAGTGACACTTTTGGTTGTCATCTTGCACTGATTTTGTTTGCATCTTGACACATTTTATTTTTCATATCAATGCTTCTATCTGCAAATTGAAATGTTTTTGCAACTCAAAGCTTCTATCTCAAAATTGTTCTCTATCAAAATCCTAAAAAACAACATATTGATGCATTTGACTATCACACAATCATACTTTTTCTAAAAAAATCAATGCTTTTGAATACCTTGTCGCTTCTATAGGGGAGGTGCACCAATTTTTCTAGTTAAAATTATGCCTTTTTATAGCAACGTGTTTGATTATCAGTCACAAATCACCAAAAATTTAAGATTTCTATTTTTAACGAACATTCAATATAGGACCAGAGACTTGTTCAAAAAAAAACTTGTAATCATCACCACCATCCAAAATAGAAATATTCAATGTTTTGTCTCCATCCCATATCATTTTTTCACTTTGGACTTCTTTAAACACCTCTTAGTCATATTTGGATCGACATCAATTTCATCAAACATCAAACTAGCAAAAAAAATAATCAAAAAATAACCTACATTTGACATTGGTCATCTGATTTAGATCTCCATATCTTATCCTCTAGTTTAGCTTCTTGCTTGTAAAATTGTCTCCTTTCAACTACCTAGTTATATTAGTGTCAAATATTTATGAAATAGCTTGCTTAGTTGTCATCGTCTACTTCTAAGTTTGTAACCTTATTATCCTCTTTCCTTCGCTTGGGCTCATCAATCTAGGACAAGAAAGGATTATCATCAAACACGATATCTAGTTAAGATTTTTTTCTAAATTGGAGGTTCATATCTTCCATTCACCCAAACATCATCAAAACGTTGCTCCAAGCCTTCTTGGATGTCATTATTATTCTAACTTGAAACAAAACAAACATCCACCCAAATCATCCTTAAATCATCTTCATCCAAAATCCTCATAGGACCACTACAAATTTTATGCCTATAACAAGGTCCCAACATAAGAAAAACATGGAATGTAATCCTATTATCCCTTGTGTACCCACTACCACGAGTGCTACTAAAACAAACTTGGAATGTCCGATGTCGAATTCAATCCTAGAGGGTATAGTACTCCAAGACAAACCCAAACATCCCAAGAACAAATGGTCAGCATACAAGACATTACCCACAAAAATGAAGGATTCATAGAATTTAGTAGGGAACAAATCCTTGAAATGCAACAAGACCCATCTTTAGCTAGGGCACTTGATGCCTTGTTATTCGCTTACCCTAATCTATACTTGTTGAAACTTGCACAAGGAGGTCCCAAACTACCCACTAACTTTGATGTTGATGCACTTAGGGGACAAGCCATTACAAATGCTATGGCATCAATTAATAGTACATATGGAAAAAAACCCTTGGTACATCATGTTATATAATTAATACCAAGACCACCTATACTAAATGTACAAAAAAATTAAGATAATACATAAATATATTGTTTCACAATCAAGATCTAGGCAATCAAAAAAACCTATATTTTTAAAACACAAACATTCCACCAACTGCAACATACACAAATCTACCCTATCCCAACATTCCAAATCCAAATACAATAAATTATGGGGCTAATCCATTTACAAAACCACCTTCACAAAATATACACCCAGATGTCCCTAGCACACAACAACATCCATCAACACCCAAACAACAATCCACACATCAACAACACCAACAAACTTGGATACCTTGACATCCTCAACAACATGAATAAATCTATCAACAAAATCAAACACCACAATATCCTCAACACCCTCAACAACATCAATGCATCTCCCAACAATCCCCAACACCCCAACAAAAACCCACACATTAATACATCTCCCAACAAACTCCAACACCATAACAAAAATAGCACCATCAATACATCATCTCACAACAATAGCTACTCGTACAACTACAAAAAAAAAAAATCACAAAAAACCACCAACATCCATAATATATATATATTATCAACCACAAAACCCTCAACAAAACACCATACCACAACATCAATATGGTCCATACAATATACCTCCACAAAAATAAAATGATCTGCAATACCAAGCAAACCCTCAACCTCAACACACCCCATATAACCCATATGACATGACATCTAGCATTCCCCCTTATCGAAATTCGATATATAATTCACCCACCATACCTCAATACAACACATATAACCCACCATTGAATAATCTCCCTACCAATATAACAACACAAATCCAAAGCTTAACAAGGAAGATCCATGATATATATATATGGGAACAACTAAGAAATCATATGCTCTTCAAGATCTATGTCCCTATCCATTTGATAAGAGCATAACAATGTTACCATTTCTCCCTAACTTTGAGATATCAAAGTTTGACAAGTATAAGGCACATGGTAATCCAAAAGAGCATATTCGAGACTTCTACATTGCCTATCTAGAGGTGGCCCAAAATGATACATATCTAATGTTCCATTTTCCATGAAACTTAGATGGACAAGCCATCAAAAGGTTCTCACACTTACCCCTAGGCATTAAGACATTTTAAGAAATCATAGACCAATTTTTCACACACTTCTCCTATAATATTGATGTAGAATTCACTTTAAATGACTTATATCTTGTTAAGTAGAACAATAGAGAAACCTTTACTTCATTCCTACAAAGATGAAGACATAAAGTGAGAAAATGTAAATGGCCTATTCTAGAGAAACAACAAGCAGGTCCATTGTCATGAATAATCTAAATACAAAAGTTGAATTTTATCTATGTACGCAATTCACCTCAACATTTAAAGAACTCATAGCAAAAGGTCTCACTATTGAAAGGGCTCGTATTGCTAAAGGGTTAGTGAAAATCTACAAGGATAACAACCAGCCATCAAGTTTAAATGGTAAACCATGCCTATGGGCCAAAAATAAAAAATGTAACCAATGATGGTGTTGTGGACATAAAGTTTATAAAAACACATAAAATCAACTGAAAAAAAAAATGTATAGAATGCTAATCCTCCATGAGGGTCCCACCACCTAGACCAAAAAACACCCAATTAGATGCAAGTACACTCCCTTAGGGGAAACAATTGAAACAATTTTGAACAAACTAATCCAAAAAAACCTAATGAAGCTTATTGATTTTTGAAAATACAAAGAACCTCAATTCAAACTTGCATGGTACAATGACAATGACTATTGTGAGTATCATCGAACAAAAGGGCATAAAACATCAAACTACATGAAGCTCAAAATATTATTCGAGACCTCATAGATCACAGTGAGGTGAGCATTGATCAGGGCCCAGGGACCTCTGGAGATAATGAGTTAAGTATGTACAAGAATCCTATGCTTGATCATGGTAAAGGAAACAATGATGGAAATTTTAAAGTCTACAACAAAGTCAACCACTCATGTGGCAATGTCATAGTACATGCACAATATGCAAATCACCATATCTCTATTGTTACAATACATGGACAAGATCCTAAGTGTGGAGTCACCACATGAAGAGGGAGAGTCACCATTCAAGGATCTCCTTAGCAACCAAAAGGTCCAACAAAATAGATTCCCACAAATTATAGTTTAATAGACCATCTCAAGAAAACCCCAACATAAATCTCAATCTTGGAACTCTTGAGAATCTCTCTTGTGCATAATGAAGTCTTAGGCAATGCTATCTTACAATAATTTGTACCTACTAACATAGATATGGAACAATTCCAGGCCATGGTAGGATATATCTCATCTACTCATCACCTTGTATTCACAAAAAAATACCTTCACTCGCAAACATATCATAATCGTGCATTACATCTTGCGGTGGAGGTGTGGGCCTTATTATTTGTACTCTTTGATTGGTTAGACATTTAAAATACTTTGAAGGAGTAATCGAAAGAACAAAAGGAATAAATATTAGGGCATATGATGAAAATGAAAGGGACTTGGAAGGAACCATAAAGTTGCTTAGACAAGTTGCTCCTAAAATAGTTGAAATGACATGTCAAGTTTTAGACATTGAATTTTCTTACAACATCCTTTTAGGCTTCCCATGGATCCATTCCATGCACATCATTCCATCTATATACCATCAGTGTCTCAAGTTTCCTTACAATGATATTGAGGTTACCATCCATGGTTACCCCGAACCCTTATACTATTGCAAAAACATTAAAGAAAAGTATCATAGGTTGCTCCAAATCCCTAATAATTATTCAGCTCTACCTTCATCATCCTATTTTGATCTATCAATGCTTGCATCCACATATGCATACCATCAAAAACCTCTAAATTTAAGGTTTGAATACAAGACAATGGCTATAGTGATTATAACCTTAAAGAATCTTTTTGTGGGACAACTACCACTTTCTTTGAAAATATGTAGAAAACTTCATCACATCAATAAGGCATCTAAGATAATCAAGTTCGAACCAAAAAATTTTGAAAAATGGGGAGAACTAAATATAGATATTATTTATGAAGGAGACTTCTCAAAATAGATATATCAAGAACAAGAAGAATCTCCTCTTCCTGTTGATCAAAGTAGCAAAGGATTCTAGATGATCAAGAACATGGGCTAGACAAGTAATGGTGGACTTGGTCTAATTCAACAAGGCATTCGAGAACCCATCCTTTTGTACAAGCGACAAAGGTATAAACATGTTGGGTATGGCTCACACGAAAATTTGACCCCTCTCACTAAGGGTACCTCTATCGAGGAATTTGTAGCTTCTCCTTGGTAAAATCCATTTAATGACGATGACATCGAGGACTTACCTATGTGTATAATGGACCTATTTTAAAATGCATATATATGCAATATCACAACCACATCCTTCATTCCCCCCACTAAACACAATGGCCTCAAACTCATTTATCCCGAACTCACTGATTGGGACCAACAACAAGCACCAATTCTCTATTTGTTTAAAAATGGTGAAGTCATCGTCAAATTCATGGGACTATCAGATGGCATACCTTTGGGTGATCATAAATAAGGGTTCTACATAGAAATTTAAACTCAAGCATAATATGGTGACAAGATTGAATCCTTTAGTTGCAAAATGATGAACATAAAATATTAAAACAAGATCCCCTAGTGAAAACCACAAAGTGGGGATTTTGTATCAAGAAAAAGTAAAAAGAAAGGATGTATCCAAAGGTGAAAATCTCTCTGAGGTGCCTAAGGATGAAGGATTCAATATCCCTAGTATTTATATGGATCAATAAAATTCAACAATTCTTGTTGAAGATGTGTAACTAGTAAATATCGAAACAGTTGATTGACCTCAGCTAACATATTATCCACATCTCTACATGATGAAGAACATAACTTGGAAAATTTCTTGAAAGAGAGAAAGGTCAAATTTGTTTGGTCTTGTTCACATATACTAGGGCTTGATACATAATTAGTGTTACATCATTTGATAGTATATCCAAATGCTAAAGGTCAATAAAATAGAAGCCCAGAAAAATGCATCCTCAGATAGCACTATTGGTTAAAGTAGAATTGAAAAATTTGTTAGACGTGGGCTTCATCAGACCTATTGACTATCCTAAGTGGGTTTCAAACCTTGTACTAGTATCAAAACCCACTAGGTGAATCAAGATATGTATGAACTTTTGATATCTTATTAAGGCATGTCCCAAAGAATATTTTTGTTACCCAACATCAACATCATTGTGGATCTCATTGCCGAATATGAGATGGTATCTCTTATAGATGGGATTTTAGCGTACAATCAGATAATGATAGCATTAGAAGATCATCATAAGATGGTATTTACATCCTCATGGAGTACATATTGTTGGAACATCATGCCCTTTGGCCTCAAAAATGCTAGAGCATCATATCAAAGAGCAATGACCAAAATTTTCCATGGCATGTTTCACACCATTCTGGAATATTATTTGGATGACATATTAGCTAAATCTATAACAAGAAAATGTCATCTTGAGATATTGGCTCAAATTTTTGACAGACTGAAAAATATCAGGTAAGACTTAATCCAAATAAGCATGTCTTTGGATTCATTTCAGGTAAACTTTTGGGATACATAGTGTAGTGTTGAAAAATGTACACCTTTACATTTTCACACTATGTTTGCATCCCCTTAATTAATTGGACTTAATTAATCCTTCAATTGGCCCAATTATTCATTCACAAACCTAATTAATTTTATTTTCCAAAGGGAAACCCACATTTAATTAATGCCTACATTGATTTTAACATCTTGGAAATTGAGTGCCCTAGGTTTAGATCCTAGGAACCAATCTCCCAAGGGTGAATGGATCCCCCTTAAGTCTTGATACCTAATTTTTAATACTTTTTTTTTGTAATTTTATTGATCTAAATTCAAATCGCAAAGGTTGTCTAGTGGTGTTTAATTTTTGGGTAATTAAGGAAACACCTATAAATACAAGGTTATTTTATCAAAGGAAAATCCTAGAACTTCAAGAGATCAATTACAATAGAAAAGATTATTGTCAAGAGCATTGGAGAGTAGATTTATCAATCATTTATTGCAGCATTCAAGATCTTATCATTATGTCAAGATTTATGTGTGTTCATGCATGTTTGGAGCTAACATTGTGATGTAGGTTTCAAGTTTCAAGAAACAAGATCTATCAAGCAATCAATCCATTCCATGCAAGATCCAATCCTTAAAGAGATGTGTTAGACTTCAGTCCTATAAGGGAATCCATTAAAGGGTTTGGTGAGGTGTAATAAGCTTTTTTCATTCATCAATTCCTTCATTTTGTCATTATTTCATTATCAAGGTTTAATTGCCAAATTAGTGTTTGATCAAGGCAAACCCTTATCCACCAAAAATAAACATTTTTATCCTCTCTTTGTATGTGCATATTTACAAGTGAAGAAGGATTGAAATTTGATCAAAAGTGTGCAATTTTTCCAAGTTGTCAAAGTTGTCAAGACACGGAAACTCGCCTACAGGTTTTATTTCCAACTTTCCAATAGTCAAACCTAGTGGAATCAAAAGCTTAGATCTAGGATCTAAGGACTGCAAAAATAATTTTCAAACCCCTATACAGAGACCCATTTTCCCCTGGATTAATAGGTCCTTCAGAAGAGCTTGAAACCCAATTTTGGATCCAGGTAAGCACCATACTAACCTTCTCAGATCTACTAGTTAATTGTTGTTTCTGATAGTGTTATCATAATACTTTATATTCCAAGTATTAGATCTCATGGTTTTTATTGTTAAAACACTTTTATCTTTCTCCCAAAACTACCTTTTAGTCATTTATGTGATAAGGAAGTTGAGGTCCCATAGTGTCCAAAATCTAGGGTTGACTCACCTTAAGGTTTGTAAGTCAATTCTAAGAATTTGTGGCACTGTCCCTCTTCCTAATGAATTTTGGAAAGGTTAATGATTAAGTGGACACCCCCTTTCACTTTGGTATACTCCCCTTATCACACATCCCATTTTAGGGAAGATCCCCTTTCCCTATCTTTAATTTTAGTGAACCTGCATTGTACATCCAAATTTTTGATTTGGAGACCTTCAAAACCTTGGTTCTAGTTTTGCATTAGTGTTCTTTGCATTGCATTTAGGGTTTAGTTTTGCATGTTTGCATCTTTTAAATTCATAAAAAAAATAGAATTTTGTATTCATCTTGCATTGTAGTTACATCAAGAGTGCCTTCTAGTCACTTACATTCAAATTTGAGTTCAAAATTGCATCTCAAAAGTTTTCACTTATTGTCGCTAGTTGCACTTGCATTAGGACACCTAAAACTAGAAAAAATTGTCAAGAATTCACAGCCCGCAACCTGAAATAGAGAACTCAAACATCAAACTAGAAACACAAACTGTAATTTTTCCAACCCCTGTACAAATATTTATTCACCTTAGCCGAACCTATCCTTGTATAGGTGCATTTTCACATTTTTGGGCATCATTTTTCTTCATTCAATTTTGTTGTTAGATTTGTGTTTCAATTTCAGAAAATAAAAAATATTGTACTTTCTTGCATTAAGTTCAATTGGTCAAATTAAGTGCATTGTTTGAAATCAAAATTGGCATTAAAAAGACATCATTTTCAGGTTTTTGCATAGCATAATCTTAAAATTATCATGTTTCAAATCTGAAAATTGCAAAATGATTTTACATACTTGCATCGTGATTCCTACTTTTGGGTGTTTATTACATTTGTATAGTGCCTTTTCTCCATTTTGGGTGCACTTTTAGTTTGGTGAAACTTGTATGAGCTTCACAACCCAGTGTCCTATTTCCAATACTTTAGTGAGATGTAGTTTGAGACTCATGTCATCCTACACTCGTATGTCTATTGTGGATCTTGATTTTTCTAACTCTTTCACTCATAGTGTTGACACTAGCCAAATCATTATGGATCATAACCTTGATACCACATTTACCATGACCACTTTATCCACAAAAAATGTAACTAATGTTGAAACAATGGTTGCTAATGTCGCTCAAGAGAAGCTAAAATAAATGGATAAATCCATAGAAAAAATTCAAAACTTTGTGAGTGTTGAATACATTGTTGGTACTCTGGTTCCTATCATAGATAACATGAGGATAATGCTTGATAATGAATAAGGAATAGAACTTGTGTGTAGCCTAGCCCATATCATTGACAATCTTGTTCCTACAATGGCTAGTTGTTCTCAAACTTTGGGGCACACTCAAATTCAAGGTGGAAATCAAATTCCTCCTACAACTATGACCTTTATTCCTACATACACTCATCCAACTATTACTACAAGGAAACCAACTAGCAATGTCAATCCAACTTTAGGTATTTCCACTAGGAATCCTTTTAGCTTTGTGAATTCAAATTGCATATCTCCTAACCCCTCACCTCTCACAAACTTGCAATTCCCTTGTCCTCAAAATACATATACACCTCCACCTTATTCACCTCCATCTCAAAACACAACCAATGATTTTGTCCTTAATCAACTTTTGCAAAATCTTTCATCCCTCCAACAACAAATTTCCAACCAAAATCAAAATGGCCAACCTTCACAATATTTCAAACAAAACCCATTATCCTTGGAGATATTGAGAGCACAAATGCCACAAGGTACAAAGATTCATATATTTGAGAAATATGGTGGAAAAGGAGATCCTAATAACTGTGTCTTAGCATATACAACCTTATGTAGTGACTTCGTTTTTGAAGATAAGCTCTTGGTTAATCTTTTTCCTAGATCCTTGAAAGACACGGCCTTGGAATGGTTTTTTCTCTTTACCAAATAATTCAATCCACTCATTCAATGAGCTTGTTGATTCCTTAACCATTTCCAAGTGCACATTGGTACCAAGATGACCTTAGTTGATTTAATGAAGTGTTAAAAAAAGGATGATGAAAATATCATTGATTTTATACCATGATACCAATTGCTTTACTCAAAAATCAATATTAATATTCTCAATGTCGATCTTCAAAGAATTTTCATTGAAAATTTACAAAACAAAATCCAAGACAAGCTTAGGATGATGAAATTTCCCTCCTTTACACATTTGTGCACTACTCTTCGTGACTATCAGAATTTGGTTAGTCGTCATGAAGTGAAAACTCCCTCTAACTACCTTGAGAAATCCGAGTTCATGCCCCATAAAAAATTCCAACCATTCAAGAAACAAAATAAAAACTTTATACAAATCAACCCACCTCAAACAAGTCAATTTGTTGAGTCTCAAGTGATTGCCTAAAAAACAACAAATTCATATCAATTCAGAAAGTGCAATAGACAATTTACTATTTTACCTAATACTCTCCATTCCATCATGTTGCAAATATTGAGTAAGAACTTAATTACCTTACCTCCTATTAGAGCCCTTGATACTACTAAGCCTTTACCTCTGAACCATAATGCTAATTTGTCTGTTTCCAATATCACCGAAAAAATGGACATGATATAAAACATTGTAAGCATCTTAAACATGTCATGCAATACATCATTGACTTTAATCATATCCAATTGGGCAGTGGTAATGATCAAGGAGATAAAATTTTCACCCCACCCAATCAAAATTTGCAAATCTTTACTAATCCAGTGTCAAATCACAACATCTCATTTGTGAAAGCTAGTGATACAAAGAATTATGTAATGAATTTTGACATGAGTGATTATGAAGATGATTATATAGATACTATGGTTAACCTCATTGGAATTCAACCTCGTAATGTCCAAACTAAAATGTCTTTTTATATTTCTTTCTCACCAAATGACATAATCAAACATACACTTGATGGTCCTCTTTACATTGCTAGAAGAATCAATGACAATCCTACTAATGGGATATTAATTGATCTATAGAGAATGTGATTAATGAGGAATTATTATTTGTGAATGATATTTATCAAGATTCTTATGATAAACCAAAAGTATGGATCAAAACACATAATATTTTTTCTTGTCCTGTAACAATAGGTTTGATCACTCTTCCTTTAAAAGTTGGACCAAAACAATTGAATTTCTCATTCTCCATCATCCCGCCATCGGACCAATTTTGTGTGAAGCTTGTTTATCCATGGCTACGCTCCATGAATTTCATTCCATCAGTAGTACATAAGTGCTTAAAGTTTCCATTTAGCAATGACATCTTTATTGTGCATCATAGTGGCTTTAATCATGTGTCTTCCCGTGGGAATTTCTCATTAGATTTATTTTGGCTTGCACCTATGGAACCTATTAAACCTCATGAGGACTTTTTTTTTAAATCTTATCAAAAATTCAAGGCAAAGCACATAGTATAATTATCCCTTAGAAACATTCCTCAACCCATGATTGAGTCTCCTTTAATTGATGAATCCATAATTGAACCAAAATCCCTTCCAAGTAACCAAGACAAGCCAACCATGACTCCTCCACAAATTTCCTATAAAAGACCAAGAGATAACCATATAATTCCTATTGTTCCTCCTAAGGTCAAACAAATTTATAAAGTCAAAGAGACGGTGGTTGAACAACCTTCTATGGTTCCATTTGTTCCTCCCTTAAAAAAAAAAAGAAATTGGTGGTTGATAAACCCAGTCCTACACCTTCACAACTTGAAAATCATGCAAGAAGAAACCAAAATTCTAAAGAGTGTGGACATAGACATTGTGCTATTTCTCATCAGTTAGAATAAAATAACAAATCAAAAAACCAAGATCAAACTGATTCTTCACCTTTTCCACAACAACAAAAACAAGATCCTACAATGGAAATTATCATTAGACCTCCTATTGTGATCAACTTGGATGATGATGATGAGATTGCTAAGATTGATGAGGAAGTGCATAATGAGCTGAATTTATTGTTTTCCTCTTCTATGAGCTTAGATGATAACAACTATTACAATCCTCCTAACAAGAGTGACTCACCATGTGTTGAACCTAGTGATGCTCCTAGTACGACACTTGTCGTTGTCCCTTAGGCTAGTTGTTCACCTTCCGCCTATGATGAAAAACATTTGGATGTGGATGACTTGCTATATGTTGACTTTCATGTGTCATACTAGTCTTTTATTTGTTTTATTTTCGTGTTCTATGTGATTGCATGTGTATAATGTGATCACTCGTATCGTGTTGCTTGGCATGTCTTTATATGTTTTTCAGCCAACTTTGGATGACCCTTGTCACTCTGTTGGTGCAAGGATACAAAGGAAGTGAATTTGTCATGTCATTCTTCTATTTGTATCACCATTCTTCTATATATCATAATCCTTTATTTTCTCTTGCCTTTTGTTTTCCTTTTGGGGATGATGCAAGACATTGAGACATGTAGGTCTCTTCTATATTGACCCAAAATCTTTTTTTTGCTCTCTATGTGTCATTCTTCCTTTGTGTCTTTTGTTCTACGAGTATTTGGGGAATGATGATGGTTTTGAGCTCTATTATATCATTTTACCAAAGATATAACGCTAACCTCGAATTCATGGATCCTTTATGTGTTTCTATTTTGGGGAAAACCCCTTTTCATGGCGTAGCTTTATCTTCTTTATTGTTTGGCATTTATCATTTTTATAATTTAAAATTTCTCACACCATGGTGTTTAGCAATTTCTTTAAAGTGGGGGAATGTGTCCTCGCTCATTGTTTACATATTCCCTTCAAAGTGTAGTCTTCTTATTTCATGTGATGCATCTTCTTGGTGGTGACACTTGGTTTGATGTCCTTCAAGAGTGTGACCTTTCTTGGCATATGAATTTCCTCTTAGTGGTAACTTTATTGATTGCATTCCCTAAGGTGTGAATTTTTTATCCTCAACTAGTCGTCTTGGTTTCATTAAGTGTGATGTTCCCTAAGGTGTGACCTTTCATGCGTTAAGAAAAATCCCTTTGACTATCCTATCCTATTGCATTTACAACTTTTTCATGGCCACCAAGGATAACACAACTTGCTTTGCAGGGTGCCTTTTTTTTTTCATAAGTGTCTAGCATAAGAAAAGTTAGCAGTTCTTATTGAAGATGTGTAACCAATAAATGTCAGAACAGTTGATCAACCTCATGTAACATATTGTGCCACGTCTCTAGATGATGAAGAATAACATAACATGGTAAATTTATTGAAAGAGATAAAGGTCAAATTTGCTTAGTCTTATTCACATATACCAGGGCTTGATACACTATTATTGGTACATCATCTGATAGTGCATCCAAATGCTAAACCAGTAAAATATAAGCGTAGAAAAATTCATCCTTAGATAGCACTACTAGTTAAAGTAGAACTGTAGAAGTTGTTGGTCGTGGGCTTCATTAGACCTATTGACTATCTTGAGTGGGTTTCAAACCTTGTACCAGTGTCAAAACCCACTATGGGAATCAAGATATCTATGAGATTTTGAGATCTTAACAAGGCATGTCTCAAATATGATTTTTTTTTGCCAAACATCGACATCATTATGGATCTCACATTTGAACATGAGATGTTATCTCTTATAGATAGTTTTTCAAGGTACAATAAAATAATGATAGCATCAGAAGATCAAGATAAGATGGTATTTACATCCTTGTGGAGTATATATTGTTGGACCGTCATGCCCTTTGACCTAAAAAATATTGGAGTAGCATACCAAAGAGCAATGAAAAAAATTCCATGGCATGTTTCACACCAATCTATAAGATTGTGTGGATGACATACTAGCTAAATCTATAACAAGAATATGTCATCTTGAGGTATTGGCTCAAATTTTTCACAAACTAAAAAATATCAGGTAAGACTTAATCCAAATAAATGTGTCTTTCGAGTCACTTCAGGTAAAATTTTGGGATACATATTTGAAAAATGTACACCTTTACATTTTCACACAACGTTTGCATCCCCTTAATTAATTGGACTCAATTAAGAATTTAACTGGCCCAATTATGCATTCACAAGTCTAATTAATTTATTTTTTAAAAGGGAGACCCACATTTAATTAATGCCTATATTGATCTTAACATCTTGGAAATTGAGTGTCTTAGGTTTAGGTCCTAGGACCCATTCGCCCAAGGGTGAATGGGTCCCCCTTAAGTCTCATGACCCAATTTTTAATATGTTTTTGGCAACATTTTAATGATCTAAATTTAAATTGCATTGGATTTTTTGGCAACACAAGGGCAGAAAACTAAGAGGGGGCATGAATCAGTTGTCACAGAATTTCAAACTTATTAAACTTATTAATATTTAATCTCTAATCTGCTTAATAACAGTGAAATCATGAATCAACAACACATCAAAAACACACATAACACCAAGATTTTTGCATGGAAACCCTGTTAGGGGGAAAACCACGATGGAGGTTAATCCACAAGTTATACACTGCTAAAATTATAAGAAGAATATAAGAGAAATACACATGCATTCAGGTGCACTAAATAGAGCTCACTACTCAAAGGAAGACTCATTGTCTTACATAAAATATTCAGATTAAATCCATCTGAATAATTTGAATTGAGAAAGTAGCATTTGCTAATGCCTGAGTACAATTCTGGTTAAGCACATGAACACTTCTTCACTATCTTTTAATCTTCTTCACACTATGCTCTGCCTATGAATGATCTAAACCTTTTTCACACATAGAACTTGCACACTTCGCTTCATACATGTCTCAAATGAGATAAACAATTGCTTATATATATCTGCAGCAAGAAATTGCATTGCTTTATGTCGGCTTCAACACAATAATAGAATGAATGCAAATTGTCGGCCCAAAACAATAAAGATTATCAATGCGCATCAATCAAAATCTTCCACAACATAGTAGAGACCCAAAACAATGTCCTTGAACATAAAACACCTTCAAATATTCTTCCTCAAAGATCCAAAACACCCTTCAAACACCTTGTCAACCATGAATATCATAAACATGAGCATGCAAGATAAAATATCGAATTGCAAGCATAATGATCAATGAAGACATGAAACACAGATAGAATATGATCTAGAAACATCCACAAACACTTAAGTAACATACGCAACAACTCGCATTACCAGAATCACATTATCTTCTTCCATGAACACCATTTGCAGTAACAGAATAGTTGTTAGAACACATAAGACTTATAAATTTCTCAAATATTCATGCGCACCTCTGAAACTTATGGTGTAGAAACTAGATAGGCTTGAGAAAAAACCCTTTAATCCACAACATCTATTTATCAACATACTAAACTTTCTACCGTACTGATCTTCACTGCTTCACAGACAACCTATAACATATTTATTACAATTTTCTCAATATCCTCGACATATACAATCTTAAAGACATTAATGCTAATAGTGTTGACATCAATGACAACCACATATCAGAAATACAACAACAACATCCAACAATCCCACCCTTTGGAATTGATGGCAATACATGATGTGAAAAATACGCCATCAACGCAACCAACTCTTTTTCAAACAATCTCCCCTTTACACATTGCTTTTATCACCCTTAGTTCACATTGCTCTTCTTTCCCTTTCTTTTGGCTCTTCCATAGTTTTTCACATTACTCTTCTCCCCCTTTGACATCAATGGAAAAGGTACACAAGCTCTGAATCATTTAACTACTCCCCCCGAGTAGCAACCACTACAACATTAATCCAGATCAAGATATGACTATGAATGCACATACTGATGCAAAGGCTATGCATCTTAGTTCTGATTAGGAGGGGTAATCACCCCCAACTTCCCTATGAGATACTCAAAATTATCTTTAGGCAAAGGCTTAGTAAAGATATCTGCAATTTTTTCCTTAGTAGGAACATACTCCAGTCTGACTTCCTTATCACTCACTTTATCTCTCAAAAAGTGGTATTTGATAGATATGTGCTTGGTCTTTGAATGCAGCACCGGATTCTTAAAAAAAATTATAGCACTTGAGTTATCACAGAATATGGCAATAGGTTCATCATACACAACTCTAATATCTTTCAGTATTTGTCTCATCAATAATACTTGAGTACAATTGTTAGCAGCAACAATATATTATGTCTCTACAGTAGACAGGGAAATGACATTCTATTTTTTTCTTAACCATGAAATCAGCTTCTTTCCTAAGAAAAATGCACCACCACTAGTACTTTTCCTGTCATTCACATCTCCTGCCCAATCAGCATCAGTAAAGGCACTTGAAGTAATATCATCATCTTTAGGATACCATAGGCCAAAATCAAATGTTCCCTTCAAGTATCTAAAAATTCTCTTCACAACAGTCACATGAGATTCCTTAGGATCGGCTTGAAATCTAGCAAAAATACATACAACATTCATGATATCAGGTCTAGTTTGAGTAAAATACAGTAATCCACCAATCATTGATCTGTATCTAGTCTAGTTTACCTTTGGATAATCATCATCTTGTGTCAACTTACATCCAATCACCATGGGTATACCGACTGGTTTTGAATCTTCCATACCAAACTTCTTTAGCAGTTCTTTCACATACTTGGACTGAGATATAAAGATTCCTTTATCCACTTGAGTAATTTTCAATCCCAAAAAGAATTTCAACTCTCCAATCATTGACATCTCAAACTCATTATGCATCTCATTAGCAAACTTCATGCACAAACCAATCTCCTCCAAAGATGATATCATCAACAAAGACTTCCACAATCAAATCTTTATCAATCTTGAAATACATATTACTATCAGCAGTAGCTTTGTTAAATCCAATCTTTAGCAAATACTTATCCAATCTGGCATACCAAGCTCTAAGGTCTTGCTTGAGTCCACACAATGCTTTCTTCAACTAACAGACCATATATCCCTGATCAGTAAATTGAAATCTATTAGGTTGCTCAATATATACCTCTTCTTCTAATTCACCATTTAGAAATATTTATTTGAAATCCATCTGATAAACTTTGTAGTTTTTGTAAGAAACATAAGCAAGAAACAACCTCACAGCTTCAATTCTAGCAACAGGAGAAAAAATTCTTCAAATTCAATACATTCCATCTGAGAGTATCCTTTACATACCAGTCTTTCTTTGTTTATGATAACTTCACCTTGTTCATTCAACTTGTTTCCAAAAACCTATTTAATTCCAATTACATTTTTGTCTTTAGGTCTAGGAATAAGAATCCATGTGTTATTCTTCTCAATTTTTTGTAATTATTCTTTCATTTCTTCAATCCAATGTTCATCTTTGCATGCTTCATTGACATTACTTGGCTTAGTCTTTGAAATTAAACAATATTCTTCTACAATTCTTCTCCTAGTATGGACACCTTTGTTTTGATCTCCTATAATTTGGGTTTTTGAATGATTCAATCTCACATACCTTGGAGTCTTAGAGTATTCTTGAATTTCAGGCCCTTGAGGTCTCTCTTTTGTACTTTCACCAGTTGTTGCTTCTTCTTGTTCTTCTTGATTCATCGGAATGATCTGAACTTGATTTGAAGTTTGACTCTTGTTTGTACTGTGATTCTGATCATCAAAATCATATCCATGGGTTTTGGAGGATCTAGCAATGTCTTCATCAACCTTAACATTTTCACTTTCAACCATTTTCTTTAATCTCTTGTTGTAGCACCGGTAGGCCTTACTATTAGTAGAATAACCAAGAAATATTCCTTCATCACTTCTAGCATCAAACTTTCCTAGATCTTCATCTCTCCTGATATAGCATTTACTCCCAAAGATTTTGAAATATCTAATAGTAGGTTTATGACCAAACCATTGCTCAAAAGGAGTCTTACAAGTATTACCTTTGATTTGTACTCGATTAAGGATATAAACAGTAGTACTCACAGCTTCTCTCCAATGGATATGAAGGACATTTCCTTCCAACATCATAGTTCTAGTAGCATCTTGAACTATCTTCTTCTTCCTTTCCACAAATCCATTTTGTTGAGGGGTTTGTGATGCAAATAATTGTCTCTTTATCCCATGTTCTTCACAAAAAGAATTAAAATCACCGGAAGTAAATTCACCGCCTCTATTTGATCTCAGACACTTAATCTTCAGACCTATCTCTATCTCAACCTTAGCCTTAAAGATCTTGAAATTTTCTAGAGCTTAAAATTTCTCACTTAATTAATTAACCCACACATCCTAGAATAATCATCAATAAGCAACATGAAGTACATGTAACCTTGTAGACTTATGATTCTAGTAGGACCACACAAGTCAATGTGCACAAGCTCCAACAATTCATTTGAACAATGTTGTTTGTTGTGAAATGAAATTCTAGTTTGTTTTCCCAGTTGACATTCCTTGCATATTGTATTAGTAGGCTTTACCAACTTAGGAATATCTCTCATAGCCTATGAGGAACTTATCTTGAGAATATTGTCAAAGTTTACATGACACATTCTTCTATGCCACAACCAACTTTCATCAACTTGAGCAATCAGACAACTTTAATACCAAAATTCAAATGAAAGATGTTACCTTTTTTTTAATACTTGAAGCAATCACATTTCCATAACTTCCCAATATGCTACACTTTCCATCTTTGAATTGAAGATTATATCCCTTATCAACCATTTGTCCAAACCCAGAATATTATGCTTCAAACCTTCAACATAAAGAACATCATCAGTATTATGCTTACCATCAAAAGAAATACATCCTCTACCATGGATTATACCACCATTGTTATCACCAAATCTTACAACACCACCATCATACTTCTCTAAGCTTACAAATTTGATTTTATCACCTATCATGTGATGTGAACATCCACTGTCAATTACCCATTCATCTTTTTCTTCAACTCGAGCAGCTAGAGCTTTCTCCACATTTGTACAACTAGCAGATTCAGAAGAAACAGAATTATTTTATTTGATAGCAATAAACACAAACTCATCTTCACTTGCATTCCCTTTGTCAGATTAATCATTTGTCACACCTTCATCAGTAGCATAGTAACACTTCTTTTGAAATTTAGGCATGTAAGGTCTTGGCTTAGGAACTCTTTCCAGACACCTTGATGCAAAATGACCTATCTTGTTGCAAGAAAAACATTTAATAGGAAAATTTCCTTTATACTTACCTTCTCCTTTGGATTCCCTTTTGACAATCAATGCTTCAAGCTCATTCAATTCTCTTTCTTCTTCTTCAATTTGTCTCATTTCTTCCTCATATATAAATACCTTTCTAGAAGAGCTTTCACCTAGATCGTATTGTTTCTTGTCTCTCCCAAAAGTAGTAGCTTTAAATGCAGATTATGTCTTAGGAAAGGCATCACCAAATTCACTCAACTCAAAAGCCGTAATTTTACCAACCAACATATCTTTGGTTATATTTGTCACAATTCGGAGCTCCTCAATGGTTGTAGCTTTAATTTTGTATGCATCAGGAAAATATCTAAGCACTTTAGCAACAATCTATGATTCATCCACCTGTCCACCAGCACATTTGATACCACACACAAGTTCATTCACTCTTTGCATGAAAGTAACAATAATCTCATCATTTCCCATCTTCAACAGTTCATATTTTCCTTTCAGGCATTGTAGCTTAGCCATCTTCACATTAGCATCACCTTCATATAAATTTTCCAACTTTTTCTAGATCTCATAAGCAGTCTTTAGATCCATAAAATTTGTCATCTTTGAATTAGTCAAAGAACTCAAAAAGTATTCCTTAGCCTTGATGATATATTCACCATCCCTACTCTCAACAATAGTAGTAGGACCATTAGGAGGGATAACATACCTATTGCATGTAATGTTCTAGTAGGATTCACCAATGCATCTCAAATGACACTCCATTCGAGTCTTCCACAGAGAATAATTTGTTCCATCAAATATTGGAGTATCCTTCTTGTATGTCATCATCCCGAATCACCTCAAGTTGTTAAACTTCTTCCAAGGAACCTGCTCTTATACCAATTTTTGGAAACATAAGGGCAGACAACTAAGAGGGGGGGTGAATTAGTTGTCACAGAATTTTACTTATTAAACTTATTAACCTTTAATCTCTGATCTGATTAATAATAGTGAAAGCATGAATCAAAAACACATCAAAAACACACATAACACCAAGATTTTTGCATGGAAACCTTGTTAGGGGAGAAACCATGGTGGAGGTTAATCCACAAGTTATACCCTATTAAAAGTATAAGAATAATATAAGAGGAATGCACATGCATTCAGGAACACTGCCTAGAGCTCACTGCTCAAAGGAAGAATCACTATCTTACAAAAAATATTCAGATTAAATCCATCTGAAGAATTTGAACTGAGAAAGTAGCATCTACTAATGCCTAAGTACAATTCTGGTTAAGCACATGAACACTTCTTCACTAACTTTTACTCTTCTTCACACTTTTCTCCACCTTCAAATGATCTGAACCTTTTTCGCACATAGCACTTGCACACTTCGCTTCATACATGTCTCAAATGAGATAAACAATTGCTTATATATATCTGCAACAAGAAATTACATTACTTTATGTTTGCTTCAACACAATAATAGAATGAATGCAAACTTTTGGCCCAAAACAATAAATATTATCAATGCGCATCAACCAAAATCTGCCACAACATAGTAGAGACCCAAAATAATCTCCTCAAACATAAAAAACCTTCAAATATTCTTCCTCAAAGATCCACAACACACATCAAACACCTTGTCAGCCATGAATATGAGAAACATGAACACGCAAGAGAAAATCTTGGATCGCGAGCATAATGATTAATGCGGACGTGTAACACAAATATAATATGATCTAGAAATGTCCACAAACACTTAAGTAACATACACAACAACTCGCATTACCAGAATCACATTATCTTCTTCCATGAATACCATTTGCAATAATAGAATAGATTTCAGAACACAAAAGACTTATAACTTGCTCAAGCGCACCTTTGAAACTTACGAAGTAGAAACTAGATAGGCTTGAGAACAAACCCTTTAATCCGCGACATCTAGTTATCAACATATTAAACTTTCTATCGTATTGATCTTCACTGCTTCACAAACAACCTATAACATATGTATTACAATTTTCTCAATATCCTTGACATATACAGTCTTAAAGACATTAATGTTAATAGTGTTGACATCAATGACAACCACATATCAGCAATACAACCACAACATCCAATAGGCTTGTGGTGTTTAATTATCAAGTAATTGAGGAAACATTTATAAATACAAGGATATTTTATCAAAATCAAATCCTATAACTTCAAGAGATCAATTACAATAGAAAATATTATTGTCAAGAGCGTTGGAGTGCATATTTATCAGTCATTTATTGCAACATTCAAGATCCTAGATCATGATGTCAATAATTATGTGTGTTCATGCACGTTTTTGGAGCTAACATTGTGATGTAGGTTTCAAATTTCAAGCATGCATTCAAGCATAAAGATCTATCAATAAATTAATCCATTACATACAAGATCTAATCCTTAGAGAGATGTGTTAGACATTAGTCCTCTAAGGGCAGCCATTAAAGGGTTTGGTAAGGTGTAACAAGCTTTGTTCATTCATCAATTCCTTTATTTTGCCATTATTTCATTAGCAAGGTTTAATTACCAAACTAGGGTTTGACCAAGGCAAACCCTTATCCACCAAAAAAAAATATTTGTATGTGAAGATTTTTAGGTGAAGAAGGATTGAAAGTTGATCAAAAGTGCAATTTTGTAAAGTTGTCATCAAAGTTGTCAAGACACAAAAACTCACCTGCAGGTTTTATTTTCGTATTTTTGACAATCAAACTTGGTGGAATCAAAAGCATACATCTGAGATTCGAGGACTACAAAAAGAATTTTCAGACCTCTATATAGAGACCCATTTACCCTTGGGCGAATATGTCCTTCAGCAAAGTGTGAAACCCACTTTTGGAGCCAAGTAAACACCATCCTAACCTTATCAGATCTACTAGTTAATTGTTGTTTCTAATAGTGTTATCATAATACTTCATATTCCAAGTATTAGATATCATAGGTTTGATTGTTAAAACACTTATCTTTCTCCCAAAATTTCCTTCCAATCATTTCTATCATAAGGAAGTTGAGGTCCCATAGTGTCCAAAACCTAGGGTTGACTCACCTTAAGGGTTGTAAGTCGATTCTAATAATTTGTGGCAGTATCCCTCTTCCTAATGAATGTTGGAAAGGTGGATTTGTGATTTGGTGGACACCTCCTTTAACTTTGGCATACTCTGCTTATCACACATCCCGTTTTAGGGAAGATCCCCTTTCCCTATCTTTCACATAGTATCACGAAGAGGAATTGAAGTGGACCCTACCAAAGTGAAAGTGATCATCGAGATGCCTCCACCTTAAAAAATCAAGCAACTCCACAGTCTGCAAGGAAATTTATACTCTATTTGAAGATTTATTGCACAACTAGCCGATAAACGACACTCATTTACATATCGTATCCACAAAGGTGCAGCATTCAAATGGGACAATAATTGTCAACAAGGATTCCAGTAGTTAAAATTCTATCTTCCATCGCCACCAGTGTTGATGCCACCAATCATAGATAAAACTTTGATATTATACATCTCAGTAGCATCAACGACACTAGGCACTCTCCTAACACAACATGATGAGTTAGGAAAAGAAAGAGTCATCTACTACATCAATAGAACCCTAGTTCGATGTGAGCTTAATTATACCCCTGTTGAAAGAGCTTGTCTAGCAATAATTTTTTCTTCCCATAATTAATGGCATTACATGCTTAGTCATCAAGTTAAGATTATTTCTAAAATTGATTCATTAAAGTACATGTTATCAAAATCCACTCTTAAAAGTCATATGGCTAAGTGGGTTATGATCTTAAGTGAGTTCAACATTGAATATGTGGACCAAAAGGTGAGTAAAGGGCAAGTTATAGAAAATTAGTTAGCAAATGAACCCATATATGCTAAAAATCCTTTGGTATCTGAGTTCCCAGATGAATCATTATTTATCGTAACATCAAAAAACCAATGTAAGTTGTATATTGATTGTTCCCATACGCAACATGGATTAGGAGAAAGGATTCTATTCATCACTCATCAAGGTGACTGCATTTCAAAATCCTACAAGCTAGCTTTTTCATGCACCAATAACATAATTGAATATGAATAACTCGTAACAGGGTTAAGAATGACTATTCGGTGGCAATTTGAGTAACTCTAGGTTTTTGGTGACTCCTAGCTAGTGGTAAGACAAGTTAAAGATGACTATCAAAATAAAGATGACAAGTTGATGCCATACAAAGGAATGGTTGACAGCTTCAAAGAATACTACATGTTCATTACTTTGAGAAAATTCCAAGGGTTAACAACAAAGCCATAGATGTTATGGTGACCATTGGGTCTCTATTAGATATGTCACACAGCCATAAGTGTGAATTTCTTTTGGAACAACTTCTCATACCAGCATTTGAAGTCCTTGAATTGGAATTTGTGTACCAAGTTGTTGGTCTCAATTGCCCATGGTACCATGACATTTATCAATACCTTCATGATGGTATCATTCCATAAAACCTTACCACTAACCTCTATAAAACCTTTATCCTAGCATCCTCTTGCTTTGTCATTATTGGTAATACCCTTTACTATAAAAGTCTTGATGACACATTACATAGGTGTCTTGATTTGGAAGAAGCTACAAACACTTTACAGGAGGTACACGAAGGCATTTGTGGGTCACATTCGAGTGGTGTTACCTTAGAAAAAAAAATTCTTAGAATTGGGTATTATTGGCCAACCATGGAACAACAAGAAAATTAGTTTTTTTTTTAAATGCCTATAATGTCAACAGCATGGTGATCTCATCTATGCTCTAGTGCAGAAACTATAACCTATAACAACACCTTGGCCTTTTTTGCAATGGGGGATTGATCTCATTGGAAATATTTCACCCACATCATCCAATGGCCATAATTTTATCATCATTGCTATTGAGTACTTTACAAAGTGGATTGAATCCATTCCCCCAACTTGCATCACTAGTAAGCAAATATCCAAGTTTATCCTCAACTACTTAATATGTCGATATGCAAGATAATGGAACACCCTTTAAAAAATAGGAT
The DNA here is from genome assembly GCA_007115665.2 of Sequoiadendron giganteum. NCBI lineage: Eukaryota > Viridiplantae > Streptophyta > Pinopsida > Cupressales > Cupressaceae > Sequoiadendron > Sequoiadendron giganteum. The sequence goes on from CM021104.1 coordinate 325,461,651, forward strand.
GCCTGAGAACTTTGCACCCAATTTCATATCTAGCATCGTTTTTCTACACCCTACTATCCCCAAGGGAATAGTCAAGCTAAAGCATCTAATAAGACTATCATAAAAATCCTAGAAAAGACTATTAATGATGATGGTTGAGATTGGTACTTGAAATTATATCATGCCTTATGGGCTTAGAGAACGAGTATCAAAACACCTACTGGTGCCACTCCATATTCCTTGGTTTATGGAACTGAAGCCATCTTACCCTTTGAGGTTGATCTCCCATTATTAAGGGTTTCATTGTAGCATGTGATTGATGATGAAGAGTATCAGATGTCTAGATTGAATGAGATAGAATTTTTGGATGAGTGACATCTACAAGAACTGAATCATTTGCAAGCCTATCAAAATCATCTTCATAGAGGCTATAAAAAGAAAATAAAGGGCTGACACTTTCAATTGGGAGACCTAATCCTCAAGGAGAATCAATTGGATCAAGACAACAAAAGGAAATTTGAACCTAATTGGTTAGGGCCATTTTTTATTACCACAATTTATGGATCTAGAGCATATCAATTAGCAACACCTAAAGGGGATACCTTGTAGGATCCTATCAATAGCAGTCATCTGAAACAATTTTATGCCTAACCCATGAGGGGTAATCTTTTTTTTTTTTTTTTAAATTATAAAAACTCAAAAGAAAGATAAAATAGTAAAGAGAAAAATCATTCTCTAGTGAAAACCACTTTAGTGGCACTTTGGGTAAGTACCTTGGTGAAAACTTGGCAAACAGGTTTCATGTGTAAATAAGCACCATCTACCATCTATCAAACATTTTTTCTCTTATCATCCTTAATAAATCTTCATCCATATATCTACCATCCATCCATCTATCATCCATCTACCTATCATCCATCCATCTACCATCCATCCATCTACATCCCTAGCATGGCTTGGTGTTTAACTAGTATCTATCACCATCAATGTTAATTCGCATTGTCTTAAGGTCATCTCATCGAGCTCATAATGTGTTAGTCTAACACTAGACTAGGGGCATCTTCCTAAACTTAGTTGTCATATTGGATTATTGTATATCTCTTAATTCATTCCAAACAAAAACATCCAAATAATTTTAAAATCAAAAACATCCATATAACCTCAAAAATCTAAAAAACATCCTAATATCACATAATACCATAAACAAACTCAAATAAAATTAAAAAAGAAACCTCAAAACATCTAAAAATCTCAAAACATTTAAAAATTGTTCTAAAAGAAGAAAATCACCCATCACCAATCATTCATTTGCAATAAATTTTTCATCCATAATAAATCTATCTTCATCCTCACATTTGACGAAGTAAACAAAATTAAATACAATAATTGTTGAAACACAAGCATTCACGCAAAATCATAAGTCTTGATCATTGTCAAAACAAATATCAAATCCTTCTTATCAATTTTCAAAACCATCTTTCTAGTCAATATCAATATCCAATGAATTTCTTAATGGATATATATTTCCTACGATAGACATTGTTTTGGATATCATCCAAACCTAAACTCTCTGACAAGAGATAAGATGGAATTGATGTGTTTTGTTCGTCAATATTTTCTTTTGGTTTTATCTTTAGTCTCATTCTATCGCTCACTCAAAGCCACCTTTATTTTCAATATCTTGGTGTGTCTAGAGGGGTATTTAATGGGGCATAGTCATTTCTTTCATCTACCGTGTCTATTGGATGTTCTTGTAATATGACCTTGGTGAATATTTTCATTGTGTGTGTAGGGATAGTCTTAAGTAATACCACGGCTTGTGCATATCATGTTCTTTATATATTTTTTGTATAGGTCTACTTGCTTTGATGGCTTCATTCTCTCACACGATAAAACAAGATCTATGTATGTCAAGTATGAACAAGGATACTCCTATTTGTTTTCAAATTCAAATTCCATGCAATAGATACAATTCCACCCTAGTTCTTCATACCTCGATGCATCATGTCTACTTGATATATCAAAATAAGGATTGCTCTACATTATTTAGCATAGCCTAAAAGCAAAATCAAAATCATCTATTCTATCTCATCACATATTTAATAAAATCTCAAATCCATATAATAATCATAAATCTATTGGCACTCAATCCACATCATTTATTCTATTCCATTCTATTATATCTATCTAATCATCCATTCTTCTATCCTATTCATCATACTAACATTTCTATCCAAGTATCATGATATACACAAAAATATCCATTTCATCCTACATCCATAAATCATTAGTAGCATCTCATATCATCCATCATGCATTATCATCATATATCATATGAAAATACAAAAACAAAAACCATGTTCATATAACATTATATCATACATATTGTACATCCTACATCCATAAATAATTAGTCGCATCTTATAATCATAATCAAATTCACATCATATTCATCATCATGAGCATATAGAAGCATAACATTCATATCATCGCAATCACACATTATCATACATCATCATGAAATATCATAAGCATACATCACAGAAATAAAAGAGAACATGCATACATCACATATCATATCATAGTTGTACCAAAAAGGATCTCTCTTATGTATATCATCAAAAACGAAAATTGCATATGATATAATCATCAAATGTGTAATACATCAAAGATATGTGCAAATAATATATACATAAGGCCATCAATAGCCGATGAATGTATGTACAAAGAATTTATATACAAAGCTTTGTCTATAGTATACATCATCAATAATATATGTACATATATCTACATGGAACTCCCCCTCTCCTCTCAATTAGGAGGACGTTGAGGAGCAGCCATATGATGAATAGGATGGCCATGTGGTTGTTGAACCCCCTAAATCCACGTGGTTGTTGATTTTGAGGTTGTTGTGCCTATCTTTCTTACCCCTATGATTGGGCTTGTGAAGGTTTTCCAACTGAACCTCCACCCGACCCTCTAGGACCTGCTACACTCCTAGAATAAAATTTGGGTTGCCTCTTGTGTGTTGGGACTGGTATATCATGCAAAGTCTTGTAGCAAGCCGTCTCACTCTACAATAGTCTAATGGCCCGAATGTGTTATACGAGGGGAATGACATGGCCCGCCACCTCCAACTGCTACCTACAACCTCTCTCTTGATCCCTCTTTGTAATCTACACAAGTTGGACCTCTAGCTATTATTGATGGGAGATCTTTGTGTCACACTCTATAGTGTGTTGAGCTAACTACATTGTCAGCCCATCTTTCCCCTAAAGGTATCCATATTTATCTCAATGTGCCTAGTCTCACTCTTATAGATAAAATTGGAGCCTCTGATCATTGGGCCTGCCATCTCCTCCAGCTCCTTGATCTCCAACTAGTGCTATAGAATTCGATGTATATACTTGTCTTGTACTTGAACCTATCCCTAATCTCCATCTCTAACCTCCACAATAGGTACCTCTTATGCTACCCTCTACCTCTAATGATGAGCTATCCTCATCTCTGCCTCTCTTCATCGTCAACCACCAACAATGCCCTCATCTAGATATATAAATCTAAGTGGTATACTAGGGATCCACCATGCATCATAATTGACTGTAACTCCAAGATTTTCTTACCCATTGAATATGTGCCAACTATGTAAACTTTGCATGGTAATCTAAGGAGAGTGCATAGGCCCCCACTTTGTTATCTCCTTAGTGGTTTGAGTAAATATGGCATGATAATCATTATTCATGATGTCTTGTTTCTCCCCAAACTGACATCGAACCCTATCTAGGAGATATTGCTCAAGGACGTACTGAGTCCGACCAATTAACCACCTCATCTATCAACAATATGGAAGATGATTCATATCATCATCTCAAGCCTCAATCTGGAGCCATGGTCTCTATCTGAACTCGACTATATCATCAACAAGGCTCCTCCAATAGTACAAGTCCCCCATGTGTTGTTGATTCAACATGGTGTCATACCAATACACTATTGGATAACCTGCCTCTCTCACTACCTCCCCGATTGATCTGAGCACAACAATGTTCTCCCAAGTCCATATGTGCAAAAATTAACTCTCATAGATAATTTGGTAGAAAATTTATACACCACCTAGTGCATATCATGAAAAATATGGGCCAAGATGCAAAGGCCCCATGCAAAGGTGCACCCCTCCTCCATAACCATCTCAAGGATCCAACCCCATCTGACATTGAACCTATGATATCTCATGTCTAGCATAATCTAACCATAGATTAAACTAGCTACTATAATATGGTGTCACTCACTAAGCCAATGTACTAATGCAAATCAATATATCCATCATTGATCTTGAGGTAATCATCTCCCATAACCCACTCATCCTTAATGTCATGATTTAGATCATATACCATCCTCTCACCATGAATGGGTACATCCTCAAGTGTGATGGTAGTCTCCTCAGTGAGTAATAAGAATGAGGATGTTTCTAATCTCAATCTCTTGAGACACACAATCATCAAGGCTCGATGAGCCCTAATCTCTGGCATGTCGCAACATAATATAAACCTACAGCTATAAGAAAATCCACATCGATCTTTATCAAATGTACCATCCTATCCAAGACGGTCGGTTGTTTCTCTCATGATAGGATAGGGTCAAGAGTATCCTGCAAGTATAGCACTCACAACGTCAATTTGTCAAAAATTTACAAAAAAATCTATCTGATTAAGCCTAAAGAAAAAGTGTCGCTTTATCACAGTCATAAGCGATCCTTTTTTCAAAAGCATTGCTTTACCAAAAAAAAAGCAAGTGTTTTGTCAAACGCATCATGGGAGCACAATCATAAGCGTTGCACTCTTTTCAAACCTCTCTTTTGTAAAATTTTGATACTTTTGATAAAATCATCGTGTCAGTCTTCATATGTGTCGCATTGAGCTTCATAAGCATTGCTTATGAAGCCACACACTTGTTGACCTTACTTTGCATATATTTTTGACTAAACTTGCAGTGACATCATTTTTTCCTAAATTGCAAAGCTTACAGTGACATCAAAGGAAGCTACATAAGTGGGTTAACTGTAGAAAATTTTCAAGATTTATTTAGCATGGAATGGGTGGGCTGAATGGGAGAGCTCATTATCAAATTAAACGGCAGGAGGACGACACTTCACAATGCTAAAATTGTTGGGGTCACTGTCCCATAGGCCTTCTTTGGCCTCATGGACATTTAAAAGTCTTCTATTCTATTCTATCTTTTTGACTATCTAAAACTACATGCAAACTAAGATGGGTTAGTTACATATCGGGGTGCCTACTCTACTTGGTTGTTGGAACTATCAAATCGCATTTGCGTGATATGGAGCCTCTAATTGTGTGTTCCATAGTGTTAGGGTTTTGCAGGGTGTCTAGGAGGTTGGAAGGCTCAAAGATCTAAATTTTTTATCTCTGAGTGTGCAAATGAATTGAAAATGCCTCTAAAGGCATATATATGGTCCCCAAACCCGAGGGGTTCACCCTCTATCTTATTTTTCATCCTTGGCTATTTATCTTGATCAATTTTTAGGATTCCTAGGACTTGGTTTTTCATCCTCTTCTCTACCAAACCAATCCCATCATCTTGTCATGATTTCAACCCCAAAATTTATTTTTTTTGGCTGATCTCTCAAGGGGACATCCTGCCATCCTTCCTTTGTTCACTAGGGTACAATAGGGATTCAGATAAATTTTAAAAATTTATCCGAGAAACATCATGTCTTTGAAACAAGGTAATAGGTACATTGTCTCAAGGAGGGGAAAAATGTAGACATCTAAAATTGTTTGAACATATCAGATCTTGAATTCATTTTTTACCACCATTTTCCTCATTATCCCATAATTCCTCATTTTAATTAAATAATTCTCAATTATTTGATTAAATTCATTATTTCCCTCTATTAATTGAATAATTAATGTTATTTGATTAATTCATCATTTTCTCACTAATTTCCCTTAATTAAAATTTTGAATTATTTAATCTAATTTCCCTCTTTCCACCCTGCTTAAATAATTTTGATTATTTAATTAATAATAATTTTCTTCCATCCCACTTGATTAAATAATTTTCAATTATTTAATTAAAAATCTTATTTTTTCTCATCCTCAAAATTAATAATTTTCTTAATTATTTAATTCCTAATTTTCCTCCAACTTGCACAAAGCATATTCCTTTTTCAAAAAGAGAATATTCTCCTTTCGAAATATCTTCTTCCCTCCAAAATAGCTTTAACTAATTTTTCATGAAAATAGGGATATTTTGGGCTCTCATTCATCCTCCACCCGTGATCTTCTTGATTTCCTCTCATCCGTCGATTTTCAACTTCAATATCCACTGTTGATCAGACATCCTACAAATCTATAAAATAAGTTATTTCCTCATTAAAATCATCCACAATTTTCATGAGCTTGGGTATTCTTGAATTCTTGAGCAATTTGAGCATCCTTTTGTGAGTCATATTTTCATCTTATCTTTTGCAACATGGGTTATACTTAATAGAACAATCCACATACATTTGGAAATAATCCTATAATGGGATTGTAAGGTTTGCATTGTTTCTTTGATTTAATTATCATTTGAATTGGTTTTCTAGCATTTTTTTGAATCTTTGAAGCATTATTTTCCTAATTTCATTGGGTATGGATTTTAATGATCTTTATCTTGTGACTTTTTAGTATTCATGTACTCTAATTGCTTGAATTATTTTTTCTAACATTACCCATTATTCTCCTACAACATAAACTTTATCAAACCGAAAAATTGTAGTGACCAACCTTGAGTATGAACAATTGACTAGTTTATATTTATTATTTTGGTGCTCAACCCACACAAGGAATCCTTGAGATGGAAAAACTTTGATTGTGTGTGAAAAATCATCATTCTCTAGTTGGATTCATCAATCCTCTAACATTCACATTCTAAAACGTGTAAAAACTAATGGGAAATGTGTTAAAATCCATGTAGGAATCATAGAGGAACTCTATGCAAACCTTTATTCTTCATTTATTACATCATCGTATATGGCATGAAATGACATAGCGAATCCTAATAAATTTGTTTCAAATACATCAACATGGAATAGTTTGAAAAAATGTGCCACAAAAACCTAATAGACATAAATACAAGTCCTATCATTTTTATCAGGAATCTACACCTGGATGAATAGAATATGAATTTTGGGTTGTAGCCTATTTGATATGATGGTTACAGAGCATCGGAAAATTTATTTTAGGTTCTTCGAGTTATTTCATCACTATTATTGTAAATGGCAAGAAAATCCATGCACCTTCGATGAAAAGTGGTTTCTCAATGAAAAACCCTAATTTGGTCATTACAATGTCAACCCTAGTCAAAAGGTGGTTTCATAGGACCATAAGGAGGTAGGTTAATTCAAATGGTGAAAAGTGTGGGATTTTTGAACTATTGAGGGTCAAGGATAATCTATACTTCTTTATTTTAGTTAGGGTGTCAAGAATCAAAGGTGGAAGGGAACTCACACCAATGAAAGTATGTGGAATAGGGGAGTCTAAAAGATCAATCCCAAAAAATGAGATTAATTTTTTAAAATATTGGGGATTGGGAGTTAGGATTACCTCATGGTAGGTACCAAAGTCTAATGATATTATAGGTATAAATAAAAAGTCAAACTTTAGGTGGGTGACATGAAGGTAGAGGGAAATTTGAGAGTCTGACAAAAGTAAAGGAAAATCAAACCATCTAACCCTAGGTGGAAGGAATGTTGAGACAACCAAGATTAATTCCTAAAAACCTTAATCGCTTTATTTCTTTGTCAGTAATTTCTTGCATAGTTGAACTTGGTGAAAAGGATTTGGCGAGTTCAAGAAACTATGAACTCATCAAAACTAAGCATCTCTTTGTCTTCTTCACTTGCATGTCATATATTTTATATTATTGTGAGCCTTGTCAAAGGTTCTAGAGGTTATTGAACCTACTAAAGTTATTACACAACGCTTGAGAGAGTTTCTTTTCTTTCTTGTCGGAACTTTGGACAAACTTTAAAATTATTTTGAAGTTCAAGAGGTTCTTGAATCTCTAAAATATCTAACATCTTTGCACTCAAAAACCAATAATGTATATACTTAGGCAAATCTTGGGATTCTTCACCTTGGGAAAATAAAATATGCATGGGGGAAACTAGCACAACACATAGAGATCATTTAATCAAAGTGGCCCATCAAGGACCTCTTAGATTAGGTATAATTGATGGGGAAAATGAGGTCTAAGTGCAAAAGTAAATTGGGACTTAATGTAGTATTTTGGCACTATAGAATTGAGTCCCAATAGGTTTTATTGAGGATGTTTGTCTCTTAACAACAACAAAATCTATGCCTTGAAATTTTGTTATAACAACCATGCCACATTATAATTTGAGCATTAGTTAAGGAAGTCTACCTTTGCCTTGAAAAAGGGATTTGATAACATGTCACAAGATATTTAAAGGGAATTATAAGGATAATTTATTAACTGTAAAAAGGAGTATAAACCTTAGAACTTGTGTCTTGGTTACCTAGGTGAAGGAAAAGTTTCCATATGGAGATATGTCAAGGAAGGATCAAGTTAACCAAGGAAATTGTGTTATAATCATTTTCATATGGAGATGACATAAGAGAGGAGTGAGAAAAAATACTTTTACAAATATTCAATGTATACTAATTTTAGGCCCTAGGATCTTTTTACTAATGACCATTGATATATATACTTGAAGTTGATATTTTTTCTAGGTTTTTGGGTTGGGAATGACTATTTGGTAAGTTTTTTGGCTATATATGCATAACTAAAACTTTGTAGATGGATTGGAGACCTAATTTTTTGATACATATTATAGTTTTATAGTTTTTTTATAAGTTCTCCAAATAGATGTGTTCTAAAAGGATATCTAGTCAATAAAAGAAATACCTTATTCCATAATCAATGGAATCATTTTCAAAAAGAGCCTTAATGGAATCCTACTCAATTGTGTTGTAGAAAGTGCAATTGGAAGAGTGCTTCTAATCTCATACAATTTTCATGATTTTTATCAAGGGATGTTTGAAGAGTGCTTCTAATCTCATACATTTTTTTATAAAGATAGTCCAAGTAGGATACTACTAACCAACCATGTTATCAAATTGTTGCAAATGGGTAAGTGTCATTAGTGTCAATTTTATACAAGAAAATGTGAAATGTTGCACTTCCCTTCATCCCTATATTTGTAAATGAATTATTTTCTCAATTGGAGCTAAACTTCATCAAGGTGATCAATCTAGTTTCAAGCACTAGATATAAGTGAATTGTTGACATCAACTAACTACTTTACAAGGTGGGTAGAGGCAATACCTTTGAAGAAGGCCAATAAAAATCCAATCGTCAACTTCTTGCTACACTTGGTTCAAAGCTCCCTATATTATAATATTGGATAATGTAAAAACATTCATAGGTGTAAGATTCAAAACTCATCCCAAGGCATGGCATCTACATGAAGACATCTTCTAATTGTTATTGATGGGGTAGTAGGTTAGCGAAGTCTACTAATAAGCATCTAATTGGGATTATCAAAAGAATAGACTTTAAGTATCAAAAAAGATAGGATCAACATCTAAACAAGTCTTATAGGTGGATCGAATAACGCTAAAACAGATAATTGGTACATCCTCCTACACTTTTGTGTAGAGCAAAGAAGCTTCCCTACCTATCTATTGAGCGCCTAACGTTACAATTAGTAAAGTTGATGGAGATGGCAAAAAATGGAACTATAGAGACTTGAATTCTAGAATTATTAGAATTGGAGGAAAAAATATAATCTGCAAAAAATGCAAATACAAAGACATTAACAAATTAGACAATGGTATAAGAAAAAAACATAAATTTGAGTCATGAGCGGGGGAATTTTTGAATTGTGCTCTGCGGCTCCAACGGCTCTGGTGCCTTCGGCTCCATCTTCTGCTACGATTGCTAGGTCCATTGGCTCCTCCCCTGGCATTGATGGGCTTGCTCCTGGGTTCGGTCTGTCATGCGGATCTGTTGGGGGCTCTGGCCTCCATCCTTTCTCGGCCCATGTGTCCTGCGTGCGTAGGAAGTCATCGATGGTTTTGGCGGTGGATGGTCCTGATTCGGGGGTTCCGAGGCATTTCTTTGTGCCGTTTGGTGGTGCGCCTGCTGTGGTTGTGGGTGTTGTAGTTCCCTCCGGGGTCCCTCCTATCCCTGACCCGGGTGTGCGGTCTGCCAAGCTCCCGTCTGCTTTGGGGGGTGGGCTAAACGGTGGAAGCAAGATTTTTGTTGCCTCTATGGCTCCTACTAAGGGGGATTCGGTGTTTGAGCATGTCATTGCCCCTCGGTTACCTGTTATTGGAGGTTTTTCTGGATCGACCAAATCTTTTGCTACCTTGGTGGATTCTCATAATCCTAGTAGGTCTATGCCTTGTGCTAGGGATACTCCTGTGGTTGTATGTGGCCCAGAGATCATGGAAAATGAGGATTTTTACCTCAAGACGAGTGTGGTTTGCAGGTTCAATGGGTTGTGGCCTTCCCTCCCAGACCTCCATGACTGGGTGAAGGCTTCTTGGAAGCCTTTGGTGGTTGGAGAAATCGAGCTATACCCTAGCGCAAGAGGCTTCTTTATCGCTACCTTTGGCTCCCCTCATGAACGTAGTTGTGTTCTAGACAGAGGATGGATGTGGGGTATTCATTCTCTGTCCATCAAGCCTTGGTCACGCTCTTTCAACCCGCTTACGGAGCCGTTGAACACCAGACCTGTATGGGTCCGTTTGCTAAACCTTCCTCTCCAGTTCTGGGAGGAATCTTGCTTCGAGGCCATTGGCAATTCGATTGGTTGATTCTTAATGGTGGATTCTACTACTCGGGAGTTTGGGCACACCACGGTTGCTCGAGTGTTAGTTGATATGGACATCTCCAAACCTCTCCATGGGGATGTTGTTTTGTTGGTGGAGGACAGGCCTTGGAAGCAACTCTTAGATTATGAAGGTCTCCCCTTTCGTTGTAGGTGGTGCTTTTCGGTGGGTCATTTGGCCACTTCTTGCCCTCTTGCCCGTCGCAAGGGTGTTGCGACTTGGTGGAAGGATGCGCTTCTGGATCACCTTACGATGGGTTCTTCCTCAGAGGTGTCTTCTTTGGGGGTGACCTTCATGTTGTTGCTCCTGTCCCAAACCTCTCTACTGCTCCTCCCCCGAACCTCTTTATTGCGGATCCACCTTTGGTCCGGTCTGCTGACACTGTTGTGCCTGGTTCTGCCTCTGTTGTCACTGCTCTGCCAGACCCTGTCTGCCCTCTATTGGAAGCCTCTTTTGTTCCGTTGGCTGATTTGTCCTTGGTTGCCTCACTGTCGACTCCCTCGCTAGTTGGTTGTCCCGTGGTGGCTGAGATGGAGTCGCTCCTCTCCCCGTTCTCTTCGCTTCCTACTTCTGAGCCTCCCTGGTCAATTGTTCTCCAGAAGAAGAAATATGTTTCTGCTTCTCAGACTCGGGCTCGTGGAGCCTCCGTTGACCCCTCTGTGTCTGGGGTTGCTTAACTTCTTTGGTTTTCCACAGTTGTTTGTCAGCTGTTTCTGGTTGTTTCTATAGTTCAAAATCTATTCTGAACTATGCTTTTTTCTTTGGCCCTTTGGGCCCTTTGTGAAGGGTACGGCACCCTGAAAATGCTGCTTAACTTTTCAAAAATAAATTAGACAATGGTTTCATAAACATCTTACAGAACCTAATTTTAAGATTGATGATATATTCCTAAGTGTGAAGAAAGAGAAACTAAACAAGGATATCATACTAAGTTCGATCCATGTGGAGTGAACCCTAAATGATTTTTACATGTAAGGAATTCAACTCAAGTTATCAGTAACATTGTCCCTATCCCAATCAATGGGATATATCTCAAGCACCAAATCTAGGGTCCTTGCCTAACCTTGTATATATGTATCTTATTATATTTTCATGTTACTTGATGAGTGTCTTCCTTCCGAAGACAGTTTTGTTTTGTGTTCTCTTTCATCCTTTGACCCTCTATCCCAGTCCGCCATGATATGAGGATCAATTAGAGTGATTTTACAGTGTTTTGGCATTGGCACCAAAAAAAAATTTAAAAAAGATTCTCTACTATTCAGCAAGAGAAGAACAAGTGGTGAGAATGAATTGTCAAGACAAAGGAATATTTAGTTAACTTTGCAATTACAACTTAAGTTTTGAAAGCAAGAAAAGTCACTGATTTGTGGAATAAGCAAGAAAAGTCACTGATTTCCAAAAAGGAGGCAAATGTCCCAACCAGGGAATTTAAGAAAACACAATCGTAAATAAGTGGTAATCACTTCAAAAGGTCACCATTGCTAGATAGTTGGTCACATCATGGATGTATATTTTCATTTATATACATCAGTTGGCCTTAAGAATTCTACATATTGTGCATTCAATTTGTAATTGCAAGAGTTCTTTGCCTTTAGTGCTCTTGGCTATCTATTGTCTTTATAAAATGCAAGCAAACTAAAACAAAGTTTAACAAATCATAAAAGAAAATAACCATAACAAAGCATAAGAGGGATAAAAAGACTCACCAGTGTGTAGAATTACTTCCTGAGAACAAGGACAATAGGTCATATGCCTCAATGCCTACTCAACAAAGAATTCAACTCCCCAAGGGAGCATCAAAACCATCAAAAAAGGGAAGTGCTCATACCCAACATTAGTCTTTGACTTCACAAATAATTTATGTGATCTTGTACCATCAAAGCCCTTAATGAACCTACGAGAAGGGGGGCTATGCTCAAATGTTAAAGTTGTTCCAGTTGGGGAAAACCGTACTTTTGAAATTAGATTTTAGAGCTCTACATTAGCTCAATATATGGTGCCCCCAAGTGCACCCCTGTCCAAAAATTATTCAAGTTTGTGTGGACTGTTATGACCCCAAAACCATAATCATTTAAAAGAACAGTGTTCGAGTTATGGTCAGTGCTAACACCCTCCAAGGGATGTTACAACTATTGCACATTATGGAAGTCTTTCACTATATTTTCAATAACTTGAAAATAAATGAGCTCAAGTTCCTAAATAAGGAACTGGGTCTCCACAAGGATAACATTCAGCTTCCAGCCATTCCCCTCTGTGTCGCCCAATTCTAGCATGATTTCTGAGATGCATGCTCCATGTTAGCCTTAAGATGATAAAGAAGTGTAGTATTTTCAATTGGAATCTCTCCACAAGAGAAAGACCAAGAGTGGGTTTTCTTGTTCAAATTTGTGAAGATCATTGCCAACACCATGCATTATTAACTCAACAACTTCAAATTGGAATGGGTATTCGGGTATTCATCTTATCTTGTGCACCTATTAATCTACCAGAATGCCTAGTACCTTAAGGCATTTCTTCGCATGGACATCATGAATGAGTCCTTTACACCTGCAAGGATAGTTCTGGTATCTAGATGAACCCCCTGTGCCTTCACGAACCTCGAACTATTATGAGTTTGTAGGGAACTTCCTAGCTCCTATTCTTGTTGACCTAAACTATGATCTGACACACCCGACTTAGCAACTGGTAGGAGGGATTGTTGACAAACAACAAGGTTCCAACTAATCGGCATTTTAGAGCATTTCACGATTTTCTGGTCCCATCGGTTCAAAAGAGGAAGTCTTCCACCTTCCTAAATATGTCTCCGATATTCTTGGCAATCGAGTTTGTTTGACAACTCAATTCTATAACTCGGAATATGGTGTTAGGATAAAGAAGAAAGCAATGTATAATATCGCTTTGTCTTTTAGAGGGATTACAATCAATAAGAAGGGCACAGAACAAATTTTCATGTTGAAGTTAGACAAATTCTGGGTTGCAGTTTATAGATGACCATTAGATGTATGATCCAGATGGTTTTAACAAATTACTCATTCCCCTTTGCCTTCAAAGCAATTTTGGCTCCAACTCAACAAATGGTGACATTTCAATATGTGGTGCTTTTTGATTCCTCATTTGTGGAGGTTTCATCAAATCTCCATTAGAACTACATCAACAAACGATAATGATCAATCAAGTCTATGAAGTTAAGATGGATGATTATAGACAGAGGGATGATAATGATCAATCAAGTCTATGAAGCTAAGATGGATGATTATAGACAGAGGGATGATAGAGATCTTATATAAAAGCTCTTGAGTTCCATGTTCAATCCCGCTTAGCAATCTCTAATAATTGTGCACACATTATTCTAGTTATAGACAAGCCACAAGGCTTTATGACATCAAAATTATTATGTCCACACAATTAGAATGAGCCTTGTGTAGACACAACCATAGGATAGAAAAGAGCTAATGGAATAAACACAAAAATTGGTCACCACCCAATTCATTGAGGTGAACCATAAATTGGAAAAGAAAGCAGATGAATTGGAAAAGACGAATACCCTCAAACAACTATACGCCCAAGTAAGAGCATAAGATCATGAGCTACAAAATCTAAACTAAGAGCTCTAATCTCAAGTAAAGGCAAATCAACTTGAAGCAAAGAAGGAGAATATTGTAGATTTGTAGATAGAAATTGAAAATTTGAAATCAACTTGAAATAAAGAAGGAGAATATTGTAGATTTGTAAATAGAAATTGAAAATTTGAACCTAACCCTTGAGGGTTACTAGCAAAGAATCTAAAAAGCTAAAAAGATGAGGCAAAGGAGAGTAATTAAGGCAACAAATCTTCACAAGAAAATGATTAAACAACTAGACTTGGAGAAAGTCTTGAAGGAAGCTCTTGAGTTCAAGGAGCAAGCAATATAGCAATTGTAGATATAAGTGCAAAATGCTAAGCAGTCAATGGGCTTTGTACCCTTAATTTAAGAAAAATATACCTCATATTGGGCAAGGATCATATGGATGGTCATAGAGCTTAGATTAGCTTTGAAATTTATAGATTTTGTACAAACTCTTAGTGCAAAATTAAGATTAAAGGGGAAAAGGACCTAGCCTCCCTCTCTCCCAAGGTCGTGCAAGCTCGGAGTTTTGTATAAAAGTTGTATGGCCTACCAGATGACAAGCTTCTAGCTGGCAAGGATCGACAACATGAGAAATATGGACACAAGGTTCAATGGATCTTAAATAAAGACAACCACCCAAAAGTTCAAGGCTCAATTAGCCACTTTGGAGCTAGTTATGCAGGGAATGAGGGGTCACATTATCTCCCTAATACAACAAGGGCTTCCATCCCATTTTGGAAATGATACCAAGATTTTGATTCGAGGAATTCAAGGCTTTGCTTGTACAAAAATTGGACTAGACATCATTTCAAGGCTAGTCACAAACACCAAGCATTACAAAGGTTTAGGGGGTTTTCATCATTTGGCACAACTTGAGGTCCAAGTCAAAGTTACAATTGAAAGCCTAAGTAACATCTCCTACAATGACACCTTTCAACTATCCAGACAAGGCTTTTGAGGCTCAAAAGGAAGGATATACCAATAGAAATGGAGTTGACTCCATTCTAAGTTGCTCTTGAAATGTCATAAGTTTTTTATGCTTTGCACCACAATTTTAAAGTTTTACTTTTAATTTTTTCCTTGTGCCCAAGTATTAGCATTTCAATTCTTCTTTGTGATCAAGGACCCCATGAGTGATATGTAAAAATGTAAATATCTTCTCTTTGTACTCATCTCATCCAAATTGACTTCTCTCCTTCACGAGTTTATTTTATGTGTTTATAACATGACTTCAACAAAATTCACACTTTATATTCTTCTTTAGTGGATTTGAAATTTTAGTTTTTAAAGAGGCATAATCATTTATTTTGTACTAATTTTGTGGTCATGGTGAGCCAATTCTCTTCGTTGGGGAATTATTTTTGACAATGCACAATTTTGGAAAATTCTAAAGTGTTCAAAAAATGCAAATTTACTAGAACCAAACTTTGAAACTGTTCAATCTTCTCTATGAACAGCAGTTGATACATCATTTTTAAATTGTCAACTTAAGAATTCAAAATCATAGCATCATAGGATGATGTATCCACATCATCTAAGTGGGGCCCATTATTCATGTGAAGAGAAAAGAAGCAAGCAAGGCATCAATCAACCACATGGTATATTTTTGCATTCTAGAGAAATTATCATTCTAATAATAAATTGTTACTATGCTATTGGTTGGTGATGACACATGGCAATGGTGGGTCCCTTCTTTTTTTAACTTCAAAAGAACAAAGGCAAACTTTGGAACTATTCAATCTTTTGTAATATCAATACCCTACACATGATATTGAAGTTGTCAATTTAACAACTTCATGCTATTGTGTTGTTAGTACTTCAATGACCATGCCACTCATTCAAATACATATAAAGAACTAATAATACCATGACACATGGCAACCTCATGCTCTCCAAAGGAATTGGCAATCTAACAACTCTCTTTCATTTCACTAGTGGTTTAGAAAATATAGCGTGGAAAGTTTGACGGTCCCATTCCTTGATTCCCAAAGAACCTTGAACCAATTTAAGGAAGCAGAGAGTGATGTACTCAAGACACACATGGTATATTTTTTCTCATTTTTAATATTGCAAGACCATCAATATAAAACTATTGTTTCATTAGCAAAAGAAACATGAAGAATAGGTTAGTTGGCAACATCTTGCACCATATAATTTTTCACGAGTCTCCATCAAACTGATATAGTTTCCCAAAGGAAAAATCAACTTTGATAAAGAATAAAAGCACACCATGAGTCTGAGGTTTCTACTTAAGAAATTCTACACCCAACATTGCAAAATATCTACAATGTCTTGAAGTTCATGTAATTTTCTTAATACAATTAGTTAGAAACATATCAAAAGAATTTTTAATTTCAAATTTCAAATTTTGTTATAGGCATGCAACAGTGGTTGTGTATCCTATTCTCTAGCATGGCGATTCTTTCTATTCTTGGGCTTATTTTCTATAATAAAAGTTTCATGTTTGTTTATAACTAAATTTTATTAGGAATACTTATTCCATAGGGGCTCTATATTCTTTTATTTTCCCTAATATTTCTTAATGGTATTAACATTCATATGTTGAACTCCTTTTAAGGATTATGTGAATTTGTAATTATGTACTATTATCAAATAAATATATGAAGTTGTGATCATTATGTCCCTCTACTTTATTCATTGTAAAACATTTTACTTATTCTATGTGTGTATATGTGTGTGTGTGTGTTTTGTTTAATTGTTGTTGTACAATGAATGTTGTTAATAAATCAAAAATCAATCCAATAAAGAGATTCATACTATTTATTTAGATAAATGTTTGATTTCCAATAATTTATTTTCTCAAATTGTTGCAACTAAGTTGGGTGATCAAATATAACAAGTTATTACAACTATGACAAAGTACAAGCAATAATAGATAAAAATAGTCTCGAACCAAGACCAAGGGGGGATTGGAATTTGTACAATGGAGGCTTCAGTACCATACTTCTTTTGGGATGGTATATAGTTTTCCAAAACTATTGGATATTTTATTATTTGTGCTTCATCTATTTATTTAAGTGTTTGGGATGGAGTATGCATAGTTTATTTTGTAGGTACCATTATGTTGTCAAAATCACTCCAAATTTATATGTTGGTGATACTCTTGTAAGAACATGTGCTTGTCTATTGTATTATAACCAATCTTGTTGAATAACATAATTGGTCCATGCTTTTGATTTTAGACTTTTTCTCTTATAAATGTTTTCCCTACATACATTGTTGTGTTATAGTGAGAGACATGGATGATTGTTTTGTAGATCTTTGTTCCATATCTCTTCATCAAGACTAATTTTTATTGTATGAGTATGGTGACAATAAGATGTACCTTGGTGATGACTATCATCTCAAGATTGATGGTTGTGATTAGGTTTCAGTTCAATTCCCTAATGGAAAAGTGAATGGGGTCAATGAAATTCTACACATTCTAGGTTTAGCATGAAACCCTTTATTAGTGAGTAAACTCAATGATGCAAGTGTGCAATTTGTCTTTCAAATTGGAGAGTGTAAGAAGGTTTGAAAAGCTATAGTGCTTGCTAAGTGTGTTTGTGTTGGCAGTTTATTTTAACTTGATGCAAGCATTATTCACTACAATAGTTCTCCAATTCCTATAGTGAAGTGATCTACAAAATATTCACCTTTTTCACCAAGACTAGTAGTAAACATGAGTGTTGCATCTACTTCTAATGGTCATGCTATCTTGGTAACTAAGCATGCTCTCACCTCAAAGAACATGTTACTTGTCAAGAAGAGTATGTTTTTTTATTAAGTAAGCAACATTTACAGGGTGGTGTACCCTTTACACAGAGAGCCCTCAGGGCCAAAAAGAAGCTAGTTCAAAATAGGACATGAACTAGGAAAAGAAGCAAGTTCAAAAGGGAGACAATCCCTTTACAAATAGGAGCCACTAGGGCCCGGTAGAACAGGTCAATACAGGCCACACACAGAACAGAACCAGGACATGAATAGTTGACACACAGCATGTTGAATGACAGACGAGGACTAGACAACCCCAGAATCTTAGGGGACTAATTTGACTCCTAAAACCCTAGGTCGCGATTTGGGGAGTCCCTTCTTTCTCTACACAACAAACCAAGAAGGATCGGAAACGAAGTCCACTGAGCGAGGTGAGAGGAGCAGATCTTGAACAACCACCACGAGCAAAGAGCCACCACATAGCAAGGGAGCCAACAGCACAAAACAAGATTCAGGAGCATTCGAAGGACCAGCAGAGGTATTCATCAAGGGATGGGCAGGCTCTTCTTGAACAACGATAGCAGTTTGAGGCATCAATGGTTCCACGGTAGGGATAGCCGAAGGAGGATCCTGGGGAGACATAGTCTCCTTGGATGAATCAATCAAGGAAGGGTTGATCTCCCTGGAGGGACCATCCGAGAGGGAGTACCCATTGTGAGATGGTCTAAAAGAGCATCCTTCCACCAGGGAGCAGTGCCCTTGCGGCGAGCATGAGGGTAGGCAGAGGCCAAATGACCAACAGAGAAACATCTCCTGCACTGAAAAGGGAAGTCAAGAAGAGTATGTTATGGCACTAGTGCATAGGTCATATGGTTGAGAAAGGTATTCAAACCTTTAAATTTAAAAATCTTGAGGGGATGGTTAATTACTTCAACATTGGTTAACAAAGTAAATATGCATCTATAATCGAGTGAGCTATACTTGTCTCATTGCCTTCTTTATCAAGTGGACCTCCTCAAAACTTGAGGTGGAGGTTCTAATACCTCTTCTAAACTCTCCTAGCTCTCTATTTTGGTCCTCCATGAAAATTTGGTTTAGCCTTCTCTAATTTCTCATCCTCCTTTGGTTGCACAATTGTAGGAGGTTTTATTTCTTTCAAAATAACATTTAAACTATACAAAATTCCCTCAGCCATAGCATTCTAAAGCTTGTAACCTTCCAAATTGACACCATAACTGATGAAGATACATTTTATTGCCTTGTTATGAGTGTTCAAGAAAAAATTGGTTTGAATGGTAGTGTTGAAGAGTACAAGGTAAAGTTGGTTGCAAAATCATATTTCTAAATTGAGAGGATATAATCTGTTGAGATATTTTCTTTAATTGCTTAAATAATATATATCAAGCTCTTTTGCCTCTTGTAACAAATTTTCATTTAGAGATAGAACAAATAGATGTGAAAACAACATTCCTACATGTTGACTTGGAGGAAATTTATGACATGATTAGAGCACTACATTGGAAAGATAGTTATTTGTTTGCAAATTGCAAATATTTTTGCATGGTCTCAAACAATCTCCTAAAATGTGGTAATATAATTTTGATTATTTTATGTTGGCACTAGGATTTGTAATATCCAAATCAAATCATTGTGTTTATTACAAATAGGACAATGATCATTTCCTTATTATCACTTTGTACATAGATATATTATTTTTTTGTAATTGTAAGAAAGTGATTAGAGATTTGAAGTCTACCCTTCCAACACAATTTGATATGGACTTGGGGGTTGTTAAATACATCTTAGGAATGGAGATCAAAAGAGAGAGCAAGCAAAAAGCTTTGGTTAGGCTAGAGTAAGTATATTAACTATGTATTGTAACATTTTAACATGGTAAATAATGGATCAACAAGCATTATATTTATGTGGGAACTAAGCTATCAATTGAGCAATGTCTTATGACACCCACAAATATGGAGGATATTGCTTATGTTACACTAGTGGAGTTAGTAGTTTGATGTATGGTATGGTCTTTATCAAACCAAAATTGTCCAAGTAGTGGGAATCTTGAGTTGTTTTATGGCTAACCCTAAACATAAACATTAGGATGTAGTGAAAAGGGTATTTAAGGATTTGCAAGATATGTTTGAGTACTTCATTTGCTATCATGGTGATATTTCAAAGGACCAACACTTATGGATATTTGTGGATTTGTAAGTTTTTATTATGCAAGGGATTTTTAAAATAAAAAATCTACTAATGGGTTTGTTTTTAACTTGGTTAGTTGTGCAACCAATTGTATGAATGAGTGGCAAATTGTGGTTATTTTGTCATAATTGAGGCTAAGTATATGACAAGTACTCAAGCCTATAAATAGGTCATTTAGCTTCACAAATTGTGTTTAAATGTTGAGTTAAGTCAAAGAGCTATTAAAGTGTAATATAGCAATTAAGTGCCATTAGTCTAACAAAGAACCCAACCTTTTATGTACAAATGAAGCATATTAATGTCCAATACTATTGCGTGAGAAATGGTAGAGGATGAGAGATTAATGCCAAAAAAATGTTGATATTTTGATTAATCTTGCAAATATATTGATAAAACCAATGAACACAAAGAAATTTAGGTGGTGCAAAAAGTTTGTAGATATCATAACTCCTAATAATTAGCTTTCAATATTATAGTTCTCTTTTTACTGTGTGCAAGGTATTCAACAAGGGAAAATAGTGAAAAAAGTCTCAACCTTCTATCATAATGTTTCTATTTATTAATTATTTTGACCTCTTGATTAATGGAGCATCCCTCTTTGAGTTGACAATTTGTCTTGTTGGATATCGTGGGAAGCGTGGGAAGTGCGTAAGTAGTTTTAAGATTTGTTAGTTTTAAGATTGTCTAATGTCATTATAACATTATAAAATGAGGGTTACTTTACATATTTTATGATGCATAACCACGCAATCACAAAAGAATTACATTAAAATTTTGAGCAACATTATGCCAATTTATGATGCATGTCATAAAGCTCCATGAATGAGTGCCCATGTTGGGTGGTCAAATATTATAACTATGAAAAATAGTTTGAAAGAACAAGACGAAGTTGAACATTTGAATTTATGCTATGATGCCAGGATGCAGAGGAGGTTCATGAATTTATGATGCATATTATAAAGCTCCATGAATGAGTGCCTCTGCTTCTTTCAAGGGTGCTGGGAAGAAAGGGAGGAGGTTCAACGAATGGGATTGTGCATTAAAGCACATTGAGTCGTCCTCTGTTGCCAACTGTGCCTTGCCAAGCAGCTACACACCCGAACGTAAACCCATGAACGTAAAATACAAACATTCCTCCAACGATATTTGACAGTTTAACATGAATCACAAATGTTCTTTTGAAACCTATGCTTACTAAGCCCACAAGCTAATTACTGAGAGGCCAGGCTTTAAAGGCAATGAATCAGAAAAGAAACAGGATTTTGTTTGTTAAAATTGGGGCAATTGCCACATTTGTTTGAAACCTATTTGGAGCACTCGCTGTGTTCGTGTGAATATTTAACACGGCCATGAAAGTGAAACTCACGATTTGTCACCTCGCAAAACATAACCAGTATTGTAATATATCTAGGAATACCAAATTACCGTGATTAATTGAATGAGTTTAATCCTTCCTTGAAGGAGCCAAGGCAAACAAGAACAGAACGTTTTGATAAGTTGCCATCAATGGCAGTCGACAAGGGAAAATACATATATTCTTTTCTTTAGTCCTTTCCCTAGGTACACCCAATTTTTAATTCGAAAGATTCAAGCCGCATAAGCGCCCCGCATGCCCACAGATCCGAGGAATAAAACATAAAAATAAATACTCATTTCAATTAATTGACTCTCAAGGTTCTCGGCCAGAGGGATTTCCATCAATTTAATGTATGACGAGCATTGTATACATGGTGCCACCTCCATGAGAACACAAAATTGAGAGCCATCAATGCTAGGGTAGAGGGGCCAATAGTCGTGCAGGGTCCAATAATCGTGCACTCAATTGTGATTATAATACTTAGTCTTACCACATATTTATACTATATATTGTAAATAAATAATCTAAATATAAATTTAAAAATGACGAAATGTTGATCAAAAGTGGACCCATACTTGAACACATGAGAATTTTTAAATGTTATATTAAAAAAACATAAATACATTCATGAAGAAGTGAAATAAGTATTTTTTTGTCTAAAATAAAATATCATAACTATCCACTATAAGTGTGTAATTTAAAGAATAAAATGCTCATTTAATAAAATAAGACATTCATTTAAACAAGTATTATTATCATAGTGAAAAAATATTGTTCTAATGTGTACAACTATTGGGGTAGCAATGTACAAACATTGGAATATTTTATATTAATAGTTTGTCCTATCACAAATATTAAAAGTGAGTACAATAAATATCATGTATTTTTTCTTTAAATGTGAAGGATTTTCAAAAAGTATTAGTGTTCAACTATTGGTCCATTTTTGTTTGGTATAAATTGT
Source organism: Sequoiadendron giganteum (assembly GCA_007115665.2). Taxonomy (NCBI): domain Eukaryota; kingdom Viridiplantae; phylum Streptophyta; class Pinopsida; order Cupressales; family Cupressaceae; genus Sequoiadendron; species Sequoiadendron giganteum. The sequence continues at coordinate 325,484,337 of CM021104.1, forward strand.
ATTTTAAATAATTATGTGTTGTTTTTATAACAACAAATAGTTCTTTTGTGTTCAACTATTGGTCCATATGTGCTGAATATAAAAGCTAGATATATCAAAGATTTATGGTTACCAATAAATATTTGGTCCATTTATGTTGCATATTATCATATTTTAAATAAAAATATGATATTTTACAAGCAACAAATAGTATTTTTTTGTTCAACTAGTGGGGTTTCCATGATTAAGTTTTGACTATATCTTTAAAAAGTCAAATTTTAGACACTTGTCAATAGATGTGCTGATGTGGCGAGTTGCATGATGAGTCACACCTCCAAACCTTAGTTATAGATAGATAAGAGGCTAATCCACATGTCGAAAAAAAAATGAAGGTTCTACGATATTCCAATCAATTGCTACATGTTGACGAAGTTAGCCGACTACTGGCTCCTCTCCCCTAATTAAAAAATCCCTAATTTTTTTATTCTTTATTTTGTAGCAAAAGAAAAATCGGTAAATATGCAGCAACACTATTTACAACTAGCAAATGCTCTAAAAATAAATTTCTACATCGCAGTTTCCAAGTGGTGAGTTTAAGAAGAAATTTTCCATGACATTTTTAGAAAAAAATGTAATCCCCATCCAATATTAGAACAACGACTTCATTATTTGAGTCTAAAAAGTAATTGGGCGCTTCAATCAAATGATTGACATCAAACATGGAATATCATGCATGCTCATGGCTTCACCGAGAAATCAACTTGAACAGCGAAGACAATACAATCTTATTCTTGTGACGACCATCCATTTGAACAAAATATTAAACCACAGTATATTCAAGTTCCTGTAAGACTTGAAAACAAATTTTAGTACTTCAAATTTGCCTTCAGATAACTGTTCAAAAAATATAGAAATGATATCTGAGAAGAATCAAAAACAGCCTAAATATCCATTATCAAAAAGATTATCTCAACTTCTCAAGGCTTCAATGCCAATGCCAAACCAATTTTGGCATTCTTGTCCAGAGCCTTGGTGTCAACTTCTCCAGATATAGTAATGAGGGATTTGGGCCTCCATTCATGCTGAAGAAGCCCACCAAGTTTGCCCTGATTGTTAACTCGGGTTTTCAGGGTGGTCAGACGATCAATAGGATGAGAACTCCCCACAGTAAAAGTATTCTCATTTTTCGAAATCTTGTGGGTAATTTCAGCAGCGACTGTGGTCTTTGTAACAGGGTTAACAAGATGAATGTAAGATGCCTTCACAGTATCTCCCTTGTCAGTCCTATGACAATAAGACCAATATAGTTGAAGTAAGTTTATTTCTCAAATTGTTGAGATAAAATCCTATGTCAATATAAACTTCTGTAGGAAGGATGCCAATAAAATGAATACATGTTAAATGCATGAAGAGAGAATAAGGTCAAATGTATACAATATGACAGCTGCAGAGAATTCTGGCTTTGAGACACCCACGCCTGCACTGTACTTTGTAAATGTTCCAGATGCCGTGTCAAATGCCAACTCCCCACCAAGTGAATAATCACCTGTGCCAAGTGCCCCTGAGAACTCCACAATAGGAGTAGGTGCCAAGCCAATGCTTGAACTCAGCCCAACATTATCATGAAGGTACTGCAAGTCAACCTGGCATAAACAATACATAAGTAACTTATGATTGAACAGTCAGAAATTTCACAAAACTGGAGAAGAACAAAGTTCTCTAATAAAACAGCTTGAAAATTTTATTACACATTCTCCTAAGGAGTAATTGGTTTGTGTGAGATTCAACAGGTGTGTCTTTATTTCTCATCATTGGAAAGAGGAACTAACCTTGCCAGACTTCTGATCTGGTATTTTGAAGCTGAAAACAGTCTTAGCATTGGGAACAAATTGATCAAGAGTGATATTTGTTGAAATCTATTTGAGAAACAGTCTTGTTAGAATCTTCCAGAAATAGATCAGAAAAGATCCCAGTCAAATTTAGCTAGGCACAAGTGAAATGACAAAAGTTTCACTTCATTCTTAAAGTTTCATTCTTTCCATATAGAAGCTCCATCAAAGAAAAAATTTCTATCAACCGAGAAACAGAACGTTTGTCAAGATTTAAATCTTCATTGGTCAGCCAAGCACATACAGTGGAATTAGTGTCAACTTTCACGTCAACAGTTGCATTTTGGTACTTGTACTCTGTCTTCAGATCACCAGCAAAAGATTCCCCTTTCTTTAAACCAGTTGATGTAAAGGCCTGTATATCGTGCAAAACAAAGTTAGTTGTCTCCAACAAGAAAATAGTATTTAACAATTTAAAGAGCATTAACTTCAACATGTAAAATTCTGCATTTTCAGTTTCATAGGTAAAATTATCTTAAAACTATTGTATAATCTTTGTTCAATTTCTACATCCTTCTAAGAATTATCACTAGTTCACCATAATGCATAAATGGGCAGCAAGCACACAATAAATGAAAAATTTGCAGAAGAGAGAATACCACATGCCAATATAAAGCATCTTAGTGCAGCCCTATTAGTAGACTTGTGAATAAATTGCACATCAGGCACATAGCATTAGGACCTGAAAGCAAAAACTATAACATAGCATAGGTGGCAAATTCAAACGAAATGATTGTGAGGATTTCAAATTAGCCATCCTTCATTATGGTTTAATTTTTTAACTATTTTATCCACATGATGAAATCTCCCTACGGCAACAAAATAAAGAGATCATTTGCTTATTACAATACAATACAGTTCATCCTAAGTACACCTAAGGATGAAATCTCAGAAATATCCTACATATCTTAGTCATCTAGTTATGAGTATTTTATCAGCTTCAGACACAAATGAATCATCCTTATTAACTCGGTTTCATCTACTTTGGTAAGGAGTTGTAGACTATGATTGATTAGTGAACAGAGTGTCCCTCCATTGAGTTGTGAGCTTAACCAGTACCTTCACTTAATTGCTCCACTGACTCTCTCTTTTAATTGAATTACTTAGCACACTTGCTTATGTAGAGTGTATACAAACATGTATTTCTCAATTAATTTTCGGTAAGTGTTTTATAATGTTACTGTCACTTATCCTAAGAGAATTGTCTCCAATATTTCTTTGCAACGTGAGGTGTTCTCAGTTTGTGATTTGGTTCCAAGATATTAGATTCGGTGACTGTTTCAGAACTGTCAAAACATTTACATAGAATCAGAAAATTCGCATTCCAGCTTCAGTTTCTTCCTTACCCAAAAGCTCAAAATCCATCCTTATCATGTTCCCAGGGCACTTTCAGGCATTTCCAGCAGGAAACGGTCCATCTTTAGTGCTTATTTGCCAGTGTAGGTGGGAGACTTCTGGCTTGTAGTGTGTGCAGAAAGGCTTGTGGGTCCCACATGATTCCTAGACAACCCCCTTCAATAAGAATTAATTCATATCAAACAAAACTAGAGGAAGAGAAAGAGAACCCAAAAACCTGCAAATAAAACAGGTTAGTATCAAAAAAGGTAGAGCATCTAGTTTTGTGGGTTCTAATTGTTCTCATATCTCTCAAGGTAGAAGATGACAAACAAAAGAAAAGTGTAAGATCCTTTTTAAAATATAATACTCAAAAATTCACTTCTTTTTTTGATAAAAATAAAAATAAGTGAATTGTGACTAATATATTTTTAATTTGACTAAATTTTGACCTTCCGATGGTTGAGGGTGAAACTGTCAACCATCAACCACTCAGCTGGTCATGGTGCAAAGAGAAAAATGGAAGCAAAAAAATGAACACATTTAAAAATGGAAAAATTGAGTCTTCTTTAATTTCGTAGAAAAGCTCAATTCATCAAATATTTAATAGAAATACACATGATAATCCCTAACCCCTGGTTCTCGTCTCATGATAAAGCCCCACATATCATGTGACTTCAAATGAAGTTTCTTAGCATATGTCTCCACCCTAACCCTCGATACTCATCTCACATATCAAAAACACATCCCCATCTTAGAGAAACATATGGGGACATCAAGAAACTTCAAATGAAATTTCTAAGTGTCTCTATACATCCCCCGGAAGCATCTTGAAAAGGGAAATTTCCCATAGACATACATTTCTTAGATAATCATAAAATTTATATCAGTTCTTTCCTTCAAGTGCTGATATATTGTTGACAAGGACTGAAAAAACTAAAGAATTTAACAATGTAATTTTTCATTTTTTGCATGAAAAATTATGAGATTTTTTTGAACAGAAAACTTTCTTAACTACGTACAAAAAGGTAGAGGTACTAGTACGAAGAGAAACAATAAAACGGTTTATGATGTCTATAAGCACTAAAGTTTTATCAATTGATTGAAAATGGGAATTGAGGGGTACCCCATAATAGTAGCTTGTGCTAATAACTTTGCGGTATGTATGTATCCTAAAGTTTAAACACTAATACATGCACACAGCCATCTCCAATGACCCCTGAGGTGATTAAATTTAAAAAATTAAAAGCAGTGTCCCCACCATCTCCAGGATGGCCATGCAGTGCAGGATACATGACTGGGGATGTTCACCTCTGCAGAGAGCACCTGGGAGAAAAAAAAATACTCATATTTTGAATTGCTGTTAATCTCTGTAAATTTTCTTTTCACAAATGTTTTTTGAATTTCTAAATTCTCTTTAATATTTCCTAGGAAGAAGGTGAAACAAAAAACAGAAAAGAAAATACATAAAATGAATTGCAAATTTCGACTTCAGCTGTTCAGTGTTTACTCTTAATCTGGCTAAAGTATTGATTGCATATAATAATAAAAAATAGCAGTACATACCAGATAGAGTGACAGGAGATAAAACAATGATAGTTTTATTTATTCCCAGAACAAAATCAAATGCATTCCCTATCTATGATTATTCAAATATAAAGGAAGCCAATGGCTGCCAGTTGGAGCAAAGCCATTGGTAAGCGCTACAACTAAACACAATCAACTAACCCATAAACGACAAGTGAACTAACAAAATAGTCAGCTCTAACAAAACATATCTAGTTAATTTATACGAACTACATCATCCCCCCTCCCCACCTCTTCCCTCCCCGCCCTAAAAGAATAGTTGGATTCTGAGCCAACAAGCACAGAACAAAACAGAGTCAGAACACACAATATCAGGAAAAAAATTCCATAGTTTCAGAGACACTAAGGAAGAGGGAACAGCAGATTCATAAACTCAAGACTCCACCATATAGAATTGACAGAGATCCTTGGAAGGCTGATCTTCTAGTCCACCCAGACTGACAATACTATGCAGAATGTGCAGAGAGTTGAGTAAGGCGTATGGTGAACGTATCAGCCAATGACATTAATATTTGATGAATTAATGAGTATGGTTGAGTCAGTTATATTCCTTTTCAGATCTTTTGTTTTCAGAACCCTCTACCATGCTAGCTGAACAACCTGCTGTAATATGATTCACAGGCACAAATTTCAAAATCCCATTTAGCTGAATTGCCTTCGGAGTTTTCATCTTATCTTTGCCACCAAGATTTCCTAGAGGATGAATCTGAACGTTGGGGATATTTACATGACCACCATTGACTTGCTCATTTTCAAACCTTGAATTCCCATGCCCAGATCCAAGAGTGGACATATCGCTGGATGCAGACACGGCTACAACATTTATCAAACTGTTTTCAATTCTTCTATGCATAGATCACACCTGCACCAGCTTGGCATTGAATCTCTTTCCCAACTCCCTCCATTCAGTTGTGGACATCATAGAGATGGCATAAACCTACACAGGCACATTGACACCTCATTTCTATCAACATGTAAGGTGGAATAATTGCCGAGTACATTGAGGAAGCAGCAGACCCTACAAAAGAATTATTTCCAGCAGACCATGCATATGTATAAGGTACCAAAGGGCATACGGCAGAATACTGAACAAGTTATGTTCGGCAGGAAGAATTGATGCAGGAGCATTGGAAGGATCTGCAAACTTTTCTGGGCTTCAGCTTAAGGGGATAGCACTCCAGGGTACCATACTGCATTTGAAAACTCTACAGTTTCCCATGTTGACCATACGGTACAGGCAAACTGTCCTAGCAATATTGGAGGTGGAGAAAACTTGGGATTCCTGTATGGTAGGAAATGAATAGCATCTGGGTGGACAGCAGGCTTAAGAGCACCTGAAACCTTATTTTGATTGTATGGGAAATTCAATATTGCAACCTTGGCATACAGTGGAAAACTTGTAAGCATGTACAGCGAATTTTTTATAATTTTGTTCTTATCTACCCATTGTACATTCACATCATTTTTTATTTTTATTTCATTCATGTGGGGACCCATAATATATTTCGCTTGCGAATTTCATTAATTTGCCGTATGTGTTGACTTATGCAATACAGGTAGGGGATCCCGTATAGCATTTGTCAGCACACATATTAACTGGCTTGAGATCAAAAAAAATTATAACCTAGACATTATTGTTCATACCATTGCCCATTCCATTTATTTCTGGTAGCTTGTTTGAGCCTGCATAATCGAACATTGGATGAAAAATTGTTAACTAACGACCCATGTACATTGTCTGACACGCTTGAACCATTCAAATTTTCTGAATCATTCTCCTGGTGTCCTGAATTTTACATAATTCTTTTATGTACTTGTCATCTTGAACAAATTCATTGATCTCTATGGCTTCAATAAAATTGCACTTTGACAGAAATACTTCATAGTCCTCTGCTTGCAAATGGAACAGTTTATTGAGGGAACTTTTTCATCTTCCAAACATTGATTTGTTTCCAGAATTTCTTCAGCATTTGGATCCATGGGGTCCTGATCAATGCTTATTTGTCCACTCATCTCCAAAGTTGAAATCTAATAAATCTAAGGAAGCTACTTCCTCGCTCACTACATAATTTTTCCATTCAATTATATATTTTTGGCCTTTATTTCAATGAGGATTACATTCTTTTTCTAGTTGTGGTCAACTTTGGTTACTAGTACTACCAACAAACCCTAACATTACATTGCTCGTACACCTCCTTGTGTAATGAGATGATAACAAAGTTAAGTAGAAATGCTTGAGTTCCAATGATTGAGTTAATTCTCACAAACTTTCTAATTCTTTAAAACAATTATATATTTCCAACCATAATTTTTCAATGGAGGTTACATTCTTTTTCCAATTGTGGTTGGCTTTGGCCACTATCAATCAACCCGACCCAACAATAAATCACATGCCTTCTTGCATAATAAGATGGCAACGAAGTTAAACAAAAATACTTGTGTTCCAGTGATTATCTTTTGCCCCATGAGAACTCCAGTCACGTCTATCCCTTGTCAGTCCATTCCTACCACCTAGAAAGTTGGTGACTAGATAATCAGCTTGTCCAAGCTTTGCCAAGTATTCCTAGAAGTGCATTCATGCTAGACCCATTGTCAATAATTGTATTTGTCAAGTTCTTTTTGAAAATCTCAATATGTACCACTCCAAGTTTCCTTGCCAAATTCACCATAAGGTGCATGGGATCAATCACATGATCTTCTGACAATGGAGGTTCAATTATTAGGACTTCGTTCTTTCCAACTCCAAATTCTAAATGCAAAGTAGCATGCACCATCTCATCCTTCTCAGTTATAGTATTATTTATAGCATTTAAGTTCAAGAATAATTTGTAATAAATCCTCTTGTTTAACTAGTATGGTAATTTGAAGTACTTACCTTGCAATAATTTTGTTTGATTTCAACCTATCAGTTACCATACTTGCATTTGCATTTGAGTAGTAATATTCGTTGTCCATAGTATGCTCCACCTTGATTCTTTCTTCACAAAATCTTTTGTTTTATAGAGGGATCCAAAGACAATTTTCTTTGCTTGGGCTCTTGGGCTCGAGTAATGACCAATACTTCATTATTTCTCTCTACATCAATCATATTGACACTTGCCTTCTACTTCGGACATCCAACATCATCATTGTCTCCAAGTTCACACCATTTACGAAGTAATTTCACACTACTCTAATATGTCTTGGACAGTCCCATGCAAACTGACCCCATTCACTGCACTCTAGACATTGTATGGTAGGCTGAGATCAAGAGCCATTGTTTCTGACTCCTACCTCCCCCAATATTGATATTGAATTTGTGTTATTATTGCTTCCTGTATTATAAAACAGCATTATTTTAGCTTGCTAAATATATTTATTAAATTATTTTTAAATGTTTATTTGCAAACTTGCATAAATAGCTGACTAATACTAGTCAAATTAGGATTTCATCTTTTGTGTATCCTCTACTTTTGTGCTTCATACAACCTTATGTAAGAAAAAACAAAAATGAAATTTTTGTTCAACAACGGTTGAAGGACAAGGATTCTTATTTGTGTGTATTCCTTTGCTTTTGGGTTTTGTACAACTTGAAGAAAAATAAAAAGAAAATCCTCATGTCTTGAGCCCTTGCATAATAACATATATATGGTTTAAAAATTTAAACCAAAAATTTCATTACATGCAATGTCATTGATTTCTCACAACACAAGTAACAAAGAGTGTCAAAAAAAGCCTATGGAGGTCAAATTTGAGACTCTAGGTATAGATGTGGGTGGGGGGATGAGGCAGCTAGTTCTATTGGGAGTGCACATTTTAATTGCCCTTAATTTTGTGAAGGGTCCCTTCAATAAGAAGTCCCATTTGAAACAATTTGCAACAAAACTACAAGTAAAACTTAAGACAACAAAGGGGCACTAAGTTGTGGAAGTGTCACTTTCGTCAACTTGAATTTCAAAGCAGCACTACAAAAGATTGATGCACACCTAGTTCTTATTTGAGACAAAGGTGTAGAGGTATGTGACAAGTTGTCACTCAAACAAAAAGGCTGCAATAAAATAAATTGTGGGGTTGTGGTGAAGAAAAAACACCAACAAGTGCTACTATGCACTGAGGGGTCCTACTCCTGTTAGTATTAAAACTTTCCAAGAGCCATAACTTTCTACTTTTCTATCTAATTCAAAACAATTTAGCCTAAGGGGAAACATAGAGTGACTAGTGATGCTCCCAAACATAGCAGAAAAATTATTCAATGTGCAAAATAAGAATGAAATAGATGATGTCATTAGCATTTTCTTATTTGCCAATGGCATTCCATTCCATGTGGCTCCCTCTCATTATAATTAAGGAGTTGCAAATATAATAAGAATAAGATCATCATATGTACCACCAAGGGAGACAAAATTGAGGACAGCAATCTTGGATAAGAATTATTCCAAGTTGAATATCTAATGGAGAAAATAAAGGTTACCTAGGTCACTACTGAATGCAACATAGTCATGGACGGGTGGATGGACATTAGGCACCGTCCACTCATCAACATCATAGTCACATGTATAGAGGGTCCTTACTGCCTTAGGTTGTTGATAGCTTAGGGCACCGCAAGGATGTAAATTATCAAATCCAAATCCTCAGAGATGTTATCGAGGAAGTTGGGCCATGTAATGTAGTGCAAGTAGTGTCAAATGTGGCCTATGTATGCAAAGTTGCAAGGAAGTTTGATTGAGGCAACTTACAAAATTATTTGGTAGACTCCTTGTTGAGTACATGCCATGAATAATGCACTCAAGGGCATGGGAAAAATTGGCTAGATGAAATAGATTGTTAATGATGCTAGAGGCATGCATATGTTTATTTTGCAGCCACAACACTTCACATGTAATATTTAAGAACTTCTCCAAGAAGGAATTTTCGAAACTTGTAAACTAAATAAGCAATACAGTTCTCTTGGAGAGGTTGATTGAGTTGCAAGAGTCGATGCAACTAATGCTCATAATAACGAAATGGAATCGGTGACCCAATTCAAAGTCAGAGCAAGAGAAGATGGTGAAGGAGGTGATGAAGAGTGACATGTTTTGGGCTAATATGAAATACATTGTCTCTATCGTTAATCCTCACAATCATCAAATATGGGGATGGAGATGCACCTAGCCTTAGACAATTGCATGAGTGCATTAACAGTATTCAATTCTATCATGAACGTACTCAACCAATCAATCACCAAAGGTGGGAGAAGCTTAAAACTCCCTTGCACATGACTGCCTATGCATTGAACCCAAAGTGGTATATGCAAAGACCTAGTATAGTTTCCCCTATGGAGGATGTTGAAGTGAAGACAAGCTTCATGAAGGTTATTCAAAAGGTGTACAGTGTCAAGGATAGGACCACCATTCGTACTAAGCATACAAAATTTGCCTCTTAGGGAATATCAAGAAAGGGCTAAGATAGATAAGAGACTATGACATGAGAGGACCCAATTCTATGGTGGGCTATGCATGGGCCTTGTTCTTGGACAATCATTCTAGCCATTCATTTGTTGTCCCAAGTTTTTAGTTTTTTCTATTATGAGGAAGAAGCGTACCTCTAAGAGAGGAGAGAAGTTTGTAGTTGTATGTAGCACCTTGTGTCTCACTAATCACAACCTACTTACATACAAGGAGAGTTGAATAGTCCAATGGGATGTAAAGCCGAGTAAGCCAACACAGGTTGATGATGATGCAACACAAATAAGATTGATTGGTATTAGTTTGGAGGAGCTCCATCTCACGGAGTCCAATAGTTTTGAGTGGTGAGAAGTTTACAATGGACTTTGATGATGATTGCCATCAACCAGTTGTCTTTGAAATGTAATCAGCACTATGAATATGATATATTGATATTTCATATTCAACATTTTCATTATACAATGCAATGCATTTAATATTTTAAAAGTTTCATTTACTATTCCTTATACATTTTTTTATAAATAATTTCCAAGTACTATGCATATTTTCAACACCATACCCCCATTCTCTCCAAATGTCCCCCAATTCGAAGACCACATGGAACTATATTTCAAATATGATACTTTTCTCAAACTATCAAATGATCTCCCAAATACCCATCATAAGATGATTTCCAACATGATCCTATTCTCAAACTTAAAGAAAATGGTTTTCAACATGGTGTTTAGATCATGAGATCAAGCATATAGGATCAAGTGGTCCTCCCAAGAATGCTTCTACATCACCTAGGCAACAACTATGTTGCCAAATATTTAGATTACTTAAGATAAGGGGTGATAAAGTCTTAAACTTGCAAGATAAAGCTGCCCTAACAAGGATGCTCCTACATCACCTTGGCATAGATATGGTATCATAACCATAGAAGTGGAAGTCACAATTACTTAACTTATTGGTCAAACCGGCAATCTCACTCGAATCAAATTGCCAATTCTTTTCTCTAATTTCATGTACAATTCCTAAAGCCCTTTCCACAAAAAGCTTACTCACGATTAAACAAGTTTTTTTTGTTTGCTTATAAAATACTTGTTTTTTTAATTTTCAATCAAAACCTCATCTTTTCATTGCAAAATTGGATTTTTCTAAAGTAACTAAGCATTGGATTGACCAAGCACACTCAAGAGCACTCATTCTTTAAAAAATGTCTATTCCATTCTCATTCAATTAGGGCCTAGCTACCGTTTTATGGCCACAACAACCAGCTTTTTTGAAGGGTTTGGAGCTTGATTGAAAGTGATAAAATTATGAAAATTAGCACGTGCCATGAAAGTCTCTATACCCTAGAAAGCCTTGATTTGGGCTTGGCGGCTGCCCCATGACCCTGCTCAAGGCTGCCACACCCAATTCGTGCTCTCATTTTAAAAAGCAAAAACTAAAAAAATATTTTAAGCTAGCAGTAATTAGAAAAGCAGCATTTTTTCCTTTATTTTTCTTGAAATAAAGGATACAACATATTGTACCTATTTATATCAATTTTCAATGTCATTTATTTCCTGATCTTTCCCAAGTAGAGAATTACTAATATACATTTGGTTTCCCAAGCCAATCTCAGTCTCAGACTCTATTGTAATGCTAATATGATTACAACTACTTGTGCAGAAACATCTTCAGATAACTTACAAGTAGCAATGATGGCTAGCTGCCACCCTAAATGCTCTCTTGTCCCGCCAATAAATATACAATTAATATGTTACATTTAAAGCTAAGTTGCAGAAAACTCAAAGATGGACACAATTTCTGAAATGAAAATGCCTTCAAAAAGAAGAAACTTTGAAGGGTATATCAAAAACACAAGTAACAAGATGCATTACTTTTAATGGAACATTCAGCTTTCACCAATGCTTAGATTTATTAAATCCACTAAGTAAATTGATTAAATTATTAGCAGAAGTACCAATATGCAACCAAGCCACCATTCTTTTGACTGATCAAGTAGAAATGACAAGATCGTTTATGAAATCAATTCAAGTTACCAAATCAATCAGTGTTACTGCCAAAGTCTCCACATTAGTTCTTAACAAGAGAGCTGTACACATGAGAGACAAAACTGCAAATTATCTCTCTTTCAAAGTTATAGATCAGAGAACAACATATTTTAACACTACAAGTGTCAAATTCCATGAGGCATCTAAAACTAAAACCTAAGAACTCCCCATAGGTTGTGTCCATCAGCCCCCTCGAGCTGTATTTGTATGCTTTGGGCATCTAGTCTGGCTCTGACAGCATGTTCCATTGTGAGGGAAGCAACGGAGATCATATTCACATGAGAGACAAAACTCAAAACTACAAATGATCTCTCTTATAGAGATTCTAGATCAGAGAACAACATATGTTAACATTACTAGTGTCAAATTCCATGGATCATCTTAGACTAAAACCTAGGAACCCCCCAAAGGCTGCTTCCATTACTCCCCTCAAACCATGTTTATATGCTTTGGGCACCTAGTCTGGCTCTAATAACATGTTACGCTGTGAGAGAACCCGCGTAGATCATATTCAATGTATTGACAAAGACAAGGGAAGACTAGAACATGCATTACAGTTTAAGATCAATGTATCTAAAACCTTGGAAACATTAGAAAATGCATCAAAGCAATTCAAGACTATAATAAATAAAGGTTGAATGTGGAAGAGCTGTAGAGACCATCTTTCTCTTAACTCAGCATTCCCTCTTATATCAACATTTTATGGTATGTTGTTTTGGTGTGGGAATTAATTCCATGCCTCGTCTACATGGTTTAATGCACTCAAAGATAATACAAAAGAGTATGTATATGTATTTACTTGTGATGTCATGGTAGAAGATTTTACATCCTTATCCTATACAGTTTGCAAAGTCACCAGACAAAATGTCTCAAGCATCACAAAATATTAGGCATTTTTAAAGCCAAATATGCATGTGCTGCAAGGCTATGTCACTCGAGATGTTGTTCCTGCTGTGAAAAAGGTACTTAATAAGTTTATTACCAGATATTTACTTTGAATTACATTTCAGAATGAAATCAACAGACATGCAAGTCTATGGGATTTATAGCTTCTTAATTAGCTCAAATTTTATAAGCAATGCCAGATGCAATCCTCAATTTTGCCGCACAGAACATTGCTCTTGAGTTGGTTTGTTGTTTTGCAGGAATCTGCTCCATGGTTGCTGCAAATTTTCTGATCGTGTCATTACTCCTGATGGTGATGGAGAATGGCAATTTCATTGATATATTTCACTATGAGAACGTAACATACCACAGAATATAATGTTATCTGCCCCACTCTTAGTAGAAGAGTATTTTTATATATGAGGTATCTGTTATTGTCATCATCATGTGAATCAATTCTATTCAGTGGACCAGGTTTAGATGTCATTGCAATATTTTTTTTGGAATAATTCCTTAGGGAAAGAATAAAGAAAATGTCTATTTTAGGAAACACAAAGAGTATGAATCTATACTACAAAATAGGTTAAGAATAAAGCCTGGAAAAGATTAAAGATTGCTCGAGGACAATACAAAGATAAAACCATACAAACTAAAGATAGAACAACGCAAGGATAGGACTAGTTGAGAGGGAAATTTATCTCTAGGAGCATATCTAAACACATGCAAAGGCCGCCTACTCTATTAAGTATCGCAAGTCTTAATTGTAATGAGGAGTTTTTTCTTGCACACAATTGATATCTTCCTAAACAAGCACACAATTCATTAAAGATTAGTTACACAGTTAAATCACTCTCAAATTAATCTCATGGACTGGGAAAATATCATGTCTATTAAAGTATATTAATCAACCAACTTGTTAGTCTTTTCAAGGAATTTGTATTTTAGATTTTTCAGTTAATCTTGTTTCTAGAATTTTTAGATTTTGATTTGGTTATTTTCACTAAATATCCAGTAAATGTGATCAAAAAGGTTATGGGTATCTTATCTTATGGCTGCAGTAAAAAACCTTGCTCGATGCCCATGTTGATAAGAGTGTCTATAAAAATTGATTTTCATGCATATTAATTTACCATCCTAGAAAACCACCAATTAATCTCATCATAAAATTGCAAATTTTGTAACTAACATGAAGATTAAGATGCCAAACATAAAACACCTACTAAGCAAAATATATGAAGCAACTAGAAACAATATCTGTGGAAAAGATGCTTAGAATTATTTTGTAGATACTCTACTAAAAAATAAAAGGTTGAGATGTAAGTTCTGCATCAGCTTTATTTGAGTAAGATCACGAAGCAAAGGGCTTACAAATAAATTGATAAGTCCTAAGACTCATTTCAGTACCTTATATGATATTTTTGTTTGGCATTGAAGATATGAAAAATTGCTCAGTTTGTACAATATTCACAGCTGGCTATAAAAATGTCACCTAAGTTTACAAAACTTGCATAAATAAAGACCAAAAGGATTAATATCACCATGATATCCAATTATCTAGACATTATACGTAAGGATAGCCAGAAAAGTTATAACTAAAGATAACTTTCACAAAAACCATGCAAGCCAGGAAAAGAGGATCTCACCAGACCAGTCTCACTATATGTAGTCACAGTAAACTTGTGATCATAATTGTAGTCCTTCGTAAGAAGATCTGAAAGCCATTTGCTGATAAAGTATGAGAGAAGTCTATAACAAAGGTTTCATACATCACATGTGCTAAATATATATTTTGTAAAAATCGAATTATCTAAATAACTCCTAGTATTCTTATAACAGGAAAAATCATGTGGTTAAAGTACATTCACTTAAACCATGTATAAATTAGTCTGCTTTCTATATTTTCTGTGAAATAAATGCAGAACATAAAATAATAGACAAGAAAATAACCTAAGAATGTAGCTGCCGTAGCAACATGTCAAATTTGTAGATCAACATATAGATTTTAAAAATTACAAATTTGAGATATTAATAAAGTAGAAATGCATTTGTATTGAATAAAAGTACACAGAAAATTTATACTAAGAAGACCAATGTAATAGATGGCAATAAGTCTTTTTATACTAAGAAGACCAATGTAATAGATGGCAATAAGTCTTTGTATTGTAGGTTATATTAACCATATAAACCTCTGTGATGAGCAACACAGATTTAAAATATTTTTGAGCTGGTGAGGTTCAGCACACAAGCATCCAACCTCACTTATTAGCCACCCAAGTTCAAAATAGCCCGCATCAGCTCAAGCTTGAATACTGGACATATTCTCCCAGTCACCGTCAACAGTCAATCCTGATGACCCAAGATTTGTTTTAATCTCAGGAGGAATCACCACAGCATGCAAACAGTAAAACGAAAAATCCCAACAGTCTCACTTGGGCATACCAAGTAGGAGCGATTTCCATACAAGAGATGGCTGAAGAAAAGGAAATTTCACAATATGGACCACGAAGAACTAAATAAAAGGACAAATTCAAGGAGCAATTTTTCAAGAATTATCAAAAGAGTGATATACCAAAAGTCAAACATTTGAACCATAGAAGAAATTAATGCTAACATACAAAGATGCAATATGCACACACTTCTATGTTTAGATAAATGCTTAAGACTTATGACCATCTACAATGTCAGTATTATAAAATACGTATGTAGCACAGAACTAGCATCAAAAGACAGGATTTCTCACAAAGTGTGAAATGAAAATTTTGGTTACACCAGGTGTAATAAAGGGTGATATGCAAATCTTGGTTAGACCAGTCTCAGTGTGATCTGAACCTGTGTAGCAAAGAGGTATTCACAATTTAAACCAAAAAATAATCCTCAAACAATGAAAACAACAGCCTAATCAAAGTGTAACACAAAATGCAAAGCAATAGTAATTTTGGAGCAAATAGAAATTCAATAGCGAGCATGCAGTAAATAGAAGCTATCTTTCTAACTTTCAAGAAAGATCTTAATAGCCCTCTGTGCAAAAAGAAAGATAAATGTGTGCTGAATATACCATGACCATCTATCATTGCCTTGGATGCAACTTACAAACATGTCATGGCTGCCTTTGGTGACTGCTTCACAAGTACTAACTATCAATACAATTCCCCCTGCTAGTGTAAACTCAAAGATGTATATTTGTTACAAAGCTGCTTACTAGGTAGTAGTGCATAGGGAAATCCTATCTTGTCAAGTCTTTTGTGTTGATGTTATAGCAGTGGGAGATACTATCTTGTCAAGTCTTTCTCTCAAATTTAAAATTGATGGATAAATAATACCAAGGCAAGTCGGACTTGCTATATATAATAATTTTATGAAGTGTCACCTTGTTTCTTAAAAGAGGCCAACCCAAATAAAGAGTCACCTAGTTTTGTATAAATACAAGGTGATGATCATTCATTTGAAAATCAAGTCAATTCATCATAATTCGCATTCCTAGAAGAAGTTCATACTTGAGCAGCAGATCATCATTTTGTAGCAGCAGACCGATTTCAAGGAGAAACATATTCATTTGTATCTTTGCATCTAGGAGAGGTGCTATTATTCATTGTATCAAATTCGGCATTGTGTTGGGCCTGAGTTGTAAGCAGATTTCTGCTCTTATTCCTTCAATATATAAGAGATATATTTGCTGGGTTTTTTCTCCCTCGAGTAGGAGGGTTTTCCCAGGGTATTCTGTTGTGTTCATTGTCTTATGTGTTGCATTTTCTGATTGCTTTCATTTCTGATCCTAAATCTAACATTTTGATGGTCAGGAATGTATTGAGATTTGTAATAACCTCAACTGAATGCACACATAAAACAACTTCTGCCAATCTGATAAAACTTCAAACACATACGTTCAATTGAAATCTACCAGTCCGATACCCAGAAATATGCTAACAAGATATTTATTTTATCTCTTATTCAAATACAAACATTCATTCAAATTCATGGATTGATACAACCTACCAGGCACACCCAGTATGCCTCTGATAATTCTGATGACGCCCTGCAGCATGTTAGTTGGAAGAGTTTGATGATCCTGATGATGCTCTGCATGGCCCTGCTGGCACTCTGTACCCCTGAGGATTTCTGTCCCCAAGGTAGTCAAATTAAACCACCAGTAGGCTTTTGTCTCCAAAGCACCAAAACTGCTAAAAGCAGCATCACACTCCTGAGAACGAAGTTGAATTTTGTTTGCATTTTCAGAAATTTGTTTTTCTTTGCCTCTCAGCCCTGCCTATATACTCATTGCTTCCTCAATCATCGACAATCCAGTCCCTAACTGAAAGCAGTTGACTGAAAAGTTCCTCCCTCAATCAAAGACAATCTACTCGCAAATTCATCCCTTAATCAACAGCAATCCCAAACTGATGACTGACACTGATAATTGACATTTTCATTCCCTTATTTAACTGATCCTAATTGAAAGTGTTCATCTTTCATCTGCCTTATTCCCTTATTTAACTGACCCTAATTAAAAGTAACTACAATCCTAACTATTGCTACTCCTATGCTAGTTGTCTACAAACTCAAAGCTACAGAGCAAAAGGGGACATCACAAATCCTCCCTCCCATGCTTGCCCTTAAACAAGACAAAGCTAGTTCATATAAAAAGTTAGCCGACTCATACCTCATCCTCCACACTCTATGCCTCTATACACGGCTCAGCTTCTCCCTCATCTTTGGAGTACACCTCAATCAGATGCATTTGCCCCTTTCACAAGCACCTATATGTTAGGTCTCAAGGCTCTTTGCAACTGATGCATATTTACTTCCTATGCATCTCATTGCAGGTCATGTCACCCAATTGCTGACACCTAAAGGTGTGCCCTGTCTCCTAGTGATCTGTGGGTTAAGAATGCGACCCAAATCTCTGCAAAAAAGGTTTGTGGAGTACTTTGCAGCTGCTGTGGTGCTCTTGTACTCAGGCCTCTAGTGGTAGACTCTTGGAAGGATCTAATATGTGTAATGGTCTCCGCCAAAAAAATTAGAGGAATGGGAGATAGGTCAATTAGATGGTTCCAAAACCAAGGAACTTTTGATGGTTTGCCTACAATGAATCTAGTTCAAGAGCTTTAACTAAACCTCTAAGGGGCTCTTTCAACTCTTCCATGAAGATGAAAGTCTGATGCCTCTCTAACACATTAGATACCATCACATCTATGCTCAGGAAATCAGCCATGCGTATGCATCCCACTAAGCCATGTCGTTGTAAATACAACCCCCAATCTCCACATGAAAAGTTTGAGCAGAGTCCTCTGCTGCAACTATGGTGCTCTTATACTCAAACCTGTAGTGGTAGACTCTTGGAAAGACCCAATATGTGTAGTGGTCTCCAATGCCAACAATTTACAAGAAGGGGAGACAAGGCATTTAGATGGTTCCAATGGCAAGGTCCATTGGATGGCAGCTTGCAATAAATCTAGTTCAATGGCTTTAACTAAGCCTCTAAGGGGCTTTTTCGACCCTTCCATGAAGAGGAAAGTCTAATGCCTCTCTAACACATCAGATAACATGACAGTTAGCCTCAAGAAATCAGCCACATATACATCCACTAAACCATGTTGTTGTAGTTGTGCCAACTCCTTAAAGTGCTCCTCTAGGTCTTGCCTCTCAAACACGTTGGTGAACCTTCTACAAAACTCTTCATACCCCATAGGTCGTCATATGGCTATGCCCTTGAGTGAATAGCCTGTGATACCACCACTCATGTGCAACTCCTTCCAAGTGAAGGATCCCACTTTTCTTGCTTCCTCCTCATACATAGGGCTCAACGAGAAATAAGTATTTCACTTTTGCATCCAAGCTCAAACTGAAGCTTTGTTGAACCCATCAAATGAGGGGATGGTGCACTTCCTCAATCTGCTTTGCAAATCTTTTTGAGGTCAATTTAGAGTGGATCTCCTTTCATCCTGATTTTGGTTTTTGATTTCAATAAACAAAATTCATGAAGGAGATTTATGCTCAAAACTCGGCACTCTTTTCCCTGTATTCAGCACAGGGAACGCCCAAGTCAACCTCCTACTGGTCATCCATTTCCTCTTCCTGTGGCATGTCTTCTCTCTACAAAGAAGTGACTCTCAATAGTCTGAAACTAGTGATTTCAATCTGGTGTTTTGGTTCACAACTGAAGATGAAGATTCTCCTTGTGCCCCATTATCCTGAGGCTTAGTGGCCTGCTTTGGTTACTTGGTTCCCTTACCCTGCATAATCTGGACAAAGAGATCAATGCGTTGTTGCTAGCCATCATTCAAGTATCTCATCATATTTAAAAATTCCTGCTCTTTATCTTTGTGCCACAGTTTCTGCTTTCTTTGTTCCCTAAGTTGATATTTGATTTCTCTCAGTCACTAACATGTACTACTGATATCTGTTTTTTTTTTTAATATATGCCTTTAAAAGGAACAAAAAGTTTTATTAGCAAGCAAATTTCCAAAGGTAGATTCTGTCCTAGTTTAGTTATTCATAGATAGTTGGTATGAGTTTTCCACAGTCCATGACATTATGGTAATATAGCTTTTGGATTCAACTGTGTAGATTTCTTATTTTTACAAGCACCCCAAACTGAGGCAAAGAAAGCTTTTTGTTAACAAAATTAACATTAAAGGTAGGGATGTCAGATGCTAGAACTGATATTATGTAAACTCTTTTTAGACAAGGAATATTGAAATATTGTCTAGAGCGTGTAGAGTTAAAGTCCATAGTGCAGTTCAGCACATAGCATGATTCAGCTTGAAAGCCCTTCCATTTTGCTAGAAAGACAGTTTCTAAAGGTGTATGCATAGAGGCAGGATGCCAAGT
Organism: Sequoiadendron giganteum; assembly: GCA_007115665.2. Classification (NCBI taxonomy): domain Eukaryota; kingdom Viridiplantae; phylum Streptophyta; class Pinopsida; order Cupressales; family Cupressaceae; genus Sequoiadendron; species Sequoiadendron giganteum. Next base: position 325,504,305 of record CM021104.1, read on the forward strand.
AGGGAGAACAAAAAATAACAAAGATTACTGATAGCCAAAAATATAAGTTCTTTTAATTTTAGCCGTTAATCATAACTAATTTTCATCCATGACATGCACTACAAAGGAAAGGCAGTAATTACAAAACTGTATTCAATTAGAAATTTGAATAACGCACTGATAACTGGAAGACTAAATAAAATGAGAACTTGCTAGATATGTTACATTTTAGAGCTAAGGTTCATTACAATACGATGACTCATACACATAGTTTTATTTGGGCAATCACAACTGTCTCCAAGAGCCTTATACTCAGTGTTCCGAATGATACTATTTCACAGTTCTGTGTTCCACAATTCAGTATTTCCCAATAAATCCTTCTTAAGACAAAAATTGAAAAAAGTTGACAAAATTCAATTTCAAAAAAGGCATAGCATAAAAACCAACAATATTAATTCAAGCACTTTAAAATACATGATATAATCTAGGGTATGTCTTGATGATAGATAATCTTAAGGATACACTATCATGTTCCAAAGTTGCTAAAGCAAAAGTTATATTGTTGACCACCAAATTACCTTTAGCCTTCTTCCCGATGTCTGAAAAGAGACCAGGTCCCTTGCCCATCTCTATAAAGAATGTCGGCTGTCCTTCCTGAGAGACAGCACCAAAAATGAAACTATCATTGCTTCAGAAGTACATTTTAGGAAAGAATAAAGCTTTTATTAGAGAGAAGAGCAATTACAAGAAACTCTGATACAAAAAAGAAATAAGGTTCAAATCGCAAATTCATTACAGATGTCAGGGCCCTACACTCAAAGTGCAATAGCATTCAAAAGAATATGAACGATATCAAATAATAAACAAACAGTTAGGGAACACATTTACAAGATGCAAAAATATTAAATTTTTAGTAACCCATGTTTCTTCCAGCTACACTGAGTAGTAACAGATACATGAACATGCATAAAAAATGAAAATATAAGCAATTGCCTATTATGCCACTATGTTATCATCTAACGTGGTTCATGACTGAAAAGTTAGCTAGCTCAACACAATCCAGCAAGCAATACACAGTTATCCTTAACAATTCCATCATATACAGGTGTAGAGGTGGACTGAAGCCATTCGTATCTAAGGAACTGCAGTGTGTAATTTACCAGTCCCAGGAAGCTTGGCCCCAACTCTTTCAGAAATCCAACAAATGGTTTATTGATATCATTCAATGTACCCTGATTTTCGGCAGAAATGTCTCAAAACCAGCAGTAATATCCAACAAACAGCATGAATGTCCCAACACTCATGGTAATGTCTGAAAACTAGCAGTTCTGTAATAACACCTGTCGTAATGTCCCCCTGCACATCTCTTGGGAAAGGTGTTATGATGGTTGTAATATAGAATGTTCTGAGAACTATAGAAACTCTCTGTCATGAGCAATGGTTTAGGATATGGGAATGGTGGTGCGTTTGGTCTTTATGAGAAACATGATCCCTTGCTATTTCTCCTATCATGAGAAACATGGTGCTTTGCTATTTCTCCTATCCACCGATTTACAACATTGAACCCTAGCATGAGGATTGACTAAAATCAACGGATCCATTTGCACTGGATTTACATCAGATTGGTAGCATGAAGGCCCTTTTATTTTATTATTTAGCAGTGAATAGTTATATAGTGCATGACTAAAACAAGTGATTGAAATCACTCTGGTTTATACTATATGATCACATTCAGCTCGTGTAAGACAATCTAATCTATTTACCTTGTTCAATAAAAAACCTTGATGAGATGACAGTCACTTTATTATGTATAACTCATTGCAAAAACATCAGGAACTGCAGCCCCATAGCTATCATACTTCATAGCAGCTAGCCTCATTGGCTCCGCCCACTTTGTGTTACTTTGAAGTTTATAGCTTAACATTTGTAGTTTGTGGTGTGTAATCGATTTTGAGGATTCAAGCTTTGAAGTCAAACTATGCAATCTCAAAATTAATGAGGAAATTCCATATTTCAATATTCGTGGTGCAAACTCTCGTTTACTTTCATCTCTCACTCTCTAGCCTATTAGTATAGCATTAAATCTAAAAAAACTCAGTTACTTTTCTTTTCTTTTTTCCTGCATTTTTTTACCAATAATATCCCGAGATATTGAAAATGTCTTTATCTTTTGGTTCACCGAGATATTCTTGAGAAAAATATTTGCTTTTTCAGTTAATCCTATAGAAAAATACTTATATATCCTTTGAAAGTAGATAAGGTGATTGTTAGCATGCATCGAGAAAATGACAGTTCACCTTACCTCAGTTTCATATTCTGTCTTGACATTTTTTATGGTATATGATCTACCAGACTGTATTGTGAACATATTCATGATAATGTTCTTATATGATCCAGCAGTTCGTGTCTTATGCAGATTTTTGTGCCATAACTATCGATTCAACCACATTACTTTGATTCTGATAATGTTATGCTCTCACCTATCATCCCTGCTAGTAGATTCCCGACTTCAATGATATTCTGTTGTTATGAACAGTTGCCATAGAGATCTGTTGATAATTGAGTAAAAGGAGCGCTAAGTAAAAAAACAGTCTCTCTTCTGCTAACAATCATGGCCACAGAATCTAGTATCTAGAATGATCCTATATGAGAAAGAGGGATAGAATAGTAAATCATGAGCTCACATATGGCCATGATCAATGAGTGGCTTAAATAAAGAGGTGAGAAGGCCAAGACAACTCCAAAATCTAAACCATTCAATATTGATCTTAATACCTACTACAAGATTATTGATCTTAATACCTATGACACGATTCTTTGGAATTGATCGAGGGCAAAAGATTTTTACTTTGTACTCCTATCCCTCAACCATATGCAGTTCTGCATTAGCAAGCTATCAACTCTTTCGTGCAAGAATTATTGTAACCTCCCCATTGGAACTATAGATTGCATATCCTTTTCTTTCAACAGAAAGTGAAGAGCTTACAAGATATTTAATGAAGAATGACTCTTTCTTTTAAGATTTTGGGGTTATATGGATGTACTTGTGTGCTTAATATAATTTAACCTATCCCGTGCATTCAATTTTCACCTGCAGATCTTCCCTTTCTAAAAACAGACATTATGAATTAATTTGTATCATTTTAAACCTGCTTATTTAGAAATCTTGATCTACAATTCTAGCTTTTTCTCACAACCTGAGAAATCAAGAGATTTATTAAAGCATATATTCCTGAATATCTATCAACTTTTTTCCATCTGAATAAAGGCCCATTGTTTGGAACTTTGGAGGGAGGCCTCCTTTCATTTAAACTTGCTTATTTAATAAGCTTGATCTATAATTCTAGTTTTCTCTCACAACTTGAGAAATCAAGAGGTTTATTCAAGCATTTATTCATAAATGTCCATCCACTTTTACTAGGGCCATTGCTCAGCGGGAGGCCTCCTTTCATCTACACATTGACCTGCTCACTTGAGAACCTGGGTGATCACTGAGCAAGAGGCCAGAAGTTACAACTATGCTAGTCATTTTCTTTTCTTACTTTGCTTTGTGTAAGTTTGCATTTTTCTATTTTATTTTTTTATTTTGCCTTGTTAAGGTTTTGAGCCAAGAAACAAGGGTAAGCCCGTGAGCTTTGCACCTGGATCACCTTACGTGCATGGACCAGATCACATCCCAATGAACACGAGTTTACTACAACAGATGGACTAGTTTAAAGAATGTGGACTATTCAAAGTAATCCTGGCGACAAATAAGTCGGATAACAAACTACTTCTGACAAGTCAGGTCAATCTTCGCCTCTTAACAAAATATAATACTCTTGTCTTATTGGTTTATTTGTAGGCACTTCAGCTACATAGGTAGGATATAGCTACTTCAATCATCTTCTCTAGGAGAAAGGATTCAATAATTGAGCACGTTCTAATAATTGAGATAGTATTTGTAGATTTAAAAGACCTATTTTTAATATTATTTATAATTGAAGAAAATATGTTCATTAGATTCAAAAGGCAACAAATCATGCAATGTTACATGGACACACCAATATAATATGACTTAAACAACCAAAAGTCTAATCCTTTTTAGGGCGTTTTTAATGACACCTCAACAAAAACATGTTTTAGGGCGTTTTTAATGACACCTCAACAAAAGCATGCTGATGTGGCGAAGATGTGGACCTGAAACCTTTTGTTTAAATAGTGAACTTGCCAAAAAAAAAAAAGTTGCTATAAATATTTGAGAGTTATTCAAAATCGCCATATATGATTTTGAGATGCACAAAATTAAAAAGCACAACTACTGAGTCATCTGCCCTGAGTAGTTATTGTCTCGATCTATAGTTAAAAAGTTAGACGGCACTTCTACTGAGTCCTGTCCTTTGAGTAGTTTTAGTGTCGATCTATACTAAAAAGGGCACTTTTGTCAAAGTAAATAGTTATTCCCTCTTATTTTGAAATAGATCTAGAATGGCAGTGCTTTTGTCTGTAACACTTATCTACCATACTCTGGTGTGTTGCTGGGTGCTATTGACCTATTCTGGTCACTCGCGTACATTAAAATTTAATCATGACCTCCTATTAAAAAAAAACGCACAATGCAAACGTATAAGAATAAATAAATAAAAGGAAAACAATAATACAGAAAGCCATTGGAAGACTGCCACTGACATTAAACATTCGCATTCATCGATCTCTAGGATTCGATATGCGACCACTCAATGAACCCAAACCCTCTACGCTTCTTATATTCATAAATCTAAAACTGACAGGACTCTTATAAACACAAATTCCGATTCCTAATGCACAACAAATCTTCGAAATTTAAAAGAAGAAAGTCATCAACAGATGGCGCAAACTACCTGTGACAGAGAAACACGACCGTTAAACAGGGCAGCCTCCTTCGCTAGCGCTGCAGGGAGAACACTAAACCATACGGTTAGGGTAATAAAGGGAAACACAATGGCGTTAGTTCACGTTACCGTCAAAAGACACGACAAGGGTTATATAACAGAATGCTAAATGACGTGATTCGCCAGACACGAGACTTTCCTAATTACGGACTTGCACAGTTGTCAGTTAGTTGACGGCAGCTATGCCTCTGTCAACTTACGGACATTAGGATGCCAAATATTTACATGTCTCTGGGTTTGTATCATTTTAAAAACATAAATAAAAACATGTTTGGCTTGAAATAAATGGTCATAAAATGAAGATATTTCTGGCCCGGATTCCACCAATGTGTGGTCAAATGCCGTTAATAAAAGTTGAGTGGCCTAAAGAAAGGCGAGCTATCAGCATCTTTTTTATTTTATTTTTGGCTGTAAGCTTTTTTTTGAAACCCTTAGTTAATATATATTTGGTACCCTAACTTTAGTTATTTATTCTAATCAAACGGTAGGTACAATGAAGAAGAAAATTAATTTTATTTAGCCCACCATTCCACGAAAATATGTTGGTGGGGTAACTAAAGTTAGGGTACCAACTATCCTTCCTCGAGCTTTATAAGAAAGTAGGGTACGGCCTAAATTATTTAGGGATAAACACTAGATTATGCTAGCTTCATGGTTTACATCCAATGGATATCTTCCCTTCAAGAGTATATGGAAGGTTTGGCAAACGAGAGTTAAATTAGGTGTAAAAATTCTTTTGGTTAATTTTTTTTTTTTATTAGATGGATTTAATTAGTCAAAAAATTATAGGAAGTTGTCTTCAAATTTTGAGGAAAACATATTTTTAAGAAGGGTATATAAGTTTTCAATAACTTTAAAAAAAAAATCTTAATTATGGTAGCGGTATAATTCTTCTGTTGGAACAACAGTGGGACATCCAAAAAATTAAGAATTTTTGAATTTTTTGATATAGGTAGCAATGTTGATATTGAACTAATGTAATAAATACCTCGCTTCAAAAAGGGGCAAAATGTAGACACTTCAAATTATCCTGATTGATATAATGCATCTGAATTTGATTTTTAACATCATTTCGTCCCAAATCACCATTTTTTAATTGTTTAATTAAATTTATCATTTTCTTTTATTAATCAAATAATCAACTTTATTGGATTAATTTATCCCCTTACTAATTTTCGTCCCCTTTTAATTAGATAATGCAAATTGTTTAATTAAAACTCATATGTCTTCTCATTTGATTAAATAACTCTAATTATTTAATTAAAATGTCACATTCCCCTAACCCCACTTAAGTTAATTAATCCCTGATAAATTAATCTTATCCACTTTCTAATCTTCATTAATCCATTCTCCAACATTTAACTCCATTCTAGTAAAATAAACCCATGGTTTATTAACTTCAACTTGCACAACTAATTAATTTTCTCAAATTCATTAAAAGGTTATTTTTCTCACATTTGCATGAGAATATTCTCATGGAACATTCTTTCTTCATTTACTTTTTCCATTGACTTTCTCACCCAAGCCTTAATGGCTCTTACACTAGCCATCTTGTCTCTTACATGAGCCTTTACTCCTCTTCTATGCCTTAGTATCCTTCACCCATATGTCTTTAATTCTTCACCTGCATGTGTTTACTCCTTATATGCTATCTTCCCAAAATGTATGAGCACATATCCCTCATGTCTCTTAGCCTTCTAATCATTTCTTCAATCCTTGGATTCATTTGCAACCTTTGATTAGGAAAATGAATATCAACCCTTGATTCATCCTTTTTCCTTATAAATAGAACCCACCTCTATGAGAAAAGGATCCACTTTTGAAAGTAAAGTTACTATGCACAATTCCATATCCACTATCTCCCACATTTTATCGTTTTAGCTTGAATCCAACATCATCTTGTATCAATTTCATTTTATCACAATCTTGAAGCTTGTTCATCAAAGGGATTAGGAAAGGGCCAATATTCCACATCAATATGGCACCAAACCCCCTTATGGGATGAGTTTTGGGGTATTTAGCTAGAATTCCATTATGCTTTGATTATTATTTCATGTTTTTGTATTCATGGTTTCTTTGTTTTGTGCTTTCAAAAAAATTATAGGGAGCTTGGTTTAACTTAACTAATGTGACTAATTTCCTTGTGTTTTAATCATGTTGTCTCAGGTATAGATCTTGCTCACATTTTGGCACTGGGAGGGCTTAACCATTTCATTTAACATTTTTTTCTTGAGTTTCACATTTTTGTAGGTTCCAGAAAATGGCATTGCTATTGACATTACCAGATCATCGCTATTGTAAATAGCGCTACTATTGCCAAGAAATACAACATCGCTTTTGTAAACAACGCTACTATTGAAATAGGGAGTTTCTTTTGATGCACTTAACCGATTTTGTCTTTTCATTATTGTGTCACTTTTGTTATCTCATTCCTATTGACCTCTTTGTTTTTCTGTGAACTTGTAGATTTCACCAAAGCATCGCTTCTGATATTGTGTCACCTTTGTCAATATAGCGTCGCCTTTGTCAATACAACTTTGCCTTTGAGCTCACTATCTACTGCAAAGCGTCGCTATTGCATTTCACTAGAGCACCACTATTGATAGAACAACAACGCCTTTGCTAACATAGTCACTATTGCAAGTTTGAGGAGGAGCATGGAGCATTGAAGATAAAAAGGAATTTGATATTCATTGTAATAGTGTTTTCAAACATCCATGGGGAAATAACCTATCATATGTTGTTTTTCTTTCATGCTTTAGGGAGCTACTAGATTTGGTTTGGGCTTTAAAATTTACCATTGCTATGATCTTTTCAAAGTTGGTTAAGAATTGAACCTCTCATTTCCTCATTATTGTGATATTAGTTAAAACTGGACAATACAAACAAACACTTCCATTGGTGCTTAAAATGAAGTCATTATTGTAATGTTGGTTAAAATGAAAGAGTGTTTGTTGTGCTTGTTATGCATGTAAACTTATAGTGTGTATCCTCTCTCCTTGCGCTTCGTGCGATCTTGGGTGAAGAGAAACACTCTAAGGTTACAAAAATTTATTTTTTTGGTCACCCTAAGAAACTTGCTACATATCCTCTCCCCTTGCACTTTGTGCGATCTTGGGTGAAGAGAAATAACATTTTTTCTTATTAAGAGAGGGCCTACTAATGAGATACATCCCATAATGGAGAACTCATATAAGTGACTCGATAAAAGCACATTTATCAACAGAGCTATATAAAGGTTGTGAACTTAAAAACTAGTAGTTTCAATCTATAGTAGAATAATATATTGCGTCTAATCCAACTCTAGAGCTATGGGTCGAAAGGGAACGACTTAATGCCTTAAGTGGATTCCAGGTGGATTTATGTCTCAGTGTTCATGGTTTGTCATTAAAAACCTTTGTGTAGAGGCCAAACCTTATTTTTTAAAACTTTCTTTGAAAGTGGTGCATCGGAATTTACTTCAGAGAAGTTACTTACCAAGTTTGATTTATGGTTGAGGCATAGAGCTTAAGAGTTCATTCTCTTGTACAAAATATTGAGGTGGTGATATACCTCTATGTGTTCCCTCCATAAGTTGCATGTAAAATCATCCCTTTGGGGCATGAGGTAGGCCCACCTCAAAGAATGTACCTACTCTCTAGGTTGTAAAGATTGTCTTTTGTGAACTTACCAAGTGAATCTTATGAAGAAGATTTGCAAAATATCTCCATTACCTTGGACATCAAATACATTGTGTAGATTCAAAATAATTTAAATAAACATTGAAAATTGGCATTAAGATTGCAAACCCTTTGGATCTAAGTGTGGATACCTTTATTAAGCCTTATATTATTGCATGCCATTGAAGATATCTTGTTTTTTTCAAAATAATATCTTTGAGACTTCATAATTTTTGGGTCATATCTCAATCCACATTTATTCCAAAGTAAACCTAGGGAACTATAGCTTAAACCTCTAAATTTTTACATATTGAGCTTTGTGGAATGAAAGTTGTTAAAATTTATAGACATTTAGTTTGAAAACTTAATCAATATATTGGATGTGGTAAAAGAAAATCATTGATCAAGATTAAATCAATTGAACCTCGCACAAGTGCATGTTTATCTTTTGTCTTATGTTCAAAATATATGGCCCTTCAAGCAAACATTGATCTTTTGGTTTGAAATAATCTTAGGGAAAAGCATGTTCTTCAACACCTTGGTCTTATAAACAAGTCCCTCTTAGGTTCATATTAATATCAAATCAATATTTCCATCCATACCAAAACATTTGTCATTTTCATCTCACAAACAACTTTAGAACTTTGGATACACCAAACTCCTAGACTTGGGTAATAATCAAAAATCCAAATCTCCTTGTTTAGCTAAGTGTGTGGTAATGCATCCTTTTTCATACACCTAGTTAAATTATCAAACAATCCATTTTGAACAAATATATGTTGAGGTCACAAGCCTATCTTAGGGTTCATCAGTTCATTATCAATCCTTAAACATCAAAACATCAAACCCAAAGTGTAGTGTTGTCCAAAGTTATAAATTTCATCATCCATATCACTCACCCTTTCATCTTTCATATCATTATTGATCCTAAAAACATCTTAGAGGGTCTCTTTTCCCTAGATTTGAATCAACCCAAGAGTTTTTCACAATACTCCCAAAGTTGATCCCCAAATTTATGGTAAAAACAAGATCATAATACAAGAAGGACATGGAACAAAATAAAGATTCATCTACCATGAGTACCTTAAACCAATCTGAATTTGACCCAAGATCTTCCACAAATCCTCTACCAAATTTGGCTCAACAACCCCACAATTTTCAAGAAAGGGGTCCATTTTAAACAGAGGATGTTACCAACAATCCTCGTGAGATGATCACAGATAAAATACTTGAGCTATCACAAGACCCCAAAACTCATCACCTTGTCAATACCATGATGAATTTGAACCCTACCCAATACATGTTGGCTCTGGTAAAAGAAGGAGCTAAACTCCCTTCTACCTTTGATTTGAACACCATTAGAGAACAACCTTTAGGGAACATGGCATCTACTCAAACATTCATCACACAACCATTATTTCAAAATGTGGTTTAATCAATTACCCAACCCACTTCATCACATGTGCCAAGTCAACCCTTGACTACCAAGGCGGGTTCATTACTTCATCCAATTCAAGGGCACTCACTTGTTAACAACCAAAAATTAGAAACTAACACCTACTTGGGTACCACAAATACCACCATCTCTCAAACCCCTTAACATCTATACATACCACTCATGTTCCATTATACCACCATGGCACCATTTTTTTGTGCTACACCATCACCTTAACTCGTTACATCTACCCAAGGAACTCAAGGCTATGATCCTACCATTCCACAAGATCAAACAAGTTAACCACCTCAAGTAGATTTATTTGGATAAGCAAACACCTGAATACATGGTTTATCTTCATTCACACAAGGACAAACATCAAAAATGGGTCCACAAGTCCCTCTCATCACTCCATCACGCATGTTGACCCAAAATCCAACAAAGAATTGAAACAATCCATCTAACACATTGGTCCCAAATTGAACAAATCTAGTCAATCCATCAATCACATCAATTCCAATCAATCCTTCAACAAACATGGTCCTAAATCCAAGTATGCCACTAACATCACAACACCAAGTGGCATCCTATCAAATGTCTCAAACATTGGTCCCCTCAACAACACAAAATAAAATGGGACCCCAAATGTACACACTTTCATCCCAAACCCGAATCTACTAAGGAATGATATCACAAAACCAAGGATAGAATATTTCAAATCCAAATCAACCACCCACCACCCAACCTCTAATCACACAAAAACCACGCCAAAAACCCCTCAACCCACTATCACAAACCACTTACCAAAACTCACCATTCCAACGTCAAAATCAAAACATTGCAAATCAATATAGTATAACATTGCAATCACAACACGCCTACCAACAAGTGGTGTAATAATAACAAGCACAAGCACAAACTCAAGCCTTGTAATTGTATAAAGCACAAGAACAATCTCAACAAGACTTACAACAACAAGCCTTGATAGCACAACAACAAGCATCGATAGCACAAGCACAACAACAAGCACAACAACAAGCTCAACAACAAGCTCAACAACAAGCTCAACAAAAAAAATGTTAGCACAAAAACAACAAGCATTGTTAGCACAACAACAACAATAAGTATTTCTTGCACAATAACAAGGCTTCCAACAACTTTACACAAGAACACAACAAAACATCTTGAATCCAAATATGCAAGGAGCATACGTCACCACACCACTATCACCATTCACACAACAATATCAAGCCAACCCACCACATACACCAAACCACACATTTAGCTCATCCACCATTCCACCAGGTAATACATATGTTCCACCCCCTAATCCTCAATATGATCTTTCCATGCAAGTCAAATTTCTCTCTCAATAAATACAGGCTATTAAAGTGGGAAAGACAAAGAGATTAATTGCTCAACATGACTTGTGTCCCTATCCTTTTGACAAAAATATTGCAATGATATCATTCTTGCCTGGATTTTAAATGCCTAAATTTGAAAAGTACAAAGGGCATAGAAATATTGAAGACTACATCAAGGAATTATATGTGCATTGCATGGAAGTGGCCTATAACGATTCTTATTTAATGCAACTTTTTCCATGAAGCTTGGCAGGCCCAACAATCAAATGGTTCTACCATTTACCTCCTGGAATCTAAATGTTCCAAGAAATCATAGATCAATTTGTATAACACTTCTCTTTCAACCTAGACATGGATGTCATTTTGGAGGAATTGTACACCCTAAAACAAAAATAAGGGTGAAACATTTGCAAATTACTTGCAACGATGGAGGTGCAAAGCTAGTAAAAGCAAATAGCCTATTCCCGAGGAACAACAAATAGGATTCATTATTACTAACCTTGATGAGGATTTATCCTTTCAATTAAAGATGCAATGTGTCACAACATATGATCAAATCATCCCTAAGGCTCTTAACATCGAGAGAACCCTTATAGCATAAGGGAATACACAAGCATACAGGGTTAACCGATCCTCATCTAGTTATAATGACAAGCCTCACACTTGAGCTAAGAACAAGAATGTTACCAATGATGGGGTCATCAATGCCAAAGTGGTCATAAGTTCTCCAAATCAAACAATCACCCAACCAACATATGCACAACATAACATATCACAACGAAACATGCAACAAAAACCCTATCAACAAAACATGCAACAATAGAAAAATAATCAACAAACAGTCAACAATGCTAATGCTCAAAAAGGACCACCCCCTAGGAATAACTACCTGCAAAAATGCAAGTACACACCATTGGGGGAACCTATCAAAGCTATCATGCAAAAACTAGTACAATCAAATCTCATCACGCTCCCTACTTATCAGAATTACCGAGAGCCTCAAGTAAAACCACCATGGTATAACAAGAAGCATCTTTGTGATTTCCATAAAATCAAGGGACATACAATGACGAGTTGCATGAAACTAAGAAACCTCATTCGAGACCTTATCAACAATGGGGACATAACAGTTGATCAACAAGTAGAAAACCAAGATCTAAAAATATACATGAACCCAATGCCATATCGTAACAAAAGAAACGACAATGGAAAAGGGGAGGAATATACTAATGTAAATCATGTTTACAATAATTTTGTAGCATCGTTGGACAATTTCATTTATATCGTTACAGTTAAAGGGCCTAGCGTGGAGTCACCACATGACGAGGAAAGTTCGCTATCCAAGGAGCATCACCACAAACTAGGACACCGCTACACTTTAAAAATCCAACCCTAGTGATTATAGTGTCTTGGATTAGCTAAAGAAAACCCCAACCCAAATCTCCATTTTGGAGTTGCTAAAAATATCGCCTATGCATAGAGATAGCCTCGAAAAAGCTTTATCCACATCTTTTATGCCTAATAACATTGATGCTGACCAATTCCAAACTATGATTAGACATATCACCACACCCCATCTTCTCACCTTCTTTGAACACAACCTCCCAACACAACCATCCCATAATCGCACATTGCATCTTGAGGTCTTGGTTCACAAAAACAAAGTCAAATGAGTCTTGGTAGATGGAGGTGTGGGTCTAAATATTCGTACCTTACAACTGATTAAAAATTTGGGTTTCTCCAAAGATGTTATCAAGAAAGGACAAGGTATTACTATAATATCCTATGATGATCAAGAACGAGTGTCCCAAGGTACAATCCAACTCTCCATCCAAGTGGGGCCCGCTATTATGGCAACTACATGCCAAGTCCTTGATATTGAGCTTCCTTACAAAATTCTCCTAAGACTCCCATGGATCCATGCAATGCAAGATGTCGCTTCTACATACCATAAATGTGTTAAATTTCCTTATGAAAATAGGGAAATCACAATCCATGGTGATCTAGAACCATTCTATTATTTCAAGAACCTAAAAGCCAAGTATTATAAGGTCTCGCAAGTTCCCAAGAATTATGAAGGGCCATCATCCTCTTCCTCCATTGATCCATCTACCTTAGCTTCCACTTTTGAGACAAAGACACCCCTCATATAGAATATCTCAGACATTAAAGTAGTAATCAAAGATAATGGGTGTGGGGAGTATAGCTTGAAGAAGGATACATTTGTAATGGGAGAGTTGCCTCTTTCTCCTAAATCTCATGGAAAACCACAACTAGTTGACAATGTATCCTAAAAGATCAAGGTAGCATCTACCACTTTCAAAAAGTGGGGAGATTTGAGAAAAGAGGTTGTGGATGAAGAAGACATATCAAGTTTTCTATATCAAGACAATAGACCCACACCCATTCTTCCATTGGAGGATGACAGTAAGAGTCTACAACTAATGCTTGGTTGGGGCTATAATAATGAAAAGCTTGGGCATAATGATAACGGTTTTCAAGAACCCCTTGCTCCTAAGAAATACTTAAAGAATCTTGGTATTGGATGTACTACAAGTAAAGTGACCATCCTTGGCAAAGGTGCTTCCGTTAAAAAAGTTAATTCTTCTTCTCAGTTACCGGTATCGATTGGTATTCCCCTCGACAATTATACCTTTGGCATAACATAATTTTATGAGGATTCTTGTATTTTCATGATAACCACCATATCATTTGAGTCAAACAATCAAAACACTGAGCTAAAAGTTATCTATCCCCAAATCATAGACTACGACAACAAGGACCGCTTATCTTGGATTCATTCAAAAATGACGAAGTTATCTACGAGTTTATGGGACTATGAGACAACATGTCATACAAGGATTATAAAGCAGGGTTTTACATTGAATTGGATACACAAGCCTACTACAGAGAAACAATTGTATCCCTTAGTTGCAAAATTAAAAACATGAGAATAATGTCTCCATCTCAAAGTGAAAATCACATTGTGACACTTTTTGATCACAAGATAGTAAAAACAAAGGATGCATCCAATGATGAAAACCTCTTTGAGGCACCAAAGGATGAGGGATTCGATCTTCCTCTTAGTTTTATAAATCAGGAAAGATCAACAATACTTGTAGAGAAATGTGATCCAGTGAATGTAAGAACGGAGGTACCTCAAATTACCTTCTACACAGAGTCACTTCTAGCTAAAGAACAAAAGGATCTAGCAACATTCATAATAGAAAGAAAGGAAAACTTTGCATGGAAATATAATGACATGCCTGAACTTGATACTGAAGTGGTTGTCTACCATCTTACAATATATCCTAATGCTAAGGCAGAAAAATAGAAGTTGAGAAAGATGCATCCACGGATAGCATTTCCAATCAAACTAGAATTACAAAAACTCCTTGCCACAGGATTCATTAGACTAATCGACTATCTAGAATGGGTTTCCAACCTAGTTCCAGTCTCCAAGCCCATTGGGGGCATCAAGATATGTACCGACTTCAAGAATTTAAATAAAAAAATCCTAAATATGACTTCCCATTTCTGAACATTGACATGATTGCAGACTTGATTGTTGGGAATGAGATGTTATCGCTAATGGAATTTTTTTTTGGGTACAACCAAATCATGATCACACAAGAAGACCAACATAAAACAACATTTACATGCCTTTGGGGCACCTACTGCTGGAACATGATGCCATTTGGGTTGAAGAATGTTGGAGCAACTAATTAGAGGGCCATGACACTAATCTTCCATGATATGATACACAAAACTGTAGAGGACTATGTGGATGAAATCTTAGCCAAGTCGAAGAAATGAAAAGAACATATAGCAATATTGGGGCCAATATTCAATAGGCTCGAAGAATACAAGGTAAGGTTAAACCCTAAAAAGTGCGTCTTTGGCGTAACTTCAAGCAAACTCTTGGGCTACATTATGTCACTGCGAGGAATTGAGATAGATTCAACTAAAGTCAAATAAATTTTGGTTATGGAGGCACCACAAACATTGAAACATCTACGAGGTCTACAAGGAAAACTACAGTCTATTGGAAGGTTCATAGCACAACTAGTAGACAAGATTATTCCCTTTTCTCATCTACTTCACAAGGGAATAACATACAAATGGGATGGGAAATGTGATAGAGCATTCAAACAAATCAAGGAGTATCTACTGATACCTCCCGTCCTCATCCCACCGATACCAAACAAACCTCTAATCCTATACATCTCAGCTACATCAACGACTCTAGGGGTTCTTCTTGCTTAGCACAATGAAACAAGAAAAGAGAGGGTCATTTACTATATTAGTAGGAATTTAGTGGGATACGAGCTGAATTACATAGCCATTGAGAAGGCGTGTCTTGCAATAGTGTTTGCTTCACAAAAATTTAGACATTACATGCTCGCTCATCAAGTAAAGCTCATCACTAAAATAAATTTGCTGAAATATCTATTGTCCAAGGCAACTCTCATAGGGTGAATGGATAAGTGGGTAATGATCCTGAAAAAATTTGATATAAAATATGTAGAGTGAAAATCCATCAAAGGGAAAATCATCACAGACCAACTGGCGAAGGCACCCATTTATGCAAAAAATCTATCGGTGTCTAAATTTCCTAATGAGTCAGTGTTTCTCCTAAACATGATAGATCATTGGAAAATGTACTTTGATGGTTTACATACGTAGCATGGATTAGGGTTCGTTGTTCTTTTTATCACCCCATAGGGGGACTACATTCCAAAAACATATCAACTATCTTTCCCATGTACCAATAACATTGTTGAATATGAAGTTGTCATCATAGGGCTCAGAATAACAATACAATGGCAAATCATAGCACTAAAGGTCTATGGGGATTTCCAACTAATCATAAACCAAGTCAATGATGATTATCATACCAAGGATGACAATTTAACTCCCTACAAGAATATGGTAGAAGATCTCAAGGATTTCTTCATCAATATCACATTTGAGTAGATACCCTGAACGAAAAATCGAGTAGTTGATGCTATGGCGACTATTGGGTCCTTGTTAGATATACCAAAAAACACTCTTAAATGTGAGTTCCTTGTTGAGCAACTTCTTGTCCCAACTTTTGAGGTACCAAAATTTGAGCTCGTAGGCAAAATCGTTCATCTTGGTTATCCGTCGTATCATGATATATTCACCTACCTAAACAGAGGAATCCTCCCAATTGACCTCACATCAAACCTCAAGAAAACCTTTATCTAAAATTCATCCCATTTTGTTATACTAGGTGATACCCTTTCCCGCAGAAGTCTCAAGGGGAAACTATTGCTATGCCTTAACCCTAAGGAAGCTTTAACTACCTTAACAAAAGTACATGAAGGCATTTGTGGATCACATTCGAGTGGTATGACCTTGGCAAAGAAACTATTGAGTATGAGGTTCTATTGGCCTATCATGGAACAAGAAGCTCACCAGTATGTCAATAAATGTATTCAATATCAATAGCATGGGGACCTCATCCATGTGATGGTTCAAGAACTTCAACTGATCATTACACCTTGGCCTTTCTCGTAGTGGGGATTAAACCTCATAGGAAAGATCACACCTACCTCATCCAATGGTCACAAGTTTATCATTACCGCCACTGAGTATTTAAAGAAGTGGGTTGAGGCAATTCCTATGACCTATATTACAAGAAATAAAATCTCCAAGTTCATCCTAAACTACCTTATTTATTGTTACGATGTTCAACAAGCCCTAATCTCAGATAATGGGATACCTTTAAAAAACTAGGATGTCCATAATTTATGCCAAAAATTCAATATCCAACACCAATTCTCTACCCCATATTACCCCCAGGGAAATGGTCAAGCAGAGGCCTCAAATAAAACCATCCTAAAAATCCTTAAGAAGATGGTCAATGAAGTTGGTCGTGATTGGAATTTGCAACTAAACCCTACCTTATGGGCCTACATAACCATTATTCACACATCTACAGGTGCTACACCTTTTTCCCTAGTATATGGATCTAAAGCTATCCTACCCATTGAGGTTGAGCTCCCATCACTAAGAATATCCTTGCAAAATCTTTAAAATGATGAAGAATATAGGGTGTTGCGATTGAATGAGCTAGAATTGCTAGATGAATGTTGTCTGGATAATTTGAATCATTTGCAAGTTTATCTAAACCAACTCAAGAGGAGCTACAATAAGAAGATAAAAATCATTCCTTCCAGGTTGGAGAGCTTGTTCCGAAGGAGAATCAAAAGAATGTACCTAATCCAAAAAGCAAGGGGAAGTTTGAACCCAACTGGTTGGGACCCTTCACAGTCACAACAAGTTACAAGTTGGGGGTATATTAGTTATCGACACCTAAAGGTGAACCCTTACAGGGGCCCATCAATAGTTCACATCTCAAAAACATTTATGCTTAGGCTTGAAAGGTATAAATCAAAAAATCAAAGAAAATAGTAAAGAAAAAATAATCGCCCTATATAGTGAAAACCACTCAAGTGGCACTTTGGGCAAGTACCTTAGTGAAAACCTAGTAAACAGGAACCTTGTGTAAATAAGCATTCTCCATCCATCATTGTTTATTTATCTTGTCATGCTTCGCTTTCCATCGCATTCATCCTTTATCCTTTTTTACCATATTCTTTTCATCACCCATCTACATTTGTATCATAGTTGGTTATTGGGTAAGTATCATGTTCCCCTTTAGTACTACTTGGCACATTCCTACGGTCAGTTTGTCCTACCTATATTGAGGTAGTATATCGCATCACACTGGGGGAATTTGTTTATACTTGCATAAGACCGGGTTTGTGTATATTCTTAAAGGTCTTTCGTAACGTCAAAAAATCAAAAAACACTTGCAAAATCCTCGAAAAATCCAAAAACATTCATAAAATTAGAAAATCCAAAAACATTTAGAAAATTGTAAAGTCAAAATCCAAACACATCCAAATCATTTCAAAATCCCCAAAACAGGTCAAAATTAGAAAAAATAAAAAACATGGTTGTTGAGCTACGTTGTCTCTGAGCTTGAACATAGGCAAGGCCATCATCAATGTGCCCCTAAGGCATTAAGTTAGTCCTTATGAGTCTATCATAATAAACTAACAATCCATCAAGTGTTCATATCTCATCAATAAATGGTTACAGGTTTGTGACAGTTGAACTACGAGGTCTTTGCATGTATAACGTAGGCAAGGCTAATCATTGATTAGCCCCTGAGGCCCTAGGTCAAACATCCCCTTAGGTTTTTTTTCTTGGTAAAAACTTGGAAAAGCACAGAAAAAATTGAAATCTTGAAAAAATGAAACATTTGTAAAAAACCTAAAATCCAAAAACAGCCTTAGAACATGGCGAAAACACCAAAAACATTGAAATACTCCAAAAAATCCAAAACCACCCATCCCATTTCACTTTCACTCATGATAAAATTTCATCCATGATAAAATGTTCATCATCTTGAACCTTTGGTACAACAAGTGGAGACAAGTGTGGCACATTGTAAAGTGTAGGCATAAACGTAAAAATCTTAAGTCTAGATCAATAGATAAACAAGTCAATTAACATTTGTATCAATAGCCTATCATCTAGTTAGTTTCTAAATCATCTGATAAACATGTAATAGGATGCATCCTTCTGACAACAGACTTAACATCATGCATCATCGTAGTTTTAGTTTTGGTTAGAGGTATGAAGAACATTGACTTGTTTGTTTACATGATATTTTCTTGTGATTTATCTTATTGTGCTCATTCCAATGACCTCTCGATGAATTCTATCAAAATGATTTAGAGAGAAAGGAATGGGTCATTGATCATTATCTTTTGTTTGTCATGCTCATCGGATGTTCTTGTAAAATAACCATGGCGAATACTTGCTTTATTAGGTATGTATGGAAGGTGTTTTAGACAACTTGTTGACTATTAAATTTTTAGGTTATTCCTTTTTGTATTTTGGTCCAAGATGTTTGAAACTTTTGAAGTACATCTTAGCAAGGTTTCTATATGTAAAGTGTGAACACAAATACTCTTATCTATTTTTTGAGTCAAATTCCATCGCACTAGATACAACACCATCTTGGTTATCCATACCTTGATGCATCGTGTCTATGTGTTTTATCAAAAATAAGGAATAATATGTTGTTAATATCCTAATCCCTAAAACAAGCAAACCATCAACTCTCATCACCATCTCTAATAAATTCTTGAGGAATCATAGATTTATTGGACATCTAAATCAATATCGCAATTAATGGTTAATCCATCTTATTCTTTTATCTTCTTTCTGCACTAACATAGTATCTATATAAGCGTGAATTTGCACCCCTAACACAAATTCCCTTTTACCCCCTTACACTTTAGAAAACCTAAGGCAGAGGTTTAATTCCACTTAAGCCTGTTGCTCACACTCCACTTGGCACCTGTTTTGTGTGTCGGTGGGGACGATTCTGTCGGGGATGCCCACACGACACGCAGACGTCTGTGTGGCGCGTTTACATCCCTAGTAGATTCCCATGCCTAAAGACTACAAAGATGTTACACTTTTTACCTGGAAGTCAAAGAGTAATGCCTCCCTTTGACTAGTCGACCCGAATATAGTCATTTTTCATCCTTTCCTTCATATTCTTCATCCATTCATCCATTGTTATATTCAACAAAAGTTTTTCAAGATCAATTTAAACACTCTCTCCATTTCCATTCATACAATTCAAGCTTTGTAGTAGCACTTCACACTCCATTGCAACAATCTACTACTCCATCACTTTGTAGTGCAAGCACAAGATAAACACCATTACAACAGAGGCTTGAGTTCCTCTCATTCTCTCCTTCACAAGCCTTGAGTGCTTTGGATGGAAGTGGTAAGATCCTCTCATCTTCTCTATCATCTTGGTTGAGTAAGCACGTACTATTTTTTAGTGTCTTTTGTTTACGTATCTTGTATTCACTTCTTTATCTTTATTTCTATCATTGCAAACTTGGTTGTCCGTGGAGGTAGAAACACCAAAACAGGGGTCTAACTGAGGTAGACCCCTAAACAAACCCAAAATTTCCCCCTTTTTTCTATGTGCAGGTGGAGAGATCTTGAGAAAAACTAGTGACAGGATTGTTTTACGAAATTATCTTTGTCACCCTTGCGGTAATATATTTCTTTTATCACGTTCGTATTTATGTTTCATTCTTCTTAATCTCATTTTGTTGTTTAGGAAACCTCTAAACTAGGCTAGCAGTCCTTTCTTGAGGTTTTAACCTTGTATCTCTGGTTTTCTGGCCGTATGAACACCGGCGCACCTGTGAGATGCCAGTGCGCCGCGCTGTCATCCCAGAACCGTGCTTTTGTCCTTTGACAGAGAACTACTTGAGACACAAAGTTGACCTTAAAAAGTGACTCACCTAGTCTCCCTTCAGTTCTCAAGATTGTAGGGTGATTGAAGGACTTCATAATCCTCATCATCCTCATCTCATCTATCCTAACCTTCCTTTAAACTGAGGTAAGTGAGGGCAGCCTTTCTACTCATGGCCTTTTGTGACCTAGGGCCTTGTAGTGGTTGGTCCCCCTCTCTTACATTTTTGGTGAACTCGACGTGAACCATTTTGGTTTTGTTTTGTGATATTGAAAGTTCCTTTCCTCGTATCTTAGGAGTGTTGTATGTGTGAGCGTTGTGAGGCTTTCGCCTTGCAACCCAACCTACGACCCCTAGTAGGCGTAGTTGGAAGGTTCCAAAGTATTGCGTAACAAAACCTGAATCAGGTCACTCGCTTATCTAGTAAACCTTAGGAGGTTCTATAGAAGTATTGTTAGTGTGCATAATGGCCTCTTTATTAAATTAATCCATTCCCTCTGTGCAAACTATGAGTAGTGGTACTAGCATAACCTTCACTTCACAGGACCTGTCAATGGGCTTCAATAGAGATGCATCTCCTTTTTATATTCCTGCAAGGATAAATGAGAATATTGTAGCAAGTGTTCTCGTTGATCTGACATCTCAAGTGAATATCATAACTAAGGAGATCATGTTGATTAACTTCCTGCATAAGGATGGATATGATGTGCCTGAGAGTACCATCTGTACACACAATGAACTTTTCATACCTTCTATAGGAAGTATTGTCCTATTGGTCCTCGTTGGGCCTAAATCTATGAGCCTTAGGTTTGATATCATCCTGGGGTCTGAACTCTTTAGAGTGAAGCTAGGTATCCCCTAGCTAGTAGCTATGAATGCAGTTCCCTCGGTTGTGCACAAATGTCTAAAGTTTGTTCATGGAGGTTCAATACATGTTGTCCACGACATTGGTTATAGACCACCGGTTCCACGTGGTAGCTATACCCTAGACTAATTTTGGCCTACGTCTCTTGGTCCTCTCTCGCCTAGGAAGGACCTCTTGTACTGTATGTATCAAAACTACAAGAAAGGGCGTGCTAGGCCGAAAGTGAGGTTCCCTCCTTCGCCTTGTGCTATTTCGCATAGAGCTTGCTTAAAAGCTGACAATGATGTCGCTAAGGCGCGTAGGAGAGAAGAAGAGAAGTGATCCCAAGATCCTCCTTCTTCCCCTTCCATCGCTCAACCCGATGCTTCCTCTCACCCTGTCGTGGTGCCATTTGCTTCTGTCTCATGCTTGTGAGAGAACCCCATGGTGCCCGCTTGGTGAAAGGCCAAGCATCCTGCATTTGAGATTCTTGTCTTACCCACAAAGCCTAGGCCCATTTGATATGGAATATAGAAAGCCCCCTATAGAGAGTCCTATTTATCTCGACTTTTACAGTCTCCTATTGTTCCTATCCTCAAAATAGTGAATGGGAAGAGGCTTGCTGTCGAGGCACTAGAGTTGATTCCTCCTGTCGTTTCTGGACTTTCCCCTTTTGCTCCCATTTGGGAGTCTGTCCTTCTGCTGGAAACAACTATGGAAGACACTCCCATGGCTTAGCAGAATCCTTCCATCCCTTTGCAAGCTCTGACTTCTAGTTCGAAGAGTCGTAGAAACCACCTTTCCCACGAGCGCAAGCATCGACAAAAGGCTCTCCTGGCTGAGCAAGCCTCCTCACAAAAGGAGGAGGAGAAGATGACACCTTATGTGTGTCCTCCTCTTTCCCCTCTTCTGCCTCTAATCTAATTAGTTATGAATCTCTTTCAACTCCCGCTGTGAGCGCACATGCGCCTGGAAAGTTGCAGGTGTTTAACTCTCCTTCCACGACTGCCTTTATTGACTTTTATTCTGGATGTCTCACCTTTCCCAAAGCCCGTGGATATGGCTAATGCCTCGGATGTATCCGCCACAATTTTTTCCTCTTCTCCTTCGACCTTCCTTGCTTTGTTTGTGGGGAGTTCACCTCCTCCGATGAAGAAGAAGGTAGAGCGTGGTCCCTCCAACAAGGGAGGACGTAAGAAGAGCCTGCCTTCTTTGGAATGTGGCCCTGCGCTGACTTGTTCTATCCTAGTGACAGAACTAGTCCCGGCTTCCCCTGAGTTTGTCACCGCTCTCAAGTCTCTTGGTGAGCCTAGCGGTGAACCTCAGGTGAAAACTCCTCCATCCGCTGAGGTGAAGCATGACACTCTCATCAAGTGTATGTTCAACTCAGTGGATGAAGTTTCAACCTTGTCAACGATCTTTGCAAGGTCATTGACCTTAGACCCACAAGAGTTGAGCAATGGAGATCTCACTGGTCCCTCTGCCTTAGCCCTTATTGTAGGAGGATCAAAAGCTCCTCCCCTTAACATTACATTTTTGTAATCTCATCACCCTTCCCCCTACAATGATCTAGAGTGGGAAGCTGACGACCTCTTGGTAGACCAGTGTTAGAGGGAGACCCTCTTCTTGATCTTTAGATTAGACGTGTGCATGTGTGTTGTGATGTTTTCCCCCATAATCATACTATATGTGCCTGGATGACCCTCCTCACTCCTATTGGTGCTTGGATATAGGCGTGGTATTTTTATTGTAAACTTCCTCTGTGTATCTTTATTCTACCATGTTTATGATCGACTTTCGATAAATCAGGGACGATGCAAAGCGTCAAGAGCATTTAGGCCTCCTTCCATGTTGACCCAATTTTTTTATTTTACTTTGTCTTTTGTGTATTCTTCCTTATCTGGTTGGGGATTGATGATATTTCGCCTCTCACTGTGGTTACCTACTACTTATAAATAAAGGCAGATCTGACCTTGCAAAACCAGATTCCCCTGTGCCCTTTATGTGCGATCTCTTTTCTTTTACTTTTCACTTTATCTTTCTCTCTCCTTTGCTTGAGTTGTCCCTTTCATGTGTGACATTGTTACTTCTACATTACTTGGTCTTTAGAAAATGCATTCGTTGCCAAACGAATCTTTTCTCGAAGATCCTTCACACACTACTTTGTTAGAATTGCATTCTCAACTCGAAACCCTAATAGAACATGTTTCCTTCATCATGGGTTCGTAAAGAAAGGACTTTGAAACCCTCCTCCAAAGTGAGAATGGTCTTAGTCTTCCCCTCGCATGGGCGCATCTCCTTCCTTTCGAATTCCTTGATGAAGTGAACATCTTTCAAAAGGATTCCTTGATGATGAATCGATTCAAGAAAGAAGACATTAGCTTTTGAACAAGTGTATCCCTTGAGTGGACCCCTCCTCTTCATGTTGGGTTCCCAAGGGATCCCTTCAAAATCCTTCATTGAGTTCTATTGCGTCTATCTCGGTAGCATCCCGACTAGACCGATTTCACATCTTCACGTCTAGCCCGGGGTAGCCCGACTAGATCGGTTTCACTTCTTTGCGTCTAGTCCGGGGGTAGCCCGACTAGACCTACTTCACATCCTTATGTCTAATTTGGGGGTAGCCCGACTAGACTTCACTTTTCAAATAGTGTGTCTCTTGAGTGGACCCTCCTTCCTTTTGAAGGGTTCCTGAGGGACCCCTTTGAAAGTCTTACAACTTGGCAATGGTATGTGTGACTATTCGTTCACTGGCCTACACGATTCCTGATGTGTTCTACCTGTGGGTAAACATGTTGCCCTCTTTGACTCTATGGAGTCCCCTTTGCATGATCTCCCTCATGTGAGAGTTCTTGGGGGATACCTCCCTTGCAGGTCTATGAGTCTATAAGGTGCTTTTCTCTATCTTCATCATGTGAGAGTTCTTGGGGGTTACCTTCCTTGCAGGTCTGTGGGTCTATAAGGTGTTTTTCTTGGTCTCTCTCATGTGAGATTTCTTGGGGGATACCTTCCTTGTAGGTCTACGGGTCTGTAAGGTGTTTTTCCTAGTTTCCTTCATGTGAGAGTTCTTGAAGGATACCTCCCTTGCAGGACCGTGAGCTTGTGCGGTGCTTTCGTTCTTCAGCTTAGTAGTTACGCAAAACTATGAAGCCTTTTCCTACACTTCTAAGTTTACTAGATTGTGCTCTACTTCCTCGTCGTCAAGTATACCTCTCTTACTTTGTTACTTCCTTACTACTCTTATTTACTGAAGCACTCGTCAGTACTCGTGCTCGCTAAAGTGGGG